>CM053594.1:153728710-153759544 GCA_028646575.1 Pseudocheirus occidentalis
ACCTACACAGCCTGTATTGAATTGGTTGTCCTTCCAGTGGGAGTGGGTGACAAGGGAGGAATCAAAAAAATCTAGAATATAAAGCTCTGTAATACCTGCAACTAGGAGTCAAGATATACAGGGGCTGGGATAGGGAGACCCTCCCTTCCCTACCAGAAAGTTAGAGAATAGACCAGGGGAGGGGCTCCACAGTGGGATCGCTGTTTTGGGGGTGGGGTAGGGGAAAGATGGGGCAAAAATTTGTAACTCAAAAATCTCATGAAAATGAAGGATGTAAACAAGAAAACAAATAAAATTTATTACATTAAGAAAAAGAAAAAAATGTGGTCCATACAAAAGCAAAAGTCAAGAGTAAATTGAGGCTTACCCTCCCTATATCCTCTCCTGTGCAAAAAGGGGGGGGGGGAGTTTTAAAAGCAAAGCAAAATTTAAAAAGTCTTTTAAAAGGTTATATTTAATGCAAGGGAAACAAGAAAGTTGATAGGGCCTCTTCTCTGGGCAAATGGTGCAATGGTAAAAGATGACAGAGAGAAAACAGACCCTCTCAGCTTCTCTTTTGGCTCCACCTTCTCCATCAAGGAGAATAATCTTCAAACTTGAAAGGGTAGAACAAACACAGGTAAGAGGGAATCCAAGTCAAAGACAGATGAGTAGATAGTAAGAGAACATACCCAGACGAATTACATTTCAAGTTAGTGGAAGAACTTACAAATGCGATCAAAGAACAGTAATCTTTGGGAAATCATGGTGAACAGGAGAGGTGACAGATGCCTGGAGACAGGCAAATTTGTCCCAATTTTCTAAAGGTTAAAGGGTAGAAATCTATAGCCCTGTTAGGTTGCTGCTGCTCTCCAACAAAATTCTGCAACAGAGTATTTTTAAACAGTTTGTGAACACGTCCTGTTCTGTTCAACATTTTTATCTTGGATGAAGACACAAAAGAAAGGATTCTTATCAATTTTTCAGATGACACAAAGCTTAGAGTTAATATATTAGATGTCAGAATCAGGATTCAGAAAGATTCCATCAGCCTGGGAAAATAAACAAGATGAAATTTAATAGAGATAAATGTAAAGTCTCACATTCAGATTGAAAAGAAAGATTGTCCACATATGGACATTAAACAAAAGCAGTGTGAAAGATATTTGTGAGGAAGAGAAGGCATCCTGGGAAGACAGAAAAATGAGTAGGAATTTAGGGGCAGCTCTCATATCTCTGTACCAAATTAACCCAAAACACAGCAAACTCAGCAACGACAGGAAGAGGGTAGCTAAAAGACTAAATTGGGGTGTAGTCATAACAGAAAAGAAAAAATAATAACGTACGGTCAACATATCACCAGTCCATCACACCTGGCCCTCCCACCCCAGACTCCCTGATTCCCCCATAGGCTGTTGCCACACCAGATAGATGGTCTCGTGTCCTTCAAACAATGAAATTTTAGGCATTAACTTTTGTAATTAACCCATTAGCAACATACATACCAGAGAAAAACCCATGCCTAGTACAGGTTAAGGTTCGTGAATCTGACCACTCTACAGACTTGAGAATGAGAACATCTAAGGAAGAATATGAAACCTATAGTGCAAGACTGAAGAGGAGGAAGTAGACCTGAAGTATAGTGTGAGTTACAACTATTTAGTATAACACAAGAAGAAACAGAAGGCAAACAGTCTGAGAGTAAGGTAGAGAAATGACAGGATAGCCAATACTTGTGCCCTCCAATCACAACAGCGGTCTTCTCCACTCTTTCATCACACATGTCACCCCTTCATCTGTGAAGGAGCCCAAGAAAATTGTCTCAGAGAGGAGGGTTGATTCCAGAAGAGTGGGACTAATGAAAAAGTAGAGAATGTCAGAGTCTCCTTACAGTAGTGTCTTGGTTTGTCACCCTTGCCCTATAAGAGACACATCTCAATTCCCAGTGATCTAATAGAACATATGACTTTAGGTCATCAAAACAGAAATGACTGAGAAGATAAAAGGTCATAAGAAACATGTTTACGACAAGGACATGATTTTAAAAATAAGTAAAATTGATATACAGTTGGGAAATCTGTAGGTAGGTACAACCATTTTGGCAGACAGATGGTTCAGTAAGTAGAACACTGAGTCTGAAGTCAGGATGACCTGAGTACAAATTCTACCTTAAAAAGATATTAGCTGTGTGTCCATAGATAAGTCACTTGACCTCTGTCTGCCTCAGTTTCCTTGACTGTAAAATGAGAAAAATAAAAACACCTACCTCTCAGGGTTATTATGAGGATCAGTCAGTCAGCAATCAACAAGCAATTATTAAGAGTTTACTATGTGTCAGGAACTGTGCTAAGTGCTGGGAGTACAAAAACAAGCAAAAAAACAATACTCTCCCTGACCTCAAAGAACTTATATTCTAAGGGGGGAAGACAAAACATAAAAGGGTGGTGACAAGGGGAGAGAGAGGAACAGATAGAGAAGTTACCTTGTGCAGGGACGTGATGGAGAAATTCAGAGAAATGAAGCCCAATGGGAAATAAAGAAATGACTGGCCTGAAAGCCCTCCTTAAATGGAGGTTATAAGAGAAGACCTCCAGTGAGAGGGAAGGTGTCTCAGGAACCAAGAGTACTGGTGAGCTGTGAATTCCAGGGTAGAAATGATCTTCCAGAATGAAAAAGTTCCTGGCACATGATAGAGAAGTACAGAGGAGTGCATCTGGGTTGCAAATGAAAACATCAATTGTTATAATTATGTTATTATTATAAGGTAATATTTGTTAAGTATTTAGCAGAGTGCCTGGAACATAATAGATCCTTAATAAAACTTTGTTTGCTTCTTTCTTTTCTTCCTTTCTTCATTCTTGAAAGTAGTTTAGAATTATACACAAAAAGTTACTAAATAGTGCTTGCCTTTTGCCCCAGCTATGCCATTCAAGACATATCCAGAAAATAAAATTCTGCATATAACCAATAAGGAAATTTATTTTTGTTCAGCTCTGCACATGTATTATAGGAAATTTTGTTTTTATTTTATCTTTCTTTTCTAATGGGTTGGTATGAGAGGAAAATAAAATAGATCTCTATTAGTTTAAAAAATAGAGAGATGGTAGGTGCCACAGATATGGAATGTAATATGTAGTTTCAGATGAAGTTACTATTATTAGTTATGTACAATTGTTTTTCTTTATCACAAGGCTTTTCTTAGAATGAGGATAATCTGTAAACATACATAGTTAAAAAACAAAACAAATCATTAAAACTTTTTAAAAAATAAAAAGTAAGTAGAGTAGTTGACAAAAACAGACAAAAGCTGACCAAGGAGAAAAAAATGAACAAATATTTGAAGAAAAAGGCCATTACGATACACAGCAATGGAAACTGCATCAAAATCCCCACAGTGGGTTGAAAGTATTAAACCAAATTCTGCAAGATCCCCTTAAAAAACAATGGAGCAAATATAGGTGCCAAATTACTCACAAAGGCTGTAAAAGAATTATAGGATTATATTTAAGAAGTAATAACAAATATTCAAATATTTAAAAAAGAAATCAGAAGGTCTAAGTAAATATTCAAAAGATAACTTCAGGTTCTGAATGCAAAAATATGGGGGGAAATGGAATAGAATGGAATTTTTAAAAAACAAAAATAAAGGAATATATAAGAACTCTGCCAAACAAGAACACTGAATTAGAGGATAAGATGAAAAGATATAATCTAAGGATTATAAGTGCTCCAGAAAAAAATTATGAAAAATGAAACCTGAATGTACTCCATTAAATGTATGTGATATAAAAGAAATCATAGGGGAAAAAATGACTCCAAAATATTGAAAACATCTGACAAAGTAGTGAGTAAAGAAATTTACAGAATGCCAACAGAATGAATCTCCAAGTTTAATTCACCAAGAAACATCATAATCAAACTTTAGCATTTGAATATCAAAAAAAGCAAGCAGAAAGAGAAAAGTCCTTCATATTTCAAAAAGAATGAAACTGAATATAACAGAAACATTTGGGGTATATAATAAATCAAAGAAAAATTACATTCTGAAAGGCAAAGAAAATTAGTCACATCCTAAGATATCATATTTTGCAAAGCTGAGCCTAGGTATCAAGGAAAATAATGGACATTTGGTAAAAGGGTAGAATTAGAGTCATTCTTTCAAAAACTGAGAGGTTCTGCAAATCAACCAAATAGAGGAAAATCAAATCCCAGTTAACAAAAAAAACCAAGAAATAAAGTATATATTCTCATGTGAATAGGGTTAAACAAGCCCATGAATTTGGAGTGAGTTTTTTTCTTTGTAATTTGATTTTCTTTTTAAAACACACACATTTTCTAAATGACATTGAGGAGACAGAGCATCAATGGATCAAAGAATCTAAGGAACAAAGGGGAAAATCAGGAGGAGAGAAGGTGGAAGTAAATTAGTACCTCAAGGAGGGGAGAGGAATATCACTCTGTCCTTATAATGTTAATATTATACTGAGTGGGATTATATAGAGGGACTCTTCTTAGATGACAAAAGATGATAGTAGACCAGGGACCCCAGGGGGAAAAAACTGGCTAGGACTAAAGAGGGAAAGGGAACAAGAGATTTTCCTTTTCTTCCTTTGTTTTTAGGGGTGAGAGAATAAGATTATAATACTGAGGAAATTACATATACCCCCCAATAAGTATGATAACCTTGTCAAGGAGGAACATGGAATATTTGAGAAATGATTCTATTATCCTATTGAAACTGATTATTTTTTATTTTATTTCTTATGTTAATTTGCCTAGAAAATGCATTGAATATGGGTATGAGAAGGTTTAATGAAAGCCAAAAGAAATGGAGATTTTAAAAGTTGGGATACTTTGTTGTAAATGGAGAATAAATGAGCATTGAATACCACTGACAAAAATCTGTTATTTGAGTCATACAAGGAATTGACAAAAATATATACTACTCACATGTTGTCATTCCCAGTAGAAAAGTGTTCAAATAATATGAACAGCTTTCAAAAGAATTGAGATCTATAAATGAACATATGGAAAAATGTTCCAAATCCAAATAGCAAGAGAAAAGCAAATGAAAATTCTGAGGTTTACTGCTAAACCATGTAAATTGTCAAATATTTTAAAACTAGGAACCGATAATTTTAGAAGGTCTATGGGAATACTAAATACATTCTCAGTAGAACTATGAGTTGGCCTGATCATTTTGTATATAAATTTGGAAAATGACTAAACTGTCCATACCCTATGTCCCAGGAGTTATACTAGTGGGCATATGGGGTATCTCTGGGAGGGGGGGGGAGGGAGCCATATACATGACACACTTCTAAGTTTATTCTATTTTACTAACATGTTTTCACTTTCTTAATTCTAGACAATCAACAATACCATAGTTGAAGCCCTGGTTTGGAATGTTTGTCTATTTCCAAGGTGTAAATGCTCACTTTGAAGATTGAATTATCAGCTCTTACAAGCCAGTATAAGCTGATTCTAACACATCCCTAATACCCAAATGAAGCCCAATTAAAAAAAAAGATCCAGTCATGCCAAAATATCCATTGTGGTACACTGTGGGAGAAAAGAACTAGAAACAAAGTGAGTTTCATGGATTAAGAAATAGCTGGAAAATTACAGTATATCAATATAATGGAATAGTATTTGCAACAGGAAATCATGGCAAAGAGACAATATTGGCATGGTGAATAGAAATTTGACTTCAGAATCAGAAAGAGTTCCGTTCCATTTCTACTTGTGACCCTGAATAGGTCACCTAACCTCTCAGGGTCCCAGGCAGCTCTCAAAGACAGAAGTTGAAAAACAGGTCTGATTTGTATTGTTTTGAGGGAGTTTCCTGGGGTGGTAGGTGGGGGTTTCCTATCTCAATGCTTGGTCCAAGAAATTATAAACACAAGGAACTCAAATAAACGCAAGAAGATTGGTAAAAACGGATGTAGAACGAAATAAGCAGAAGTAAAAGAACAAAATACAGAATGATTACACTTAAGGGAAAGTCAAATTCTGAGTTCTCCCTTCAAGGGAGAGTAAATAGCAACAATGAATTTTTTTTTCATAATAACTGGTTTACATTTTTATAGAGCTTTAAATTTACTGAACACATTTTCTTTCATCATTTTATGTGATCTCTACAACAAGCCTATGGGATAGGCAGGACTGATATTATTCTTTTTATCAATGGAAAGAATATACAATGAACTTGGTGTCAAGAACTGACTGAGTCACAGTTCCACCACTCACTAGCTAGGTAGTCATGGGCAAGTCACTTACCATCTCTGAGTCTCAATGTTCCCATGTATAAAATGGGGATGATAAAATTTTCACTGCCTTGCAGGGGTCATTTTGAAGAATAAATATGATAATTCATGTAAAGAACTTCATAAGCTAAACAGCACTGCTAACATTTTGTTTTGGGATTTTTTTCATGATGTTCACAAAGATATCAATCACGTGGCACTATGTCTACTCTTTATACACACACACACACACACACACACACACATCCTCTTGTGGGATATTTTTTCAATTAAAAATCCATAAGGATGTGAGATAACAGGTACTAAGTACTCAGAATTCTAAAAGCGGTTGTTATAAAAAGGAAACTACATGTATTCCGGACTTCATTTTTAATCTAAAAATAGTGTAGTATAATTCAGAGAACATTTTAACACAAACCAGAGAGACTCCTTCATTCTAATCCAGTATCTCCTGTGGATGTACTAAACTTAAGGCAGTTTTCTCTTTGCTGAAAGTGTATTTGTAAAATGGGAATGAGTGTGCTTTCTTCTATCCTGAATTCTGCTTCCAAATCAATCTTAAGTGTGTTGATTTTTAATTCAGACAGTGGGAGAGAGAAGAGAGAAAGAAGAAAAGAGGACAGAAGAGTTCAGGAAAGAGTTTGCCCTAGAAGAGATTACTTTCCTAGAGAGACTACAAGTACTTGGGGGAGAGAATACAATATATGTAAACAGAAAAGCAAAAAACAGAAAACATATAAAGTGATTTCTTTGAGTTCATTCCATTAAATCCCAGTTTTAAAATATTCAGTGACTCCCTATTTCTTGCCATTATCAAAACAAAAATTTCATTTGCGACATTACTCCTCAACATATACCCTCCAATTTGATCAGGGTGTTCTCTTCAACATCCCACAAAAATCTCTTACCTCTATACCTTCTTCCATGTTGTCTCTTCTATTTTTTATTCAACATTATGCTACACACACACACACACACACACACACACACATTTTATAGATGAAAAAAACCGCAACCACCAAAGGTAAATAGTCTTGCAAGTCCAAATCTATCCATCGTTTCCACTATATTATGCTATTATCCATCCCAAAAGCTGCTGAAACAATATAGTTTAATGCCTAAAAGCATCTGGCATTTACATAACACTGTGTTTTACAAAGAGCTTTACATACATTATCTTGTTTAAGCCTCACAACAACACAATGAGGTAGGAACTACAGGCATTATTAACTAGTTTTCAAAATAGGGAAACTGAGTCTCAGGGGATTTAAGTGCCTTCTCATCATCATACAGCTAGTGTCAGAAGGAGGATTTGAACTCAGGTCTTCTTGATCCTAAATTCAGAATTCTGTCTACAAGACCACTCTGCCTCTCTTTGGGTCACACATCTGAAACATTTCAAGAGATATTTAAGAAAAATAAAAATGAAGTGACCAGCTGGGGAGAGCAAAGCAAATTTGCAACTAGATAGCTGAATTGAATTATTATAATAAGACATCTCTTCTAAGAGATCTCTTCATCAAGCTAAGCTTGGCTATTAATTAAGCTATTCCACTAAACAAGAGAAAAGAAATCACCTATAACTTGAATTTTTTTTTCTAGTACCACTTTGTAACCTTTAGTCCTTCCTTTCCTACTTTGGGCTACAAGGGCATAAAACCTGTAATTAACAACTTCTTTATTGCCTCCGCAATAGTAATTGCCATGTATAGCCTTAAGGTAGCAAGAATAAAAAATCGTTTCTTTCCCCTTCCTCCCCTGATCTCCCCTCCTTTCCCCTCCCCTCCCCTCCCCATATTTAAGTAGGACTCGGTGCTTATTATTAGGCTCGTGCCAAGATTTTGCCTTTCACAAGAACCTTGTGATAAAAGTGCAGTCTCCACACAGTGACCTCCACATGAGGCAATCAATACACATGCTGTCATATTTCCCCCTCTTGCTCTTACAGGGGAGCCTGGGGAAAAGAAAAGGGGGAAAAAGCTGGACAGAGATTAGATTATCAATTATTGTGAAACTGTCTGTAGCTTCAAAGGGCTGGAAAGCTGGGGAAACCATAGTTTATCACAACTGTAAGAGTCCTGCAATTATCTCTCATGTCACCCAGATGTAGAACAGCAGTTGGGGGCATGACTTGGGCCTGTGGTAAGAGCTGGGCTAGTTGAAAAAATATATATAAAAGCAGCATTTTCTTTGGAACATGAATCATTGGTTTTGGGTCAGATATTGACAATAAGTAGGATCTTGAATGTGTTAACCACTAAAAGCTCAATCCAATATACTCATGTATCTATGCAGTGTGAGCATTTTATCGATAAGGAGGCATGAGATGTTCCCCTTCCCCCCAAACTCCAATTTTTACATAGGTCAACAGATTGTTAATAGTGTGTCAAAGAATGATAAATTGATATTCAGTAAAACTGCAAGATGTTTGTCTTCACTCATTCCCATAAGCTTATGCCTGAGTTTACAAAAGGAGAGCAGTCTCCAAGTCAAGGAAAACACAAAAGTTTGGAAGCAAAACTAAAGCCGCTGACATCACTTCCTACTTTGACCCAGAGGATTGTTGAGGGTTGACTCTCTTTGGGGATTTTTCCAGTGGGATCGATGAAATATTATTGCATCTACATTATCTTAGGACTGACTGTAAGCCTCAGAACAATGGAAAATTAGTGGGATGTTTATTAATATGGAGAAAAAGTCCTCTGGCTGTACAGAAACTGAATAAAAACCATTAAACTCTCATGCAGTCACAAGTCTAGTTAATATATAAACTGACTGTATTGGGTAGGATATACCCAATGCAATTTATTTCTTCAGCCCAATCATAATTTGTGCCCAGATACAACTAGTCCCTTCACTTCTTCATGACCATCTGCCCTTGAAAGGAACCATCGAGATTGATAATTTGTAACAGCAGAGCCCCATCCCCCTTGTTCAAAACTAACTGGCAATTCTAATCATTGCATATTCCAAATAGCTCACGTTTCTATGAGCTTTAAGTTTGCGAAATGTTTTCCTCTTAGGTGTTATCTTCATTTTACAATTCAGAAAATTCAGAACCAATGACTTTCCCAAGGTCATATGGTTGGTAACAGAAGGAGCGGAGGACTCAGACTAAGGTCTTTTGACTCCAAGATCAATTTTCTTTCCATTACACTATGTAGCCCCTGTAAGGAACACTGATAAGATTACACTGGTCACATTAACATTGAGAGGTAGGTTGGTATAGTGCAAATTGCAATGACTCATGCATCAAAGGAGTTAGATTCAGATTCTGCTTCTGTCACTGTATGAATTTGGGCAAATTATTTGACCTCCCTGAGACTACCTTTTCTCATCTTTAAAATGGGAAAGTTATGGAACTAAATGGTTTCAAAATTGCCTTCTGATTCTATAACTATGACCTTTTGTGAATAACATTTTTTCTAAGCCTTTCTAAAACCAATTGGAGGAAGAAGTTCTCTTTATTTTCACTCTCTGGGAATTCCTAATTTCGTTTGTGACTTGAATCTCAATTTTTAAAAATAGTACTCTTATCTTAAGGACAGAACTGACAAATTCCATATGGCTAACTCTGGATTGTTGCTGGTAGTACAGAAGCCACATTATATGAAGAACTGAAATCCACAATAGATTCTATTTAATGGTTTATGTCAACCTTTCTATCCACCAAAGACTTTTCTACATAGCAACTGACAACTAAGGAAAAAAATTCTTAATTTCAGTTTCACCACCCTTTCATTATTCCTTTTTCTTGTTAATAAGTGATCAAAAATCAGGCAATTGAAAAGAAGTGGAGCATGTGACCTAGATAATTCATGAACTGAATGATCAATCTCCAAATTAACATTAGTTTATGGCAGCCATCAACTTTCTCAGCTTTCTACACATATGAGAAAGTTAACTGCTACTCCGTAAAAAGAATTCATTTTTCTAATGGTGGGGACCATGAATTAGCAAGAATATTCATAGAGCATTAGAAAGAACACAAGGGAGGTGGCTAGGTGGCACAGTGAATGGAGCACTGGCCCTGGAGTCAGGAGGAACTGAGTTCAAATCCATCCTCAGATACTTAACACTTACTAGCCATGTGACTTTGGGCAAGTCACTTGACCCCAATTGCCCTCCAGAAAGAAAGAAAGAAAGAAAGAAAGAAAGAAAGAAAGAAAGAAAGAAAGAAAGAAAGAAAGGAAGGAAGGAAGGAAGGAAGGAAGGAAGGAAGGAAGGAAGGAAGGAAGGAAGGAAGGAAGGAAGGAAGGGGAAGGAAGTGAAGGAGGAAGGAAAGAATGGAGGGAGAATTGGAGGGAAGGAAGGAGAGAAGGGAAAGAAGGGAGGGAAGAAAGGAGGGATAAAGGGAGGGAAGAAGGAATTTTTTTCATCTGTAATCATACTTGTTTCAATATAGTCTTAATGAATCAAATTACCAGTCAAGGCATGTTGGGAAGGAGTAAATACTAAGCTAAAAAAAAAATTCCTAGTTTTTGTGTGTATTTGTGTGGAAAGGGGAGGGGTTCATTGAGAAAAAAAATGATACACAGTCTGCTATGATGCCATGATGCAAAATAGTGCAGTTTCCTAGAAACTATGGTACTAATTGGTGATCCATTTAGGAATTAACTAGAGAATCAATTTTCAGATTAAACTCTGTGAAAATCTTCAACATTCCTTTCTAGGTGTTCACAGTCTACAAGGACCAAGTCATTTGTGGATATTGAAGCAGGGACAGGGTGAAGGCTTTCTCATGTGCCAAAGGAAAAAGGTATCCTTTGTCACCCTTGTTAGTCTGAACCCTTGGGGCTTTGCCACACAGTAACTCAGACCCTTAAGGCTCAAGCAGCTGACTATACACGTGTGTCAACAAATAGAGGATATTCAAATTCTCTGCACTTCTAAACAGGAGCTGCAATCAGCAGGATTATACTCACTGGCTTTCTGGGGCTCTCTCACAAATGCATTTCAAGCCCTAAATCTCTCTCCACTTCCCTGTCTCACTATCCAGCCCTACAAATAACATTTATAAAAGCAAATCATAAAAGTTGTTGGTCATTGCTGAAGCCTCAAACACCTTTGGCAAGCATTCACCATAATAACAGGTAATAAAATTCATTATCACTCTCATGGAGGTAACTCCAGACTCTCCTCCTTAAATTTATTTTTGTAAAGATTCTTTCTTTCTGTAATTGATAGCCATGAGACCCAAAGCATTTGCTTGGGGGAGGAGGGGCAAAGGAGGCCATGTCTTTGCAAAGAGCCAATCAGATCACTTTCCTAGTCATTGACAAAAAGGCAACATTTTTTTGCTCTAAAACAGAAGAGGACAAGACCAGAAGCCACAGAAACAGTTAGGGAACTGCCAGAGAATAGCCTCTATCTTCACACTAAAGTATACACTGATATCATATATTGGGGATGGGGATAAAGAAGCAGGAAGTTGGGTTTAGAATCACAGGTTATAAAAATTGATGAGACCATAAAAGTACAAGCTATTGAGAGCCCAAATCCCTCATTTTACAGATGAAGGAATTCAGGCCCAGAGAGGTATTGACTTTTCTTAAAATCACAAAGCCAAGTTAATTCAGCTCACTGGCCTCACCTATAGAATAAGAAATTTGGGCGTTTTAAGGTCCCTTTTATCTTGAAATTCTATGATCCTGAGGTCAAGTTCTTGTCCTCTCCCTGTACCCTACCTTTAGCTAAGTGCAAAAGTTTTGAAACAACTGCTAGAGGAAAAGAGAACTGGTGGAATCTAAATACAGATTGAAGCTACATTTTCTTTACTTTTCTTGGTGGGGGACTTGTCTGTGTTTTCTTTCATAGCATGACTTATATGTAAATGTGTTTTGGATGACTACACATGCATAACCTGTGTCAAATCGCTTGCCTTCTCATTGGAGAAAAAGGGAGAGAGGGAACGAATTTGGAACTCAAAATATGAAGAAAAATGTTTAAATTGGTTGCACATGTAACTGGGGGAAATAAAATATTAAATTTTTTTAAAAAGAAAGAAGTTATGGGGAAGTACAATGGAGAATCAAATAAAAGCTAATAAAAGGAAATATACTATTTGTCATGGGAATGGCTCTCAGAGATGGAGAAGGGAAGGGATACATGGGATAACATGGTGATGTAAGAAATAGAAAACATCAATTGAAAAACCATATAATAATGATAGATCAGTGAAAGGTTTGCCCAAATAGCAGTGAAGGCCCAGCTAAGGCTAGGTGGCAAAAGTTTATAGTAGAGCAATCCAACACAATTCTTACTCTGTAGTATAGAAATCAGTCAGAGACACTTAGACAAAGTCTTTTTTTTTAGCTTGGTAAGATTTGGAATTGACAGAGGAGAAGATCAAAGGATTAAAAAGTGCCAAAAAATCCTTGGGATAATTAACCAAGAGATCTAAAATGAGTACAGACAGTATGAAAACTAAGAAGGGAATTAATAGACTGTATAATGGGTAGATTGTCTCCATGACCTGTAATACACACATGCTCATGCACACACAGAGACATAAACACACACACACACACACACACACACACACACACACACACACACCTCTGCAAGTTTAAAACCATGCCAACCCTGAGACCCACTGAGATCCAAACTAAAGAGTTGGAAGGGTTCAATCACCATAACAGAAATGCAGCCTGAGCTGTACCTGACAGATCTTTTTATTATATTCCAAATGTCTATTCCAAAATATGTCAGAAAGCTACCATTCTTTTTCCTCCTTAAATCTTCCAGTTAAAGATCACTCCTTTATGTCAGTAATGTAGATGCAACATAACCTAGCTGCTACTGGCTCTGCTTCTTTCCCATGTTCCTCACAACTGATTTCTAACTTTTTCCACTGTGACCAAGACATACACACATCCCAGTACTGGTCTCGGTTTACTGCCTCTGCCTAAGTCCCTGTCTTGACATTGTGCTCCATATCTCTATTCTTCAACAAATCAGGGTTCTCCTGGATTCTCCCTAGTTTTCCCTAGGATGAGATCCCAGTCACTGTAGCTGAGTCTTTGACACCTGTTGTCTGCCTTTTCTCCTGCCCATGTGGACCATTCCCTACTTATTGCTTGACCCTTCAGGACACTAACACTGAATGGTATCCACATGCCTGAACATCAACCTCCAGTTGCCTCCCTGATGCCAACCACCTGGATAATAGATGTCCAGCAACTACTAATGGAATGTAAAGAAATGATCATTGTACATTAAGTCAGAAAACGATTAGCGATATGACCTTGGGAAAGTCACTTTGTATCCATGAGTCACAATTCCCTCATCTATAAAATTAATCTATAAAAATAGTTACATTTCTTATGTTACATGATTGCTGAAGGATAGTACTTTGTAGACAGTTAAGGATTATAGAAACATGAGCTATTGTTATAATGCTCCTCTGATACTGAAATAATTTACCTAGATTTCCTTCTAGTGACAACTCCTGGAGCCTGCCTGGATTTTCTGATCTACAAAAGTGGATCCATCTGAATCTCCAGATCGTTACTGTCACAGATCCAGTCTATCTTTCATCTATTAAGTCCTGGATAATGTGTAGGGGTCAAGGTCAAAATGCAAGTAAAGATAACATTTTTCAGGATTACAGTGGGAGGTGAGGATGGTGTAATAAGAGAGGGGAATGTTGGAATTCAAGATCTTATAATTTCAAGTGATATATGACCAGGTTCAAGGTGTAGCCACGCTGGTGGGTAACTGAAGTATAAATAAAGATTAATAGAGGTGAAAGAACTGACACCAGGTGGTTGGAATGGTCACCAAAATAAATACTGAAGTCATTAAAAACATTAGAGGATAGGAGTACAGAGGAGCAAGATAAATCCATGATGAAGATATGGAGGGATATGAGTAGTATGGTAGAAATGGGTAGATTATGATGAGGAGGATCAAGAAAGAACGCTGTGGTATATGGCATCTACTTTAAAAAGAGGTTAGTTGTTGAAAGTAAAACATTGAGCTGAAACCTGCACTGAGGAGGAGGGGAAGGAAGGGAGGAAAGAGGTAGGCAGGGAAGGGAGAAGGAAAAAAAAATCACATACCCAAGTTTGCAAATACCTTTGGTTTAGGATATGTGTGTATGTACATATGTATATATGCACATGTATATATATATATAGATTATATGTACATATTGTCAGATTATAAAGCAAAGTACCTGTAAATAGCTGACCTCAGAATGAGAAAGTTCTGCCTTTGGTACATATCAACTATATGACCCTACACAAGTCACTTTACCTATCAATATTCCCTTAAGCAACTCTCACAAGTCTATAATTAAAGAGAAGGTGGTCATCTACATTGGGAAAGGTAGTTTCTTAATAGGAATACACTTTCTCAATGAAATAATGGACCCAGTTCAAATAACAAGTCTAGTTAACGCCCAGCAACAACAAATCCCTATTTTGCTATATAGACCCCTCTTTATTAACCCTAATCATTTGCTCATCTGGGCAGTGATATTACGTTCTTTGAGGATTATTAGCCCAGTACAAGAGTGTCTGAGTCTGGAAAAGTGATTCATTTTGTCCTGAGTATCCTTTTTTTCTCTCTAAAGCTAATTATTGATGATCAGCATTATGAAGTAGTATGAGAAATAGTTAGAGAACCAGGCTCTTGTGAGGAAAACAGGTTCAAGTCTTATTTCTGATACATACTGTGTGACCACAGATAAGTTAACTTCTCAATGTCCCAACCAATTTTTTAAAACTATAAAATACATATGAGTTACTATGCTATATGATTTAAAAGAGTTTTCATTCAAAGAGTTTCCTATACCAAGAAAATAATAAATCTGGATCACTGACAGTAATGTATACAGTGTGTTCCTTATAACAACCTTATGATATAGGTAGCACAAATTTAATTATTATCCCATTTTACAGATGAAGAAAATGAGATGGAGTCAAATTTAGTGGTGTACACAGGTAGTAAGCATATGGGCCAAAGTTAGAACCCAAGTCTCTCCTGACTCCAAGCCCAGTGTTCCTTTACCTATATTATGCTGCCTTTCTAGCCATTGGGGTAACAGAGGCACGATATAAGTTTATAATTATTGATAGATGATTAATGAATGTTAGCTGAAACATATATATGCATTTTCAAAAAATAATTTTCTTATTTGTATATTTCATATTAGATATGACTGCAACAAAACAATCAACCCAACCAGCACTTATTGTTTGTAATGAGTAAGACTGATCAGTCTCATTTATTTATCGTGTCCTGCATACCAGGCACTCAGCTAAATGCTGGAGATAGAGAAAAAGGCAAAAACATCGTCCTCACTCTCAAGGAGATTCAGTTCTAATGGGAAAGAAAATGAAGACAATTATCTATATATAAGCTATATACCATGTATATGAGAAGTTACCTCAGAGGGAAAGGGCTAGCAATGGAGGAAGCCAGAGTGAAGACACTGAGAAAGGCTCTTGCAGAAGGTAGGATTTTAGCTGAATCTTGAAGAAAGCTAAATCTCAGGAGCACCTGGGTGGCACAATTCATAGAGTGACAGGCCTGGAGTCAGGAAGACATCTTTCTGAGTTCAAATCTGGCCTCAGAGATTTACTAGCTACCCTGGGCAAGTCACTTAACCCAATTTGCTTTCATTTCCTCATCTGTCAGAAGAGCTGGAGAAAGAAATGGCACACCACTCCAGTATCTTTGCCAAGAAAACCCCAGATGGGGTCATGAAGAGTCAGACACAAGTGAAAAACAACTGAAAGGAAGCCAGGAGGCAGAGGTAAAGCGGGAGTATTTATATAGGATTTTAAGGTTTTCAAAGCACTTTACAAATATATTATTTCATTTGATCCTCACAGTAACCCTGTAAGGTTGTTACTGTTATTATACCCATTTTAACAGATGAGACACTAAGGCATATAGAAATTTAAGTGACTTGCCCAGGGCCACACAGTACAAGTCTGAGGCAGAATTAAAACTTAGATCTTAGATCCAGGTCCAGCATTGCATCTATTGTGAAAACACAAGAGTCCAGAGACAAAGCGTTGTCTGCAAGGAATTGCAAAAGATGTGTCACTGGATTGTAAAGCACACAGCGGGGAGAAAAGTATAAGAAGACTAGGGAGGTAGGAAAGAGCCGAGTTGTTAAGAACTTTAAAAGTCAAACAGTGGGTTTTTTATTTGATACTGGAGGCAATAGGGAGCCACTAGAGTTTGAGTGGGAGAGTAACATGATCAGGCTTACTATGTTTTTTTTGTCCTTAAAAGTCTTATTGTTATTTTTCGTTCCTAATAAATTGTCAGAAACAGTGCTTTTAAAATGTTTCCTTTATATTTCAGTCAAAATATATACATTTGTCTCCTGAAACAGCATTCAGTGTACAGAACTTTATAATTACAGTGGGTAACTTGAATGTTTGTTCCTTTTTTTAATTAATTAATTTTTAGTTTTCAACATTCATTTCCACAAGATTTTGAGTTCCAATTTTTTTACCATCTCTCCCATACCCCCTAACCTGAGATGGGATGCATTCTGATTACCCCTTCCCCTCCCATTCACCCTCCCTTCTATTACTCCCCCCTCCCCTTCCCACTTACTTTCTTGTAGGGCAAGATAGATTTCTATACCCTATTGCCTATATATCTTATTTCCCAGCTGCATATAAAAATCCATTTTTTAACATTTGCTTTTAAAACTTTGAGTTTCACATTCTCTCCCTTCTTCCCTCCCCACCCATCCTCATTGAGAAGGCAAACAATTTAATATAGGTTATATATGTGTAATTATGCTAAACACTTCCATAACGGTCTTGTGAAGAACTAACTAGATTTCTCTCCATCTTATCCCAGTTAATTATACTTTTAAAAAAACCTTTTGGCAGCTGGACAGAGGATGGACTAAAGTGGGAGATATTTGAGTTAGCCAACCTGAATGCTATTGCAGTAGTCCAGGCTTGGAGTGATGTGAGTCTTCACCAGGGTTAGTGGCTTTGTGAGTGGAGGAAAAGGGACATTTGTGAAAGATGTCGTGAAGGTAGAAAAGACAAAATTAGGCTACAGATTGGTACATGTAAATTGAGTACAAGGGAGAAGTTAAGAATGATACCAAGAATGCAAGCCTGGGTGAGCAAGAAGGTGGTGATGCCCTCCACTGTAATAGGAAAGTTCAAAAGGGAGAGGAGAGAATTGATTCTTTTAGGATGTGTTATTTGGGGGGACATTTGTGGGACTTACAGTTTGAGATGTCCAAAAGGCAGCTGGTGATATTAGACTGGAGGGCAGGAAAGAGGATAGGGCTGGATAAATAGATCCAAGAAAAATCTGCATGGAGATGATTATTCACCCCATAAAAGCTGATGAGATCACCAAGAACAGTATAGAGGGAAATGAAAAAAGGGACAGATCCTTGGGATATACTCATGATTAATGAACATGATTTAGAGCAGTGGTTCTCAACCTTCCTAATGTTATGACTCTTTAATAGAGTTCCTCATGTTGTGGTGACCCCCAACCGTAAAACTACTTTCATTGCTACTTCATAATTGTAATTTTGCTACTGTTATGAATCGTAATGTAAATATCTGATGTGCACAATGTATTTTCATTGTTACACATTGAACATAATCCACAGGTTGAGAACCACTGACTTAGAGGAAGATCCCGTAAACAGGAATGGTCAGAGAGGTATTAGAAACAGGAAAGGAGTGTCACAAAAGCATAGAGAAGAGAAAATTCAGGAGAAAAGGGTGATTGACACTGTCAAAAATGGAAATATTGTAGAAAGGTAAGTTTTGAGGAAAGACTATGTAGATTTGGTGATTAAATGTCCCTTAGAAACTTTGAAGAGAGCATTTTCAATTGACTAAAGAAACTGAAAATCCAAATGTAGAGGTTTAGATGAGAATGAGATGAGAAGAAATGGAAGCACTAGTTATAGATGGCTTTCATGTTAAGTTTATGAAATGGAAAATATATATAGTACAATAGCTACTGGTAATGCTTCTGTCAAATGAGAGTTTCTTAAGGATGAGAAAACATAGTTGTAGGCAGCAGGGAAGAGGTCAAAAAGATAGGAAGAGATGATATTAGTGGGTATGGATGATGGAGGGGAAAGAGCCATCTGCCAAAGAAGATGGAATAGGACAGGATCGAGGGCACAGACAGAAGGGTTTGATTTGGCAAGGAAAGGGCTAAGTCTCAGTGTGAGATGGGATGAAGGAGGAGACAGTAGGGAAAGACATATGAGTGATGTGAGATGAGGAGGGAGGGAGAAGAGGGAGCTCTGGGCCCTCAGTTTTTCGAAGCAAGTATGAGCCAAGGTCTTCAACTAAAAGGGTGGGTGGAGGGGCTGCAAAAAGAGGGCTGAGGAGGGTTGAAAAGGTTTAGAGTAGCCACTATGATGAGTGGGATAGTGAATCAATGGGGGGGGGATGTAAAAGGATTGCCTTGCTAAAGTGAGGGACCAGTTGAGATTATATAACACAAATTTATGGCAGTCCTAGCTAGCAGTTTTGTTGTTTTCTCCAGCTCTGTTCAGCAGCACACAAATAGCAGGTAAGATGGTGGAGGGTAGAGATAATTCAAGGCAATGCATGACTGGCAATAGAATAAAGGGGCAAGAGATTCAAGAGTAGCGTTAAACTAGTTCACCAAGAGGTCAATATAGTGAAAGAAGGAGAGCTGGAATGTTCTGCCAGGCTGCAAGGTCTCCAAATACAAGGAAAACAAGAGTCTCTCTCTGCTGCCCAAGGTCCAACCTAGTTGTCAGTCTAAACAGTGTTTCACCGTCAATAGGCTAGCCACTGGATGAGGAATTCTTCCTCCATGACAACCCATGAAAAAAGTAGTGATAGCAGCAACATGGTAGAAAAGGCGGCAGAGATGACTACAATCACAACTTTTAGAGTATCTGTACCTAACTTAGTTGGTCAACAGGTATTTATTAAGTGATTACTAAATGTCAGGTACCAGGCTAAGCATTATTTCAATGGTATTGGAAATTTTTGGTGTAAAATCTCTCTCCACTAATGCAAATCATCAACTTGACTGTAACTTATAGTCTTAGAGATTTGACTGGGGCCATGAGACGTTGAGACTTGAATCAAGGTCTTCCTCTATCTAAGGTTATCCTTCTCACCATTATACCACACTGCTTTGAATCTAACGCACTTTACTGTCAGTTAGGTGGTAGAGCTAGGTAGCACAGTGCAGAGTGTTGGGCCTGGAACCAGCTCATTTTCCTGATTTCAAATTTGACCTCAGACACTCACTAGCTGTGTGACACTGAGCAAGTCACTTAACCCTGTTTGCCTCAGTTTCTATATCTCTAAAAGATGCTGGAAAAAGAAATGGCAAACAATTCCAGGATCTTTGCCAAGAAAACCCCAAATGGAGTCATGAATAGTTGGACACAGCTGAACTTTACAGTCACATGTCTTTAAACAAAAACACCAGGGCCCAACTTAAGCAGCTGTCAGACTTGGCTCCAAATGAGTCAGCTGTTTTCAGAATTCAAATCCACCCTATATGAATGAATATTTTTCCATCATTTTGGATACTCAAAAACATTTGCCACAGGTTATAAAAGCAATTCTAATTGAGGAGTTTCAAAATGTTTTTGAACAACATAGGAGAAGCAACAATATCAAGATACAAGTTGGTTCTATTTAGGGCAGGGACTAAGGCTCTATGACCTTATTTAAATATTTTGATAACTGTATTTCAATTAGTAGATTTCTTCTAACTTTTATTTTATTCATGTAAAAAAAAATCTGAGAAGGGGTTTAAAGACCTTATTAGACTACCAAAAGGGCCCTCCAAAAAATGGATAAGAATCCTTGAGTAGGAGATGACATTTATTTGAATATTTTAGTTCTACAATGACTGTTAGAGAAAAAAAATCTCTTGTTAATCATCTTTCAATATCTTCGTGTTAGTGACACTAAAATATTTCTTGCTTAAAGTATCTGTGTTTGTGTGCTTCAAGATTAGTAACTGCTATAAAGATACTACCCACTCTTCTCTTCAACAGAAATGGGAGCATGCATTCTACATAGGAGACACTAAAAATTATTTGACCCATGCTCTAAAGCCTCTTCCAACTAAGATTCTATAACTGATGTATTTCCTGACTTTGATATAAGAAAGTCTTCCTGAGCTGATCTTTGAGATTTTACTAAGACTATGAAACAAAATTTGCCCAAAGGGCTATAAATAGTCCCATACCCTTTGACCCAGTAACATCACTTCTGGGGTTGTATCCCAAAGAGATCATAGAAGTGGGAGGAAGACCTATATGTACAAAAATATTTATTGCAGCTCACTTTGTGGTGGCAAAAAACTGGAAATTAAGGGGATGCCCATCAACTGGGGAATGGCTAAACAAGTTGTGGTATATGAATGTAATGGAATACTCTTGTGCTATAAGAAATGGGGAGGAGATGGTCTTCATATTTACCTGGAGAGGCTTATACAAACTGATGCTAAGTGAGAAGAGCAGAGCCAGGAGAAATTTGTACATAATCACAGACACATTGTATATGTGACAACCAACCTTGATAAACTGGACTCTTCTCAACAATGCACAGTTATAAGACAACTCTACAAGTCTCAAGATGGAAGGAGATGTCTGCATTCAGAGAAATATCTAAAGAACAGAGTTTAAATGGAGACTGAAGCAATCTACAGGCTATTGTTCTTTTCCATGTTTGGCTTTGTTTCTTCTTTCCCATTATTCACTCCATCGGTTACAACCCTTCTATACAATCAGACTAGTGTCCAATGTCAAAGTATTTGCAGATCCTATACTTGATTGCATGCCGCCATGGGGGTGGGCAAAGGGAGGGGAGAAAATTTGTAACTCAAGGGATTGTTGAACTGTATCTTGTACATTAAAAGTAAATAAACAGGGGGAGGCTAGGTGGCACAGTGAATAGAGCACCAGCCCTGAAGTCAGGAGGACCTGAGTTCAAATCCAGCCTCAGACACTTAACACAAAAACTAGCCGTGTGACTTTGGGCAAGTCACTTAACCTCCAACTGCCCTCCAAAAGGCAAAAAAAAAAGTAAATAAACAAATCAATTAATTTTTTAAAATTATTTCCTGAGGAGTACCCTATGGGCACTGCCCATTAACAGGTTAGTAGCATTGTTATATTGACACAGACAATTGGCTGGTGTGATACAAAATGAATGAGATAAAGAAACACACTGGATCTTCACTAGAAGACTTGCTTATGGACCATGGTAATGAGAAAATGCTTAAATAACACTGCCAAAATAATGGTTTTAGGAGTAAGTTCTAGATCCTTGTTATATTCTAGAACTTAATCAGATATTGGTTGTATTATAGAGAGTTTCTAGTACATTCTTCAGCCTTCAGAATCACTAATAACTTATTTAAAAATCTGTGTGCTAAACTCTAGGAAAGCTAGGCTTATAATCAGAAATGCTATCATTTTTTCAGACTGTCTCCCCATCTCAACCAGGCTGAAAGATCATGGCCACTCATGAGCATCATTCCATTATTGGTGAGCATAGGAACTTTGATTTGCTCCATTGCCTTCCTGAGCCTCTTCACCCCTGCTTAAGTAATCTTGTAGATCCTCACACATGGAAGCTCACCATATTTGTACCAGACTTGATACAAACAGTTGATCAACTTAAGCCAACAGCAATTCAGATCTTCCAAGATTAAGTGATACACCAGCTTCAGCTTCCCTGGCAGCAGGAATTTTAGGTATAACACCACCATGTCACCAAGATGGGCAAATACCATCTTGACTTTAATTTTTCCAGTCATTACTTGGACTGGGATGTCCTGGAACCAATACTATCTAATCATAAAATTCTCTAGCCCCTGGAAAGAGCCCACTTATTTCAATTGTATTTCAAACAGAAAAATTCCAATATGTAGAAGGACTTGGAGAATCTTTTTGACCCAACAAAAAGTTCTTTAAAGTCTGCTCTCTGTAAGACACTGTGCCAGACACCAAAGGAAATTTAAAAAAAACTATTGCAAGATATCTTTTCTTCTCGGAGCTCATGGTCTGCTTCTTGAGAGATGATTATAATAGAAGTTTACTCATTTATATGCAGAATGATAAGAACCACTAATTATAACTTGGAAAAAGCTGTGTGTGTATGTGTGTGTGTGAAAGAGAGGGGGGGGAAGAGAGAGAGGGAGAGAGAGAGAGAGAGAGAGAGAGAGAGAGAGAGAGAGAGAGAGAGAGAGAGAGAGAGAGAGAGAGAAAGTCCTCACTTTAAACAGCACATAGCAAAACCAGCTTTAGACAGCAAGTAGAACCAATAACTAAAACAACAGTCCTTAACACCACAGAGCAGGACAAGGGCTGGAACAGAGTATAGGATAATTACAACAGCATTTCTAGGGTGAGCTTCATTTTTCCAATCTATTTGAAGGAGAATGTCACAAACAGTGCTGCCTGTGTAGGTTCTGAAATTGGTAGGTACAATTCTCCAGTCTTAGAGAGATTGTGTACAAGAAAATAAGGTATCAGGTAGGACTCTCGGGTGTGGCTAAGCAGCTTAGTTGGAAAAGGTTGAATTTCCTGGGCATGTTTCTTTCATCTGTGTCTAGGTGTTATCCTGACTACCTTATCCCCTGGTAAGGTTGATATAGATGTGCTGTGCTCACATTCCTCTGGTATTTTGTCAGTCTGTGGCTATTCTGTTGTTCCGCACCAGAACTCAGCTCCTAATACATTGGAAAATATCTATGATGAATTCTGCCTAATGTACAGGTACCTGTCTGTACCCTCTCTGAAACCACTCTCATCCCAAGAAGAATGTTCTTCAAGAGTCTAGGTTTGTTTACCATGACATAAAGACAATGAATGAAAATAGTTGCCAAATTTACCCTAGAAACTTATGTGAGTGAGGCAAGCCTTTGTCCATTGTCTCCAATTCAAAGAAGAGATATACCAATACCAGAGAGGTCACCTCCAAAATGAGTCTCTCAATAGCATCTTTTAGACCCCATTTCAATGTTTATCCCACTCCCTTCCTATCATCTTTTTTCTGTTATTTACCAACCTCTTGAACCCACCCAACTTCCTTAATGATATCATCTGTGTCACATCACCTCTCTCTACTCTGCCCCTTGCCATTATATTTGGTGACCCCAACACCTAAAATGATGATCCAAAACATCAAGCTTTGACAGTCCTTCCTCCAACCATATGCTTGTTTGGACAGGTTTGGCTCACATCCTCTGCTATAGTCTAAATACCCAGAGTGCAGGGACTATGCCAACTTTATTTCTTCCACAGTGCCTATCAAAGTGGCTCATGTATAAGAGATACTGAACAACTGTCTACTCAATAAATGAATGAAAGGATGAATGAATGAAATTCATTATCTGTGAGCCCTGTGTGGTCTAAATAAAAGTTGCCCCAAGAAAAGTAGAATTTTGCAGTCTCTTATTCAGTACAGTGTCATGAATGAGAATAAAAAATAACTCCGGTTACTTGGGTAATAGAAATCAAACCAAATCATAAGTCAGAAGATCTAAGTTGAAATCCTGCTCTGTTGTCACTAATTACCTGTGTGACTGTGGTCACGTTATTTAACCTAAATTTCATTTTCTTTATCTCTAAAACCTGACCTGGCCTTATAAATAACAATAATAATTAATAATAACTCACATGTATATAATGCTTTAATGTTTATAACATACTTTCCAAACTATAATCTTGTGAGATTGATGTAGCTACAAAGGTCAAGCAGCATGATGTATGTCAACATACCTTGAGAAGTACAATATTGTACAAATATGTTCTTATTAGTGATTATAGTTCTTAGTTA
This sequence comes from Pseudocheirus occidentalis, assembly GCA_028646575.1. NCBI lineage: Eukaryota > Metazoa > Chordata > Mammalia > Diprotodontia > Pseudocheiridae > Pseudocheirus > Pseudocheirus occidentalis. The sequence goes on from CM053594.1 coordinate 153,752,763, forward strand.
TTATTAGTTCTGTTATTAGTAGTAATAACAGTCTTCCTCCACAATTTCCTACTATGATGTCTAGCAGTGTGGAGATGATGCTGGCTTCTCAATGGTTATGTTGAGAAAAGACAAGTTCTGGCCACTTTCACCATGATGCAAAGACTTTAAGAACAGTCCTGCAAACAGACTTGTCTGTCTTTTGAAAACCAGCCTAACTAAGCACTAAGAGCTCATCACCAATTGACCAGTTACTTGGGAATGAATTCTTTGGACAAGACCATTCATGAAATAAACAAAAATATCAAATGGCCGTCAGTGCTATCAAAGGACTTGGGTTTGAATCCTTACTCTAGCATATATAAAGTAGGTATACTTGGACAAATTACCTCATCTCTCAGGCTTCAAGTCATCAATCTATAAAATGAGGAGGTTGTATTAGATATTCTCTAAGGCGCCTTCCAATTCTGAACCTATGATCTTATGATCATTTCCATTTTTGCAGTGATAGTGGAAGAAAAAGAAGCAGGGGATGCTAAGAAATTACAATTTTATGTGATCTAAAATATCGACTTAACTATTGGTACTCTAAATGTGAGATCTTTGTACAATAACCAGCCAAGGGCCATACTACCAGAGGACCTGAATAACATCAATCTTGATGTTCTCGCTATAGACAGAACCAAAGGAAAGAAGGAAATTGCAAATAAATGAAATGATGTATCATGGGTTCTCTTTAGAGGGGAAAATCTTTTAAATGGCATTGATTTTAATGTATATCAAAAAGCAGCATGAAATACTGCTTCATGGAACATTTCATCATCACATATTTTAGTGTTCACAAAAATTATTTGCAAAAATACCACCATGAAAATAAATGTAATATATTCAACATCTGTTTCAGAAGATGAAGAAGTAGGAAAATTCAATAAGGAACTCAGGAAGACACTCCAAATTAAATCAATAGGTTGGGCAATGGACAGAACTCCAGGTCTGGGCTCAGAAGATTCATCTTCCTGAGTTCAAATCTGGCCTCGTCATATGACTCTGGGCAAGTTACTTAACCCTGCTTTCATCAGTTCCTCACTTATAAAGCGAACTGAAGAAGGAAACGATAAACCACTCAAAGACCTTTTCCAAGAAAACCCTAAATGGGGTCACAAAGAGTCAGAAATGAAACAACAATGTTTCGATATTTGATAATTTCCGTGTAACGATGGACACAGGTAAGAACAGCAAAAACAATATTAGAAAATTCAATTAAGTAATAAGGAATGAGAGAGACCAAAGACTCATTGACAACATGTAAATCTCAAATCTATGTATCAAAAATATTTTCTCTAAGAAAAAATAGGAAAGTAATAGATATGGTAAGACCAAATATCATCACACAAAAAATAATAATAAATTGGATTATAGTTTAGCAGACAAGATTTATTACTGATGCTAGTTATCCATGAATCATCCATATGTGTACAGTGAGACCACCAAAGAAAGCAAATTTAATTAAAATCTGGAAGGAAAGAATGAGGAGAAAAATAGGGTAGCTATTAAAATGACTCAAATATGATTTATTTAAATGAATTATTTAAATCAAAAATGGAAGGTGCTGTTTTACAGATGAAGAAAATGGGATAGAGAGAAGTTAGGGCCTTGTCCAGGGTCACATAGCTACTAAATGTTGTAGACTGGGCTTGAACACAGGTTTTCCTGACTCCAGGCCAGCATTCTATCACTATGCCTCACTGCCTGCCATATCTATTTATCTTCCGTCATATTTATAGGACTGTCGTATGTCTGGTATATTTAAGGTTATCTTTTAAAATTAGATTTGCAATTTAGAGAAGTCATTTTTCCGGATTTACATGTTTATTCTGAGTTTGGAATTTCCTTGTAACACTGTATGTTTGCCACTTTTCAATAAATTATTCCTTCTTTCCCTGTTCAACAAAATTGTTTAAATCCCAGTGTATGGCCTGTAGTAGGCACTTATTACATGCTTGTGGGTTTATAAAGGAATACTAATCCTGCCAAATGTCTTATTGCCCATTGTCTAAAGGATAACAATTTCTGGTTGATAAAAGTAGGAATCAGGTATACTTCAAAATCTCTTTTTGAGATTGGAATGGCTTTGAAAAATCTGATGGAAGAGGCAGAAGGTCTAGGCATTCAAAGATAGTAATGAACTTAACATGTAGGACAGCTTCACAACATAGCAAAGCATCCAAATGCAGGGCTAGAAAATGATATATCACAGCACATGTAATCTAGATTGTCTTCACAAGTGGCATTTTAGGGACTTCTATATTCTCCTTCAATGTTTAGTTGCTATTTTTTAAAACAAACAAGATAAGTCATTTTGACTATTATAAATGCCCAAATTGACTACAAAGGATATATGAAGGAAGACACTATCTGCATCCAGAGAAAGAAGTGATAAATAGAAGTATATACAATGATTTTATATATATAACGATATATGGACATAAATACATGTATATTTATGTCCAAAGATAACCATCTCTAGGGAGGGTGAAGAGGGAAGAAAAAAAAGGAAAATAAATTTACATAACTTTATTATATATCTAAACCTATATATAATTGATATGCAGTTTCATATGCAATCATTGTTTTTAAATTGTACCATGTTATGGAAATACTTTTTTATTACATAACTTAAAAAATAAACATTTTAAAAATGAAACTCATATGGAAAAGAACTCCTTAAGGATCCATTAACCTAACCCCTATCTTTTCAGAGAACTACTTTGTTACAGTTTTGGGGGGGTCAGGCTGTATAGGTTTCACCTATACCCTTCCTCAACAGGCTTCGGGCATCCCAGGCTCCAGGCTTCCGCTTTCTCTGGAAGAAACAGCTGCACAGAAAACTTAAGACACAGAGCTTGCTTCTTGCTACTTTCTCTTACGCTTGGCGTGGCTGGAACTCCCTCTCATTCTCTAAGCTTAGCATGGGACTGGAACTCTTCTCCAGAACACAACACTTGCTTCTAGCTCTCTAAGCTTGGCGTGGCTGGACTTCCTCCTGCTTCCGGGTACCTTGTATTTAAGTCCTTTCTCCAGGGCCCCTTAGGGCCCCTCCCCTGGCCTTGCCCTCGCCACAGTGAGCCAGGTGATGCAGAGAGATAATCCTGCTTATTGCAAACAGGTGCAACCTTCACATTCTGCCCCGAGGTGATCATGTGACTGTTAGTTGAGGACGGTTCAACCCATTACCAACAAGAGCCCCAACATCACTTCTGAAGTCAGTGAGAGGAATCAGTATTCCTAAGATTAGACCAACTCACAATTAACCATCTAAAAATAATTGCTTAATATGCAACTTTTTATCTAAAGTCACTTGAGCTACTGAAATTTTAATTTAATTCATCAAGCATTTATCAAATGCCTACTATGTGCCAGTGTAGCACCAATGCAATATTCACATCACTGACAGTGACTATGAATATGCCAGCACAGTGCTCAATCACAAAATATAAAAGACTCTCTATATAGAAGACAGAATCAAAACATTTATTTGGGCACCAGAAAATCAAATCCCAACACCAGGAAACTTAATTCCATCATAGCAACATAGAAGTTAATACAACACAATACAGCAGAGAGCCACACCATCCTTTAGCCTTCCCACAAACCAACACTCACAAGGTTAGCTGTCTCCTTGCCTGAGCATCCTTTCTCTCCCAACTTCTAGCTGCTGTGACTCCCAATTTCTCCCAACTTCCTGTGGGCTCTGCTCCACCCTTCATCAAACTCCTCCCACCACAGGTTTCATGTGATTTCATTCAGCCTATTAGGGGATAGGGAAGATCTTCAGATAAGGGAAGATCTTCAAATTCCCATTGCCATTATAGCCAGGCACCAAGTTAGATGTTAGGACATATAAAGTCAACATGGAAACAATCCCTGTCCTCCAGAAGTTTACATCTTTTCCCTACCAAGCAACTGCAATTATATTCTATCTTCTGTATGTCCCCAAATATAATGGCAAGCACAGTAGTTCACACCTTGTTTCAGCTACTGAATTAACACCTTGTTTCAGTTAAGTTTCTTTTGAGAACTATATCAAGCTTGTTAAGAAACAGAATGTATGAACACCACAACTTGTGAACTTTAGAACTTGTGAACTCCTGGGGAGGAGCTAATGACCATATATAAGGAGAACCCCAGGCTGGAGACAGCTGAACTGAGAAGAGGACTCTTATAGTAGCAGAGTCAAGAAGGAGAAAACTTGTGGTATCCCAGCACTAGATCTGATCTGTCTGTGTTGATGTTTTTGCATAGAAGCCCTTGGACCTTGCTGGAAGCTCTGAAAAAGGATTTTCTGGTTGTCTATTTACAGAAGTCCTGGAGGAAGGTTTTGGAGGTCCTGGGACTTTATTGATGATTTGAGCTGACCTCTTGGACCTTATTTGTTGTTCTGTGTTGGTGATACCTTGTTGGTAGGTCTGAGTTGATTTCACAGGCAGATAGTGAATTGATGATGGTGCCAGCAATGTGGATGAATATTATTGTGGCTCTGTCAAGATTTATCTTCCCAGAAACAGGAACTGTGAAGGACCTGAAATGGACTGGACACTGAACTTGAAAATGGAACAAGAACTGAATGAAGAACTGGACAAGGAGCTGGACAAGGAACTAGAAGCTGCCTGCCTTTTTTTCCCAGGTGACAGTTGGAGCTGGGGCCATGGAAGAGGAACCATGGAAGCTGAGAGCCAGCCTCAAGTCAAGTCTAAAGAAGACTTTACTTGAATACTGTGTACTGACTGAGAAGATTATGATTTACTGTGACCTAGGGGTGGAGAACTTTGACTTTTGTACTTTGTGATTGAATTAAGGATTTTGTGATTGACTAAATGAATGTACTTTGTTTAAAACTATGGGACCACTTTGGCAAAAACTATGTGGCATTTTAGTGATAAGTTGTTGAGTTGTGACATGGTGAATGCTGTATTTGATTTTCTGTGATAAATTGTAACATTGTAAATACTGTATTTTGATTCTCTATGAATGTTTTGCTCTGATTTGTTATGGAATAAATAGAGAGCTCACTATACTATGTAATCAGAAAGCTATTGAAAAACAGCTTGAAAGGTGTTCACAGTAGCAATCCTCTGGAAGGCTGCTGCTCTTGCGTAGCTTTGCACCAAAGGATAAATGTCTACAGATGTCATTTTGCTATCCTATGGATCTGACCATCATCAAAAAGCTATATTGCTTTATGAAAATCCTAAATTTACTGAAATTAAATATAACAAACCAGCAACAATTTGGAGCTGCTTTATGTCTGGATTGGCAGTAAGGTCTATATCATTTACTGATGTCGGTTTATCATCAAAAAGTAGCACTAACTCCAAGACTTTTTAACACTAGTTTAATTTTAAATGTAAGCACGTATTTTTAAACAATGAAAATTCTTATTTTTTAAGTGGCAACTGAAATCAGAATCCTGAGTACTTTCATTCCAGCCATGTTGGTGTGAACATTATCATTTGATCTAGGATTTAAGTGACCTGTCTGGAATGCTTGACAAACAAATTTTTCTCATGAATTATGCATATTACTGAAAACCATACTTAATGGGAGACTGGAAAGAGGGCAGGTATTTCCATCACCTAGGGGTGAAAGTCTTGCAAATTAACAACAAGACGGTTCATTGAAGCAGGTAATAGATTGGCCTATGAAAACAAGAAATCTTTGTGGGAATGAGTGTGATTATTCATATAGTCTGTTTGCTAATCATTGCTAGTATGAACAGTACTTTAAGTGTTCTTAAGAACTCTGAAAGTCAGGAACTTGGTTAAATGACCTGGCAAAACACAAGTGGGATAGGTTTAAGTGTTCCAGAATTATCATCACTTAATAACATGTAGTTCACTTTCTATAGCATTTTAAATTTGACAAAATGCTTTCTTCACTCAATTCTGGGTGGGAGTGCAAGTATTATTATCGTTTTAAAGGTGTGAAAATTGAGCCTCAGTGAAACAAAACTTATCCAAGTCACCCAATTAGTAAGTGTCAGAGCCAGGACTCAGCCTTCTTACTCTTTGATCTTTGTTTACACTCCATCATGATGGATGTCTCACTTAGAATATCACCTAAGTTCCCAAATCAGGAAATGTAATATGAGCATAGATTTAGAGCTGGGAAGACCTTAAAGGAAGACCCTGGTGTCTTTTTATAGTTGAGAAAACCAGGGCTTAGGCATCAATGTTTTGCCCAAGATCACCCCAATGGCAAAGTCCAAATTGGAACTCAGGACTAATAACTCCAGATCTGGCCATCTTTCTACTGCACCAAGTCATTTCTGACTCAATATGTATTCTGTAAATTTAAAAAAGACATAAAACAAGTACAATAATCATACATATGTATATATGCATATATACACAAATGTGGCAGTATATGTATACTTATGTTCCTGCATATTTTATTTTACACATAGCATAACTTCTATCCCTGTTTATTCATGCAGTAAGCTATTTCTACATCCTTTTAAATTTAGTCTGCTTCAAAGTCATTTTAGGTGGTAAGAACCTAGAGCATGTCTTGTTAACCAACTTGAATAACACCAGCACAAAACTGTGTTCATTAGAGTATGTAATAAATGCTTTTTTGATGATGCTATATACATATAAACACAGGGTAAGCCAAAGGTTGCTCTTGCAGGAACGTCTGGGAGGATTTGGCTTGAATGTCAATAAAGTTCCCATCTGGGAGCTCAGATCCCAAGACACGAAGCTACAAAACAACAATTTCCCTGACCAAAATGGGATGAAACAAAG
>CM053594.1:153760044-153808522 GCA_028646575.1 Pseudocheirus occidentalis
CCTAAAATGAAATAACTCTGCTTTCCTTCCTCAATCTCTTTCTCATTCATTCATCAACAAACATTTATTAAGTACTTGCTATGAGTTAGGCACTGTGCAAACCTGGGGGGATTCAAAGAAAAGAAAAGCATGATCTCCGACCTTGAGGAGCTCATATTCTAATAGGGGAGGCAACATGTGCATACAAGGAATAGACAGTTTAAAAGGAGAGCAATCTCAGAATGAAGACACTGGGAAGGATACTTCTAAGATATTGATGGAAATTCACAGGCTACCAATTATCCTTCACACTCACCAAGTAACTACCCCATTTCTTTGATAATATCTTTTATCTAGTCCTCTTTATAATTCCCTGTTTGTAATGTGTGTATTAAGACATAATGATATATTAATATGAGAAATTATCTTCATTGAGTAAAGTAGCTCATAAGAATAAGATTATTTTTCAAAGCAATTCAAGAATTTGTCATTTTAGTCAGAAATCTAAAAATATAAGACATGAAAATGTCAAATTGAGAAAACTAACTTTTTCAAACTCCAATAAACTTTTAATCAAGACATTCTGCTCTCTTTAAAGATTCTAATAGTACATATGACATCCATACTCACTGCCTCATTTCTACTCAATCAAATAGATGTTGGAAAATAAGTTCTAGAGCCACGTGACTTGGCTATGATTTAGCCTCTTAATTCTATGAATGCCATCACTAAGACTATGTAACAGCAATGCTACTTGTGACCGCTGTGGGAGTGTAAGACCAATAAAACCAGCACACAGGAGGGCTGCTAGTACAGGTTCTTTGATCTGCTTCTCTAAAGGAAAGCAACTCAAAAGAGGTTAACAATCTTTCTTTAATCAAACATAAACATCATTTACTTACTAGGTCAGGGAAAAAAGTCAGCACCCTGAACTTCAGAGAAAATACTAACAGAAATTACAAGCAGAAATAATAGCATAAAGACCAACAGAGAGGGCTTCTTCTAGTCATCTGACCAAATAATACGTATATCACAAATTGACAGACAGATCCACCTGTTTGACCATTACATACATACATAGTTACCAGAGAGAGAAGCACCAACATCTGGGTTTTCAAAGCCAGAGGGCTCCTTAAAGGCTACCCAGAGTCTCATCTGGCTACAATACATGAACACTCTTCCCATGAGTAAACCCCAAAGCAAAACTCAGGGTATATATACACTTCTTGAGGGTAAGAGGGCATCACAACCCTCCTGATCCTCTCTTAATTACAAAGTAACAAAAGGTGTGGGCTTTCCCAGAAAACAAGTCTCCCCTAAGCAAGGTTTTCTTGTTGAGCTCCATGTGAGGCCTATTAATGGGCAGGGAAGATCTTTGAATCCCATTAACATTACAGACTACAATGACCATGTTCTAATCCAAACCAATACAGTACATATGCAGGGTATGAGACTGAAAACCACGACTTTTTCCCCATGCTCCAACTATACATCTGCAGCTTATTAAACAGCTTACACGTATACACACAGGTACAAACACACACAAACATGCACACACACACACACACGCGCACACACACACACACACCCCAAAACCTTTAGCTGGTCTGCCACTGAACTTATTCAACTAGCCTACAAATCAGAAATAGAAGACATGCTGATTGTGGGCAATTTTTCATTCTAAGCCCCACATAAATAAAAATTTAGTATAAAGAAAAAATTATAGTTTTCTTTCAAAAAGGAGACTTCTTGAAACATTAAATGATGTAGCCACAACAATAAAACATTCTGTTTTCACCTTCCTAAATGATGAATTGAAAAGATAATATCTGATGAGACCATCCTGAGAGAAAGCAAAATTTTAAGATAAAAGGTCAATTTATATATTTGAAATGTTCTCAAATGCTCAGAAATGGATGGTATGTGAATGTTTCCTTTTTCCAAAATAAATAATTAGGGGTTTTCTCAATACCTTAATTCAGTCTTGTTTCAAGCATATTGGAATATGCTGTATATAGCAAAATTGCATCTGAACAGGGAAATCCAGATAAAAGACAGCCATCTGCTACCCTTCATTTATTCTCACCTTCCAACAGTCACAATGAGAGGTTATGGTATGTACCATAAGGCAGCACTTTGAGAAACAGGCCTTCATAGCAAAACTGGTTAACTCATAAAACATCTGCACAAAAATGAGGGGTAACATCACTGATGTTACATGTCTAAGTTGCCAGGCATGAGAATTTTTTTTGGAAGAAGGCAGCAGTGGCAACAGAGAATGGTGGGAGAGGGAGAGAGAGATAGAGAGAAAGAAAGAGGGAAGGAAAGAAGGAGGAAAGGAAGGAAGGAAGGAAGGAACAAAGGAACGAAGGAAGGAAGGAAGGAAGGAAGGAAGGAAGGAAGGAAGGAAGGAAGGAAGGAACAAAGGAACGAAGGAAGGAAGGAAGGAAGGAAGGAAGGAAGGAAGGAAGGAAGGAAGGAAGGAAGGAAGGAAGGAAACAAGAAAGGAAGGAAGGAAACAAGGAAGGAAGGAAGGAAAGAAGGAAGGAAAGGAGGGAAGGAGGGAGGGAGATAGAGGGGGAGAAAGGGAGGAAATAAAAAAGGAGGAAGGGAGGAAAGGATAAAGGGAAGGAAGAAGGAAGAAAGGAAGGAGGAAGGAAAGAGAAAGAGAGAAGAGAGAGAGAAAGGAAGGAGAGAGTAAAGAAGGAAGACACAAAAGAGGGAAGGAGGGAAGACACTATTGTACTGTTTCCCAGGCTTCTTGAGTTCCTAAATTGTTTCTTGATAGCTTCCCATGCACACATCTACCAAGGAATGATGCAAATATTTCTGGAAATGAACATTTTAAAACATAACTCTGATCTACAGTTCTCTTTGGGTTCAGGCCTCAACCATTTCCCTTAATCATAGAAGGATAGCATAATAAAAAGGGTTCTTCCTAGAGGCAGCAAGACCTAGGCTCAAATCCTACCTCAAGCACTTTCTTGTTGTGTAATCCTAGCCAAGTCATTTAACCTATGTCTCAGTCCCCATCTGCAAAATAGGCAAAATAATAGCACCTGCCTCACAGGGTTGTTGTAAGAGTCAAAGGAAACAATGCATAAAAGATATTGCCAAACCAAAAAGCACCAAATAAAGGGGCGCTATTAATCTCTCTTTTGCAGAATCAAAATTGATGCAAATATTAGCACTTCTTGGATTCTGGAGTCCCAAAAGAGTGTGTCTGTACTAAGATTAATGTGTCAAATGCTGAGCTCCCATTTTTAAAGCCCCCAGATAGAAAAAAAAAGTTTACTTGTTCAAAGTTGTCAAGTTTTTCAAAAGAATCTATCTTCCTGTCATTTGCATCTTTGGGTAAATCAGAGCATATATAAATCAGGTTACTACAAACAGCTGGCCTGAATTATCCTCCTCCAATATCTTTATAAACATCCTCAATGTGCTGCAGAATAGGCATCTTCTCCATGCTCTACATTTGGCTCCATAGACATTGTTACGAGCCCCGTATCGTGTGGTTAAAAATGTTTCTCTCTCATTTCTGAGCTCTTAATTTTATGTTTGAGCTCAGCATCAAAATAGCCTGTAATTGCTTTTTGCCAGTAACAAGTCCAAATTGTAACTCAAAATTTTGAGATATTATGCGCTTTTGTAATTGTATTCAATGAAAACATAGTTCAATAAAGAATTTTAAATAAAATAAAATAAAAATCCCTAGTCTGTGCATTTCCTACATTCTATCAGCATCTTCAAGTTATGGCTAAACTAAGTCTACCACAAAGGACAGATGGCTATTTTAACTTATGTTTAATGAGTCAGTTTTTCACGGAGGAAATATGCATTGTGTGTATGCATACACACACACACACACACACACACACACACACTTGCACACACAAGCTACCAAGGTACAAGCCCTGTGTATCCAATTACTCTGGCATTACATCTAGCACGTAGTGCAGCTAGTAACTCCTTGGTTACTCAATGACAGTAATAACCCCAAATCTCTGATCTCATAAAAGGGACAATCAAACCAGACACTTCACAAATTGTACAGTGTGTAATATAAAGAAAATAAAGTTAGAAATTAAGAGCAAAAAAAAAGTACCCGATGCCTTCTAGGCATGAATTGGGATATATATGCTGTTCTAAGCAGCCTGTAGATTACACAGGACAATGTGATGTATGGAGTCTTAGTTAGTATGTTTTCCAGGGAACCAAAAAAAGAAAGAAAGAAAAAGCCCAGCTATAACATGCCAGACAAAAGAAAATGAGAAGTGTGCTAATGAAGCTTCAGTACACTTAGAGGCCATGTAGTCCATTCATCTTCTCTCTGGCTAGCCAATTTCTAATTTCTTCCAAAAAGGAAAAAAAAATAATGCCTGAAAAGGCCCTCACCTTTAAGTGAGTATGGAAAAGACTGGATGAAAATAGGCAGCTAGGTAACATAGTGGATAGAGTGCTGGACTTGGGAAGTCAGGAGAGAAATGAATTCAACTCATGTGCTGGGCAGGTCATCTAATCTCTCAGTCTTTCCATCCATAGGATGAAGACAACAATCACACCTACCTCACAAGGCTGTTGTAAGGACCAAATGTGAGAACCAGCTTATACAGTGATTTGCAAACCTGAAAGCACTAAATAAATATAAAAAGTAGCTCTTAGAGGGTCTGAAAAACCAGAACCCATAGGCCTCCAGAACCAAGCTTCTCTCTTATTTTTCAGTCTTAATTTTTATTTATAAAATTAATTTTAATTTTAATTTAATTTAATTCACTTAATTTAATTTTAGTTACAGAGCCCACTGTCATCTTTCAGGTTTAATCATTAAAAGATAATACTTTCTAGATTGATATTATCATCCCAATTTTAAAGACCAGAAAATTAAAACATGATTAATATAACTCTAAGTCCAGTGTTTTTGGACCATAAACACCTATTAGCTCCAAAAATGTTTGTCTGCATGTGAGGTACAGAGATGAGACTAGTGGCCCAAAAGTAACCAGTTAAGTTTGTTCACAATTTGGTCAAAGCAACCCACGAAGGAGCAAGAGGAAGTCTTCAGTCTGGAGTTTAAAACCCATGGGATAAAAAAAAAAGGAAAGTGAAATGCAAACATGTGGGGTGGGGAGTTATGAGCTAATTAGAAACACTATTAACCTTTTTAATTTATTTTATTTGTTTTAAAATCTCAAACCAAAATTTTGATATTTGCTTCTTGGCCTGCTTGTATCAATCAGATCAAAGTTGGACCACTATTTTCACTTTTACTGTAACATATACACAGATTAGTCAACAAAGGAGTTGCCTCTCATTTTCAAACCTAATCAAGGTCATACAAAGATGAGAGTTTGATCTCACAGATCATGGCCCTAATGTTCAAGGAAAAAATAGGAGCAACCTTGACTTCATGTAGTCTAGGCTAGTTTTTCTCCAAAAGGCAATGAAATCACCTTGAGACTAAGGCTTGGATCATTGATGCAGCTTCCTGGTCATCTAAATATAAAAGCCCAGCCTACAAGGAGTGAGATCCTCCTCAGGTGTGAGTGACATCCACAGCTGATTGGATGCACCATCAAGGCAAATGTGAGAGAAAGGGAGCTGTACTTTTGTTCCAATCTTGATCCTAAACCACTGAACTAGCCTGAGTTAGGCCTGACCTGGAACAAAAGAATTAAAGATCATTTATATCAAGTGATTTCCATAGCAGAAATTGGATAAATTATTTTTCCTTTCCTAGAAAAGAAGCTACCAGACCAAACTTGTGCAGTAGAAAGCAAAAAGGACATTTGTGATAATGAAGCTAGTATCAACATGTCTGTGGTTTATAATATGCTCCTATAAAAGGTAATTAATCTTCTCTAGGATTTGGCTGCTGCACCAAACTCATTGACCCACTTTGCTTAAAACTAATTTCTGAAAGTCTTTTTTCAGGCAACAAGCTGTTACTAAGCATTATGTGCTAGGCATTGTGCTAAGCACTGAGGATGCAAATACAAGCAAAGGAAAGCCCTCAAGGACCTTACATTCTAAAGGAGGAAGACAATACACATGAAAAAAGGAAACTATAAAAGGGAAGGAGGGCAAGGTACTCCCACTGAGGCATGATGGGAAAGTTCAAGAGAGTCAGAAACATCTGGGAGTTGAAGGAAGAGGCACACCTGGCCTGGACCCATCCCCAAAATGGAAACCCAAGAAAGAACTCACCAATCAAGAAAGGAACTGCCATGATGGAGGGATGGTCTCCGGTGAAAAGGCTGCTGGGTCATAGTGGGAGGATAGTCAGTAGCACAACTTGGAGTAATTTCTTCCTGACATATGTCCTTTGTCCTCATCTACTAACTACCTATTTGATAAAGTGATTGAAATAAAAGAAAAATCAAATACAGCACACTTTTGCAAAAGTTCTACAGTAGAATATAATCTTGAGTATAGGTTCTGTCTCACATTTGCATTTGTGTCACTAGTGCCTAGAACAGTTTCTGGAATATCATAGCTGCTTAATAGTTGTTTGATGACTGATTGTAAATTTATTTTATTTTTGGTTCCTTTGGTTTGGGTGCAGTCATCTCTGAAGGATTTTGGAGCCTGAGGAATAGAGGTTCTTAACCTGTTTTGTGTCATGAACCCCTTTGGCCATCTAGTGAAGCCTATGAGCTCCTTCTCAGAATAATATTTGGTGTCCATATTCATAGTGAAGGAAATGTTAAATTCTAGTTGTTTGGTGAAAATGAAGATGATTTTTCCCCAGTCAAGTTCATGGACTCTACAGCCTGGAAATGTTGGTGGATCCCAAGTTAAGAACGCCTGCCCTACCATCATCCCCTCACAGTAGTTCTGGGGGTGTGAATCTATTCCTTCCAACATCTAAGTGTTGATCAAGTCATGACAAAGCAACATTAGAAGTTCCATTCACTCTTTCAGGCAGTTGAGGTTCTATTCAGGGAACAGGTATCATATTTTTACAAAATTCCATTTCCCTAATTAAATGTAACTGAAGCTGACTAAATGTACTCATCCAATCTCCCAAAGTACCTTATTTGTATAGCTTGATATCAGTAGAATCTGGCTTAAATGCCATGAAAACAGCTTCCACGTTCCAATTCCTTTTTGTTTATACACCAATACTTTTATTGGTATCAGGAATTTCTGATAGAGAACGTCTCTCTACCAATGCTGTTCCATACCTATTCTGTAGCCTCTAATCTTAGAGGATTGCCATGGACCCTCATAGGATAAGAACCTTTCCCAGCTACAGACCCACAATCAATAGATATCAGAAGCAAAACTCAAGTCTCTATCTTCCTGACTCCCGGGCCAGCTTTGTATCCACTCCTTCCATCCAAATTCTTAGGCCCCAGGAATTTTCAGGTCAGAGAAATCTCTAAATATCTTCCTCTTGGAAAGTCCTTTTATTCATATTACCTATTCCTCATGGTCAAAGTCTGAGACCATTCATCTTTTTCCATCACCTAGTCAGTCAATATCCATTTATTTAAAAAAAACTGCTATGTGCCAGGCACTCTGCTAAGTTCTGGAGTTCTTTTGGGCATAAATAAAACTTCCTTCAAGATCCATAGACCTCTAGAGAAGCCATGGTTCAATGCCCACTTGATTTTGCAATGCTAAGAGTCAAGTGCTCACTTATAGAGAAGCATGCAAAGAGATCATAAGCTCCCCTTCTTCACCCTTTCTCTCATCTCTGAGCCTTCTTGACCTGTCTGAATTTCCCAATGTCACTGCCTCAAAGAGTGCCAAATGGCATTGTCATCTCCTCAGGTACTCCAAGTTTGCATGAGAATGTTTTTTTTATTAACAGGAAAACACCTTTTTCCCCCTAAAACGAACACTTTTGAATTGTAATAACTGTATCCCCAGAATGCTTTAGTCTATCAAAATGGAGAGCACTCCCCCAGGGCCACATTAGCAGCTCTTTCTGTCTGGGAATGCAGCTGTTCCCGGACATGTTCTGAGTAATGTCTATGAGCGGCAGATCCACAGATATTCAGAGTGCTTAGGCTAATTATGTAATAAGGGAATCACTCTTAAAATTTTATAAACGTTAATATAGACATTTAACTTCAATTTCTTTGAAAGTTGAACAGGAAATGAGAATTCTACTAGTACTAGTTCCAAATGCTCATTTTTATACTGAGGTTTTAAAATGTAGGGGATTGCAAATCTAATGCTGTATTCACGCAGCAAATTACTCTCTTTGGCATTGAAATATCACTGCAATTAAACCTGCAGTAAAGTATTACAAAAAAGCCCTTGACTGTTTTCATACAAAATTGTGAGGCTCTTCAGAATGCCATAAGTTGAAGGGTGGGCAATCAATTCTATAACTCATTTTTATTATCTGCTCAATATTCCTCCAAAATATTTTGTTCCTTTCTGGGGTGTGAATTTGTAGTTCCCTCCTAATGGCAAATTGTAAGGAAAGCTAGCATTTCCTGACCTTGCCCAAGTGTCTCTTTATACAGCCAGTAAGGTATGTGACTTCCTACATCTATGTACCTAATCAGGTATATTTCTTTGTTTCCATTACTCTATAACCTAATGGACCATTTACTTTAACCAGAGTCTGATACTGGGTACAAGGTACATGAACCAAATTTACTTGCCATTCAAGTAGCTTGGGAAGAGAGGCAATTGGCAGACACATTGGTTGACATCCATGCACACCCAACACATACAAATTAATAGACACCCAGGTGGAAGATGGTGCAAGTCTGCACTGATCAAATGAAAATATGTTCTTTTGCACCCTGTGAAGTGACTAGCAGTACAATGTAGTGGGAAAATCATTGATTTGGAATCAAAGGAATTGAATTCAGATCCTGACCTTGTATGACTTACTTTCCTTCTTCAGCTCTCAGTTTCCTCATATGTCAAGGTCATATGTCATATGGTTTGCTTAGATGATCTCTAAATCTCTTTCAATTCTATATCAACAAGCCTGTGACTATAAGTCTGCCTTTGAAAGGACCAGTTGAGAATATGAAATTCCCATCAGTAGCATAAGACACCTCTGATAGACCAAAATGACAAGTATGTGGCATTCAAGTAAGAATCAGCTCAGCTCCCAAGTGTAACACATGCTACATGCCAAAGGGGGAACAGGGGTGAAGGGGGGACCAAGTGTCTACTACATTTAGGAACAAAAAGAGAGCAAACAAATTCCCTTTCCCTACACTCCCTTCTCCAACCCATACCATTTGCTAAGCCTGCTGTGCTCCCTCCAATATAGATGTAGAGTGAGCTGGACTAAGTATTAGATAATTTATCTCATTATTTTATACAGAACGTGTATATTGTGCCTAATATGTTAAAGAAACTGAGACCATTTCAAATGTTAAACCTTCATTATCCTAGAATCAATTTTCTGCAGAGCCCCTAGGACTGAAATCCCATTGATGCTATTCTCCCATTAGCGTTGACCTTCATAAACAGAGATGGCAGGATCCCTGCAGAGCCCTACCAAAAGATGGGTGAGGGAGATCTGACCAATCTCAGTAGTTTGCAGTAGTTTCTGATTTAATTGTTGGAGTTTGATTTCTGATTTTTTCCCTTTGTTTGGAGAAACAGAAAGAGGGAGGAAGGGGAAGGAAAAGGAACAAAAGAAAGCAGAATCGTTCTTCCTTTGACATTTGCCTGCTTCACTGTCCTGCCTAAATTCCCTATACCTCATATAATCACCCACCAAAAACTACCAGATCTGGGAGGCAGAACAATAATCTACTTGTGTATTTCAGTTCAAGGATCTTAATGCCCTTCCTTTATCAGAATACTACTAGAGAAAAGAAGTATTATTAGCCCTATTTTCCTGAAAAGGAAACAGGTCCAGAAAGGCTGAATTATTTTGTGCATGGTGTTACTGTAAGCACCAAAGCCAAAATTTAGAGGCTCATAAAGATAATGCTCAAAGGGACATAAGAGGCCATCTGTTCCAACTTCATTTTACAGATAAGGAAACTGAGGGCCAGGGACTTAGACAAAGTCATACAAGGAGTAAGCATCATAGACAGAATCTGAATCCAAGTTCTCTGCCTCCATTGTATCAAACTGTATGTATGTATGTAAAAAATGCAACTGAAATTTACTTTAACATACATTATATACTTAATAAAGTTTTATTAGAAATAGACACAACCATATTTGGTTGATGAGGTAACTGAAAAGATTTGAACCCAGAACCTCCAACTATTTCATTCTACAGAACTGATAGGCTCAAATAATACTCAAAATCTAAGAGAAAACATTTTTCTTTGTTCCTGTCCTTCCAAAATTAGGACAGTAAGAGAAAGTAACCTGGGATTTCTTCCAGCAGACACAAACACCTCAAGCCAGAGGCTCAAGAAACTCATTCACCAAAGCAGAAGCCAAAAGGGAAAAGGAAAACCCTGAGCCTTGTGCCCCAAAGCATCACCTCCCATAACATTGTGCTGAATAACTTGGTAGGAACATCACTTGAGTTCTAAACCAAGAGTCTAAAATGAGGGAGATGTAGAATCTGGGTTTTAACAGCCAAATAAAAGGACACCAGGCTCCCTCGTGCCTATTAAAATATCATTTCACATCACCTTCTCTCCTTTCCATGAAAGCTAAAAATTAAAAGGATCCTTTTCCATTCATGAAAGCCTGTTCAATTTAAACCCTAGGAAAGATAAAGGAACATGAGAAATGTTTCTCAGGGTGAAGGCATTTCTTTGCAATGTCATTATGGGAAGAGACAAGCAGCTCAGTACCAAGGGTCTGCCCAGACTTAAAACTAATAGCATGCCTGTGAACAAAGAGTACCCATAGCCACCACAAGCTGCGGAGGGAGGAAGCTAGAGGAAAGCCACGTGACTGTTTAACAAAGGGAATAAACAACATGTGGAGACAAAATATTAGGATAATACAAATTGGGAGGTGCCATAAACACCCATGTGAGGAAATACAAAAAGTCTGAATGAAGTTGCAAGTAAAGCCAGGAATAAGGGAGGAAAACAGGCAGCCAGAAATAAGGCAGGGTTTAGGAATGGGGGGATCAAAATAAAACATTTGGATTAAAATAGTCTGAACAAAAGATATTTACTAAACAGGAGGAACTGGATTCTAATAACATAAAAAGTTTTAAGGGTTATGGAGCTATTTACATGCTCTGTGAAATGATCAAGTAGTTGGAGGAGTGAGCCTTCTATAGGGCTGACAGGGAGAAGAGAAATACTGACTGACACCTACGACTCATGTGGCTGCAATAAGTAATTTCCCCTTACTAAGTCTCAGTTTCTCCATCTGTAAAATGGAGGAATTGGGCCAGAATGACCTCCAAGATCTGTTCCAGCTTTAAATCTATGATTCTGTAAGTCTATAAACTATATAAGGAAAATGTCACTGAGTCTGAGTACAAATAAAAGCCCCGGTGTAGCAACCAATTATTAGAGTACCATAGAGAGTAATTTAATCAGAGTAATTTAAGAGAAGAGTTGAAAAGAGAATACTATGATTTAGATAAGTAGCAAGTATGGAAGCCACAGTGACATCCATGAACCTCTAAAAGACTCAAACCCTCTCCAGAAGAAAAAATCCAGTCCAATTCAAGAGAACGTGACTAGGACGGGGTAGAGTGAAATTAGAGAGCAAAGCTGATGTTAAATATCAGGAAAGGAGTTTTCAACTATAAGAGCTGTTAGATTGTGAAACCATCTTCCAGAGGAAATGACAAAAGCCCCATCATCTGGGACTTTTCAAATACTGCTAAATAAAACACTAAAAATATACTTCAGGAAGAATCCAATACTTAAGCCCAGGGGGTGGACCAGATTACCTACCCCTTCTTTTCCATCTCTAATGAATCAGCTGCCCTCTATTGTTTTACAATGCTTACCTCTCTTCCTCTCACAGGTTCAAGACGCTTCTCCCATATGTACCAAATATTGTAAATTGGTCTTAATGACCCAAAATAATGAATCCAGGAGTGGTATACGATTTAAAGGAAAGATTTATTTTTCAAGCTACTCATTTTTTCTCCTCTCCCCACCCAGTACCTCATGTGTCATTTCAGCACCGATTCTATCTTGAGTGACAATTAGAATATTTGCCTAGAATATCCTCTAGTCAGTATACAATAGAAGCATCTCATACAAACCATGCTGAATTCCAAAGGAAGGATAGTTAAGACCAGTTCTAATCTGTTATTTCATTTAACCTTTCACTTCTTTCTTGTTACAATACTGAGTCTCTACTACAAACCATGATCTTCCACATTATTCCTTTCAGCTAGATACCGGGGCATTTTCCTACAAAAGTGCTCAAATAGATTTTGTGTGTGTGTGTGTAAGACATCTGTAAACTTCACTGGGGTTGAATAGTACCAAGCTGCATTTTTGAAGAAGGTTTCTGATGGCAATGTAAACTACGAGATAAAAATAGATCCAGTATAAGACAGATGTGTAAATATACTTACTTCAAGGATCACTCCCTCTACCATCACAGTTCACAGTCTTATCATGCCTTAGAAGCTGGTACTTATGATTTGCTGTAACTAAAATTAAATATTTATAGATAGATAGATAGATTAGTTGTTACAGTCATGCCCAACTCTTTATGACCCTATTCGAGGTCTTCTTGACAAAGATACTAGAGTGGCTTGCATTTCCTTCTCCAGCTTATTTAACAGAAGAGGAAACTGAGACGAAAAGGTTTAAGTGACTTGCCCAGTGTCAGTGGGCTAGTAAGTGTCTGAAACCCTATTTGAACTCAGAAAGGTGAGTCTTCCTGACTCCCGGTCCAGTATTCAATCTACCATCTAGCTGCCTAGACAGACAGATAGATAGATAGATAGATAGATAGATAGATAGATAGATAGACAGACAGACAGATGATAGATAGATAGACAGATAGATGCTAGATAGATAGATAGATAGATAGATAGATAGATAGATAGATAGATAGATAGATAGATAGATCTCAATGTATATTATATATTTCACCTGACTGCCATTATTCCTAGTGATAAGTCTCTCTATACTATGCTAGGCTGATTCTTTTAATAGTATGGAGTCTATACACCAGACCAGTATTCAGAGTTCCTGTTTGGTTGTACCTGCCAAAGTCTATACTCTCTGACATAAGTTCCAAGAGCTGGGAGTTATTATACACACACACATACACACACACACACACACACACACACACACACACACCATGGTAAGCTATCAGAAGAAGACTTTAATCAAAGAAACTTAAGTACAATTCATTTTGTTTTGTTTTCCTAAACACAAGATAAACAATTACCAACCCAAGCCCCTTGTCATTTTTCAGCATAAGCAGTTTTCTAGGTATTTGGATCACTTATATATTTCAGGTTATTCTTGGTGAAGTAAAATGGACCAAATCAATAAAAAAAACCATGAGTAGGAGGCATGTTTTAAGATCATGAAGTCACACTTTCATAACTTGGAGTATAGCTATGGCCTTTGGTGAATAATAACAGCAAATAAGCCCCCTTAACTTGAAATAATGAGTAGCTCAGCTAGTCTTTGATTACTGTGTGCAAAGTTACAAGTCAGAGGAATAAGTGCAAAACGGAAATTCAGTAGTCACTTACAAACAAGCAGAAAGGTCATCTTTACCTATGACGCAGTATGAAAAGTGTTCTTAGTCATTATATCAGCTTCCAACTTCTCTGAGAATTCTTTCTTTCATTTACTGTCTTTTCTTCTTCATCCCTTATTCTAGAAACTATTATTAAAGGGGTGATTAGTGAACTTCAAGAAAAAGGAAACAGTGATGAGTCAGCATGATTTTATCAAGAATAGGTCAAGCTAAACTAGCCCAACTTTGTTTTTTATGACAAAGTTAATGCACTGATAGCTTCTTGGACTACTGTAGATAGACATAGTTTATCTGAATTTGGAGAAAGCATTTGACAGTCTTTTATGCTATACTTATAGACAATTAGAAAATAATGCAGAGAGGTAGATTCCAAATTAGGTCAGCTAGGTGATGCAGTGGATAGAGAGCTGGACTGAGTCAGGAAGACTCATCCTCCTGAGTTCAAATCTGGCCTCAGATACTATCTGTGTGACCCTGGGCAAGTCACTTAACTTTATTTGCCTCAGTTTCCTCATCTGTAAAATGAGCTGGAGAAGGAAATGGTAAACTACTCTAGTATCTTTGCTAAGAAGAACCGAACTAATGTCACAAAGACATGGACACTACTGAAACGAGTGAATAACAAAAGATTCTGAACTGCCAAACTCAAAAAGCTAAAGAGCTGATATCACCTAAGAAAGTCTTTAATGGGGTATCTCAGGAAACTGTGTGATTGGAGAAATGGGAAAGTTTAAATTTGAGTCTGAATAAATCAACTTCACAACTATAAGTTTAAAAAGGCTCTACTATTACAGAATAAGTTTTAAAAGACTCTACTAAGAAAGATCTATGCTGTTGTAGTTGACTAAAAGTTCCATATATATATATATTTATGTGTGTGCATATCCACACACATACACATACATATATACATATTTATTCATATAAATGTATGTAGATAACCATTCTTTAATATAATTGGTTTATTTATATCCCATATGTTTTATTTTATGTATTTGTAACCATTATTCTGAGAAGTAGTTCCTAGGCCTCCCAGATTATGAAAAGGGTCTATGATACACACAAGAAAAAGTTAAAAACACCTGAGCTAAAGGATTTTATTCAGATCTAGGAGCCGCAGCAAAGGAAGGACATTGATAAACTCAAAGGCATCCAGGAAGTCAACCTAGAAAAGGACCTCATGATCATGACATAAGACAATTGGTTGAAGAAAATGGGGTCATTTGACATGGGGGAAAGAAGATTTAAGAGACATAATAACTGTATTTGAACAGCATGAAAGACGTATTAGACTCGCTCTGCTTGGCCCCAAAGACCATAATTAGGTACAATGGGCAAAAATTACAAAAAAAAAGCTAGGTTTGATATAAGGAAAAACTTAATAACAATTAGAGCTATCCAAAAGTGGAATGGACAAGATCATTAGTTATAGCTCTTCAAATAAAGACCATTTGAGCACTTGCTGGGTATATTATACAGAAAATTCTTATTCAGGTAATCAGTTTACTAGATAATCATTTTAGCTCAATGATTCTATGATGTATTGATTTATGCAACAAATATTTGTGGAATATCTACTCCCCCAACCAGATTGCAAACTTCCCAAGTGACAGGAATCATTCAGTTACTTGCATTGCCTTGAGCACAGTAGATGTGCACTAATTATTTTTGATTGACTGATCAATTGATCAAATGCATATTTTAGCTATTTTTGTAAATATGGGGAATAATACCTCATCATAGAAAATCACATGCATGGATAAAACATTGAATAAAGGATGGTTGTCTTTGCCCTGTTCATAACTTACCAGGTGACCTCGGATAGTTCAGTTGATTCTCTTTTGTCTCAGGTTCCCAAGCCAGGAAATGAGGATGATATTTTTTTTAACTGCCCATAAAAGATCATTAAGGGTAAGCATGTCATTCTGTAAGCACTTTTATGAAAAATATCTCATTGATAAAAAATGAAATTTTACTGAACAAATCATATAGAAGGATGAAGTATTTGACGACAGCATATCCACATATGATTATATGTGGATATAATCATAAGTAGGTATGGAGATACCCATTATATAGATATACATAAATATATGTGTATGTATACACACATATATACATATATGTATGTATATGTGTGTATGTGTTATATGTATGTGTATATATGTATTGCATGTATGTGTGTATGTATATATGTGCGTGTATATATATATATATAATCCTATTTTAACATTTCCTTTGAAATTGAAGTTTTCAAACCTCTGGAATGAAACTTGTTTCAGATTAATTTCTAGGATTCAATGAAGCTTAAAATGAATTCATAATGAGGTACATTTGAGAGGTGTATATGGGGGTTTGTACTGGATGATCAAAGAGGTCCCCTTCCTGCACTTATATCTCTAATTCCATGATTATGACACATTTTAGCCTAGTTCCAGCACAACACATAATAATCTAAGAAATAATATGCTTTTACAATTACTGTATTACAGAATATGTAACCAAATGGAGGTTGAATATTGCTGCATTCTTATTATTATTATTATTAGTTAATTGAGTACTAACAGTGTGAGCAGCAGAATATAAAAATAATGAAGACACAGACCCTGTTTTAGAGATTTGTAATTTAATTTACACATATGTATAATTCAAATATCAAATACTACCTGAGAAAGTGGTTAAGTCTCAAAGGTGCAAAATTTCCTAGGGATATATATTTATGTACCTAATGACATTTTCACAACTTCTGTTGAGTGTCAGGGAAGAACATTAGAAGTGCCTATAACACCTTCAAATAAAATGAGATCCTTTCCATTGTTCATATGCAAGCATTACAAACATTAAGAGCATATTTTCAATGAATTTAATTTTTTCCACACAAAAATGGAAACACATTCCAGAATGAACCTAAATAATATCTTCTGTGGTTTTTTTATTCTTTGTCTCATGCAAGAGATAGCCTTCTAACCCAAAGGATGAATAAGCAAGGATTAAAAAAATATATAAGCAAAAAATATTTTAGTTGATATTTAAATTAGTTCATCACAAAGCTTAAACAGTTTAATACAGAGTTGTTTTTGTTTTGAGTTTTTTTGGTGTTTGTAGTATTGGTTCCTCCAAGAAGAAGCATAAATATGTACATAGCTGCGGCTACATAAATATATAAAATGGACTCTGACTAGAATTATCCAGGAAAGTAGTGCAGTGGTTCTCAACCTTCCTAATGCCATAACCCTTTAATACTTGCATGTGGGTGTATCTGAATGTGGGCGGACCCGCCTGGACACAGATAGAAGAGAGGTGTGTCAGTTCCTAAGACCACCAGAAATACGTGTTTTCTGCTGGTCTTAGGCTACCCCTATGATCCCTGCAAAAGGGTCGTTTGACCCCCAGTGACCCACAGTGACCCACAGGTTGAGAACTGCTGGTAGTAAGAGAAAAGAAGAGGGAGGGAAAGAAGCATAAATCCCATGGATAATTTGAATCTCTGAACAAAACCTATACCTAACTTTATCCATCATTCCACTGTCATCAATATTATAAAAGGGCTATTAATAATTCATATAATTAACTGGTAAGGGATTAACATCCTCTTCTAAAATGTTGGGGTATGTACCCCAAAAAGTAGTGAAATAACCCAAAGGAATTAAACTGGTGAGTGGAAAAGATCCCCAGTCACTATGTAATCTACAGACTGGATATTTGGCCAATAAAAAATACTCTGCATGTGTGTGAGAGACAGGAGAGAGAATTGTAGAGGGAGGGGAGTACAAAGACAGACCATTTTCATCACTTGAGGCTCATACTGCTTTATTAATTATTCCTCACTTTGCTATTTGACCCCCTCCACCTTCTTTTCTAGTCATTCATCTCTCTGGTGACAAGTGAGAGAAGAGAGACACAAACAGACAGAGAGACAGAGACAAAGACAACGATAGAGGCAAAGGCAGAGAGAACATTTATTAAGTACTTACTATGTTCTAGACCAGGGGTGGGCAAACTGTGACCTTGAGGTCACATCTAAGTCCTCAAGTTCAGTCCTTTGATTGAATCTAAACTTCACAGAACAAATCCCATTAATAAAAAGATTTGTTCTGTAAAATTTGGACTCAGTCACAAGGCCAAACCAACAAGACCACATGTGGCCTCAAGGCTGCAGATTCTTCACCTTTCTTCTAGACACTGTGCAAATGAAAAAGCAAAAAGATAGTTCCTGCGCTCAAGGACTAGGTACAGTAGATAGGACACTGAGCTTGGAATCAGGAAGACTCATCTTCATAGGTTCAAATCTTGTCTCAGACATTTACTAGCCGTGTGACTCTGGGCAAGTCATTTAACCCTGTTTGACTCATTTTCCTCATCTATAAAATGAGCTAGAAAAGGAAATGGCAAAGCACTCCAGTATCTTTGCCAAGAAAACCCCAAATGGAGTCATGGTGAGTCAGACACAACTGAAAAATAAAGCAAGAACAAGGAAAATGATGTATAAAAGGGAAGCAGGGAAGTAGAAAGGGGGTAGGGTAGGGGAAAACTGGAGGAGGAGATTAGGACAAGGTCTTTCTTCATTAGTGACATATTGCAACCTGCTCCCCACTCATCATGTACTTCTCCACTGACCTCTGGGTGACCTTCAGTTTAGATCTGGCAGAAGTTGTGGTATTCTATGACTCCTGGTCATATAGAATTACTGGAAGGAAATAAGATGGACTCACTTGTTTCAGAAAAAAGTTAGGGATTTTTTAAAATATACTGCAATTCTCCAAAGAAAGTCTTTCCTCCTTCTGCTCAATTCAGGGTCTGCTACATTGCCCATACACAGCGTCTGTCCAAGAGATGGGTACTTGAGTTGTCCATCCAATTACAATGTCTAGACAATAGGCATTTTTTTTCAATTTGTTTTTCCCTCTGCTAACCTTTATGAGTAATCATAGATCTTATTTTGTTGACTATGCCATGTTCCAGGGTTTGATGCAAACAGCACAATGTCATCCCCCCAAAAATATGAACCTGAAAGACCTCACCAATATATATAGAATCCCTGTTTGACATGGTCTCTGCACTAGCCATCTTCCATGATGGTGTCAAACACCTTTAGCAAGGTTGCATCTCCCTGTTTTATGCTTCCCTTGGTATTAGCCATCAGATGATAGTCAAACAAAGTTCTCTCTTTCGATTTATCTTTAAGAATCTTATACGCATTTGACGTATCATTGGATAAGGGGTACTAAGGAGGTATATAACTCTACTGAAACAAATGCATTTTTATAGTCAGCAAACAGTGCATTGTGTTCTCTGCACAATTTGGTGACTAAGGACTTGATTTGCTAGAGAAAATCCTATGCAAAAACCTGACAATTCCTTTCTCATACCTTTATCAAAGATGACTTCAATGTATGCATAAGAATATTCTCATAAAATTTTGTAGGGATGGGAAAGGTATATATGGGTTGTAGCTGCTGATATTTTTTTTCTATCTCCTTTTTTTATAAGATACCACATTTCCAAGCACCTTGTAATCTTCCTTCTTTCAGTTATCTTGAGAAGCAGCCTCTCAAAGCTCTTAAAAAGGTTTTGCCTCTAGCACAGACAACTTCTGTTTATATTTGGCCTAGTCCAGGTATGCTGCCCACCTTTGTTTGTTTGTCTGTTTGGTTTTGATTTAGCACTATTTCTTTTTCATAAAATACAGCAAGGTTTGTGCTATTAGGTGTCATTGATAGAGAAAAAAACTAATAGAAGTCTTTGCAGATATTTTATCTGTTTTGTCTGTTCACTGTCCCTACTCCACATAAATTCCTATTAGGGAAATTAAGTGTATGTTAACTGAGGCAATTTCTAGATTCTTTTTGTCTCCTTATGTGACTCATTTACACAAATCATATACTTATAGGAAATGGTGGTAAGTTGTGTTAATACATATTCTTTTATCCATTTCCTGTGGTTTTTTGTTATCAATTGCTTATTTAAATAATTCAAGGGGAGGCTAGGTGGCGCAGTAAGTAGAGCACTGGCCCCAGAGTCTCAAGGACCTGATTTCAAATCCAGCCTCAGACACTTGACACACTTACTAGCCGTGTGACTTTGGGCAGGTCACTTAATCCCAATTGCCCTCCAAAAAAAAGCAAAAGTAATAATAATAATAATTCAAGTTACAGTTACAATAGTACTCTGTATCTTCTCATTTTCATTGTTCTAATTAGGTGCTAATTTTGACCTTTACTGAAGCAAAGCAAGTCAGGAATTTGAATACACATGAAAAGCTGATTCAGAAATGGCTTCCATATCAATGACTAGTCTCCTCTCCTCTGTGTTATTATGTACAGGTGTATGTTAGTGTTGTGGACAGATTGCTGACTTCAGAATCAGAAAGATACGAGTACAAGTCTGGCCTTTCATAAATATTGGCTATTTCACCCTGGGCAGGTCAATTAATGTACTAAGATTAATCCCTTGGTATTCTAGGTCAGATATGTCAAACAAGACCCACCCCATACTCCCAATACACTTGAATGCAGCTTGAATCAGATTAAAATGTAGCTGGGAAATATTTAACAAAATAAATAAAAATATAATAAAATGTAGATAATATAACACTCTAAAACTAAGTTGAAATGCAGCCTGCAGGAATCCTATTCTACCTGAGTCAGACACCACTGCCCTAGACAACAGACACCTACCTCCCTTAATTATGAGACTTTCCTCAACAGAATCCTCTAAACCAATGAAATTAAAAATCTTGTTGAACTACTCTCCCCCCCAAAAAAAATGTAATATCAGCTTCATTTTGTATGATGTTATTTGTTACTCACTGTGTCCAGAAGCTCCCTAATCCTTTCCTAAAGAGAGTATTAATGATCTACAAACATGAGTCTTCTATAAAATTGGCAAGCCTTTGACCTTCATCATATCTTATTTCTGGAACATATTTTCCAACTTGTTTTTCACTATCTTTACCTGTCTTTACTTTGCATCAAAGTTACTAAGATTTAAAGTAGATGTTGATTTAAATGTTTAGTATCTTCTAAGTTACTAATGAGGATTTCTTCTACCTCATTTTCTGCAACAGTGCATAAGTTACAATTATTTTCATGGTGGTCAGTTTCCAAATGCTCATGAGTACTGCAATATAAAGTGACCAAATATCCCATGAAATGGTTTTTGTTGCCTTTGGGCACATGATAAAATTAATTTCTCCAACTCCTTTGTTTTCCTCTTTTTGGAGAGCCAGTGACTCATCCTTCCACTTAACTGAACCTTCTTATCATCTAGTTTCATTTATAGAAAAAATGTCCCAGTGCCTTTTAATTCTAGTGCCTTCCCTCTGTTAACCATTTCCTATTTATCCTGTATATAGCTTAATTTATATACATTAGTGCGCATGTTGTCTCCCCAACTAGAATGTAAGTTCCTTGTGGACAGGAATTGTCTATTGCCTCTTTTTGTAACTTCAGCACTTCCACAGTGCCTGATCTATAAGTGCTTAATAAGTATTTGTTGATTGTTTATTGATCGATTAAAAGCCATATGTCCTAGTACTTTCTGCCTCCATTTTCGCCACTCTACCACCATCAATGAAGATGCAAACTTGGGATAAAAGTCCATTTTGCATTTTTTTTCTCTACTTTACTTGTTGCCCTGGTGAAATTGGTGGGCCTAACTCAGTCCTGTATTTTATTAGTTTAGGCTCATTGTTGGAAAGAAATGAGATGCCTATACAGCATTCAATAGCAAACAAAGGGAGGTATGTTTAGCTACATGGTCTAAATTATATTCAACAAAGATTCTGTAGCAGTCTTCTCAGGTAGATGTATCCCTCCCTGCCTCTACATGGAATGCTTTCAGTTAGTAGGGCAGGGTATGACAATTCATACTATTGGGGGATATCTGTCAAATTTGAAGGATCACACCTCCACCTGTGGACTTTTCATCCTATTAAGGGGTCAAGAAATTTTTTCATTTCATCTAGAGCAGTGGTTCTCAACCTGTGGGTTATGTTCAATTTGTAACAATGAAAATACATCCTGCATAACAGATATTTACATTACGATTCATAACAGTAGCAAAATTACAGTTATGAAGTAGCAATGAAAATAATTTTATGGTTGGGGGTCACCACAACATGAGGAACTGAATTAAAGGGTGGCGGCATTAGGAAGGTTGAGAACTCCTGATCTAGAGGCTACCAAAAAGCTGCCAAGGGAGTTATAATTTGAGCCTTCATTCCCTTAGCCAATCAAATTCCAGGAAAAGCTTTGTCAGTTTTCAGAGGAAAACTAATCTAACTCAAGATACATGAGGGAAGGGAGAACCCTGTTATCAAGTGGTCCTATCACATATGGCCAAAGAACTCATCACCAAGTGACCAGTCTACTAGTTATGAGCCTCTATGTGCTTAACTGAGTAAGACCTCAAAAAGGAGACAAAATCTATTACTAGAACCACATTTAAGGCCTTTTGAACGTGATAAAATTCGCCAGAGCTTATACTTTGCTTGTATGGTCTCAAGAACCCTGGTTTTTTTCCATTCCATATTGACACAGCAGAGTAGGACTTAAGAAGAAGTAAATTCAAATGGAACTGACAAGTTCTGTCCAGATTTCTTTAGTCAGTCTATACTGCTATCCAGACAACACAGAGCCTAGCAGAACTAGATGCTACAGGTTGCTTCAGGTCAGAACCAAGTACAATTTATGCCCCAGTGCATAGATAGGATCTAGAGCCAAAAGGAGTTGGTCAATCAGGTGTATGTTCACAAAAAAGAAGGAAAAATTTGTGAGTACATGGGAGAGATAATTAGAGAGAAAGTAGAAAAGCAAATAATTTTGTTTATTTGTTCTATATGTGACTCTACCAACTAGAACATTCAGATTTGATCTCTGTCCATTTACACAGAGCCTTTCATAAGTATTTACTCTAGCTTTGCAAAGAAATGTGCAGGTAAAATTATGTATCATGTGTAATTATAATTATCATAATTATATAATTATCAAAAATCATATGCATGGTATTGCATTTCACAAATTGGCACATTAGCTTTATAATCTTTCTTCAAAGAATAATCTGTGAATTGGAATTTTGGTCAGTAGATAAAGCAAGTGACACCAACGCCATTAGGGCTGTCAATAATTACAATGGGACCCATTCATTCCTTCAACATCTCTCATGTACAATTTGGAGAAAATTCACTGTATGATGCTGTGATGGGAATAGAAATGATAATAAATTAAATCTGTGTAGCACCTTAAGATATATTATCTTTCCAACAACCTTGTAAAGTTGGCATCAAAAGTAATATTATCCCCATTTTATTGAGTAAGAAACAGAGGCTCTCAGTAGGTAAGTGACCTGTCAAGTTCACCAAGCCTCTGTGTCTGAGGTGAGATTTGATCCCAGATCTCCTGATTCTAAGCCTGATGCTCTTCCTACCATAGTAGGTAGATAAACTAAAATCCCTTCCCTTAAGATATGTACACAAGTAATTCCAGCACAAGATAGAATATGAAAATTAAATAAGTAAGTTACAAATAAGTGTTGTTGAGATCCAAGGATGGAGAATATTTCTAAATAGAGTCCTTAAAAATACTATGGGTTTTTTTAATATTCTTCCCACTGTTCTCTTAAATCCTTCCACCTGCTTTGTTTCCTCTTTCCTTTCAAAAGTATATGTCATGAATCGTAAGATCAAATTCATCATGATACTCAAAAAATCCCACCCCTATACTACTTCCAGAACAGTCTCTATATTGGCAAGTGTCAGCACTGGTTCCCATTCTCCAACTAGCAGAGGAACTATTTTCACTTATTGCAACTGATGGCAGCAAAGAATTGCAGTGAATTTTCTCCAAGTTGCACATTTCTACTTTCTCTACTGCCAGCCCAGAGGATCCAATCATGGCAGATTGAACACGAGGTGCTAAGTCAGAAAATAATTTGTGTCAAGTCGTTTCTTTAAGACTCTGTCAGCTGCGTTCCCCCACAGCTTTGATAGAGAGAAGTTGTGGGTCTTCCCATACTAAGAAAGGTGATATCACTCTTTTCTATCACACTGTTCTGATGTGCCAGAAGCATGTGGTAACACCCAGAGGGAAAAGTCCTACCCTCCGGATCATCTCACAAAGTTATCCTTTTTATTTTACCAATCTAAGAGCAGCCTTCATTTCAAGCTGAAGAGAAAGTTTGTCCCCATGGCTCCCAGGGAGAAGTGAAATGTGACCTTCGGGAAAAGCTGTGTTTTCCATATTCCAGCTCCCTAAGAAAATGAAATTTGGCCAGGAGTGTGGTAACAACAACATCAACAGGAAAACCTGGGCTCAACTCCTCCTCTGACAAATACATGGCATGTGTGACCAATGGCAAGTAGCTTAATTTCTCAATACCCCAGTCAATATGATTGTAAGTTATATAGAATAATGATAGTGAAGGCTACATTTATTTAACTCTTTAAGGTTTGTAATATACTTTTCATATAACATCCCATTTGATGAGGCCAAAGGAAAAAAGAGTAGGCAGCGTAAATACTTATTTGGATGATCAGTCTTTTATTGAGAAATTTAAGCAGTTTTGGTCAGGAGAACCCAATCTTAAGTGTAAATCAGTTGATAAGATATTAAGTTATGCTATATGCTAAGCACTGTGTCTGGCACTGGCAATGGAGTATTTTCTACTCTCAAAGATCTTACATTCAAATGGAAGACACAAGCATATATGTAGGTATATTAATTTTAAAAAAACAAAATTAAAGGTAATAAATATGAGGTTATAGATAGACAATACCCGGAAGGGGGAGAAGCATAATGGAAGCTGGGTAAATTATTAGATAGAATTCTCTGATCTTTCATATTTACATAGTAAGAATACAGTCAACTCATTCATTGCTAGTAAATTGCAAATCTGAAGGTATTTATTTTAAAGCAATCTAAGAATATGTGGAAAAAATTATTTTAAAAAATTATACCCTTTGAATGAATAATTCCCTTGCTTGGAATATACCTTGACAGTTGTGTTTTTTAAAAGCTATCTGTTCAGGGGCGGCTAGGTGGCACAGTGAATAGAGCACTGGTCCTGGAGTCAGGAGGACCTGAGCTCAAATCCAGCCTCAGACACTTAACACTTACTAGCCATGTGACCTTGGGCAAATCACTTACCCCCAATTGCCCTACCTTCCCTCCTTCAAAAAGCCAAGAAAATAAGATAAAATAAAATAAAATATATCTGTTCAAAGAGTATTATAGGAGCATTACATGCAATTGACCAAAAAAAAGAAAAGAAAAAACCTTAAATGCCCAACAACAGGGGAATAATTAAATAAATTGTAGCACATTAACATAATGGAGTACTATAATGCAATTAAGATTGACGAATTTTAGAAGTTTGAGAAATACAGAGAAATCTGGAAAGAGCATTATGAAATAAAGCTAATTGAAAAAAGGCAGAAACATAGACAATTTTTAAAATACATGTGGAATTTACTAAACATTTTAAAAGAAAATTTAGTTTTATAATTATATAAATTAATATACAATCCCATTTTTCTATTCTGCTATATGTGTGTATAAATGGAAATGCTCATTTGATTTGGTATTCATTAATTTCAGATTCTTTTAATATTCTCTTTAAAAGCAGAAACAGAAGAATAAAAGACCCATAACTCAGATAACATGAGGAAAAGTAAAATGAAAAAAGTTCTTAAAGGAGACTTAGAGGGAGTGATTGAAAAAGTGTTATGTTGGGATGTTTTATGCATTGAAATGAAATAATTTAAGTGTAAATAATTCCTGGACAAGTTTAGCTGTTCTATTAATGTTCAATGTTACATTTCTAAAATTTAAATTAAAGCATTTGATTTTAAATATGTGTATTTCTTAGGGACAAAAAAAATAGTTAGCTAAGTCTTCTTGCTTGTATCCAAACTACACAATTTTCTTTTATTTTTAGACTGGCCATAAGTTCACAGCTTCATCAGGATAATTATGGCGGAAGATTTTGCCTGAGAACAGGCAATATAAAACCTGGGTTTTTCAATGACCTGGAACATAGATGTGGTGACAGAAGTCCCTCAGTACCACAGACCATTCAGTCACAGCAGCCACTGAACAGTAACCACAACTCAGGGGCAAATCTCTACAAAACTCATTTACTCATGAACTGCCTGCCTATGGATCATGTACAGAGAGTTTCCCAGATCTCAATGAAGGAACAGAATTTCTCACAATTTACATGAGATTTTATGCACAATCTTCCATTTCAGTTCCTTGTCATGAAATGGAGGTGACTCTAGGTTCTCAAAGGCTATCACTGCAAAGTTCAAGCTCTGGAAAGTATTCCCGAGATGGACAGCCTTCAAGTATAAGTTCAGCTACATTCAAAAGGCAGATCAGTCCTCACTGCCCCCATTTTCTTACCATCTACTCACTTTTCAAACTCTGAAACCTCATTTCTATCCCATCCCTCTACTGAAGTAAGGTCATCAGTGACCTGCTTGTCAGATCCAATAGGCTTTTGAATGAATGAATGAACAAAGCTTTTATTAAACAATTACTATATATAAGCACCCACTAGAATTTAAACTCCTTGATGTCACCCACTATGATTTTGCTTTTCTTTGAAACCCCGACACATAGCATGGTGCCCAATTCTGTTTTCTTCCATTGTTCTATTTCCTTTTCCCATCTGTTAAAAGTGAGGATAGATAGATAGATAGATACATACATACATACATACATGCATGCATACATGCATACATGCATACATAGATAGATACATAGAGATAGAGAGATGTATGTGTGTGTGTGTGTATGGGGCCAAATCCTCTGCTCTCTACTGTTCACCCTTACTTGAAATTTTTATCACTATTAAAGTTTCATCTATCATCTCTTACACGAATGACTTTATATCTCCACTAATAACCCTCTCCTGAATTCTAGTCCCAAACCTCTAATCTTATTTCCATTGGGTATCTTTTGTCACCTCAAATTTAATGCATCTAAAAACTGAACTCCCTGCTAAAGCATCTGCCATACCTGACTTCTCCAGTTTTACTCCCCTTCCTCTATTCTCCTTGTCAATCAGGCTCAGAATCTTGGGTCATCTTTGATTGTTCCCTAATCCCCTACATGGAATAAATCATAAAATCTCATCAATATTTCCTTGGGAGGGGGATAAAAGTCAAACTTGGAGTCAAAAAGACCTGAGTTCAACTCTTGCCCCAAGAGGAAGTCATTTAATTTTTTAATACCCCAACCAATTCTCTATGACTGTTAAGTTATAAACAAGTCATTCATCTGCATCATTTTCTATACTGGGAACTCCCTAGGTAGATAAAAATCACATATCTGGGCCCATAATTCATGCCCTCTCCCCCAAAATATTTGGCTTCCATTCCCATTGCCAGCCTAATAAAGGCCATAATTATTTCACACTTCCTAATTGACTCCCCAACTTCTAGTCTGTCCCTTCTCTAACCCATCCTACACAGAACTGTCAGATTCATCTTCTTTTTACATTAACCTGATCCTGACACTCCTTGCCCAGAAACCTTTGATAGTTCCCAGATGATTACAAAGTAAAATTCAAAGTCCTCAGCCTAGCATTCAAACCCTTTCAAAATTTTGCCCTTACAAAGACCATTTTTCAAATCTTATATTCTCTGACTCCATTAAATGAACTTTTCTCACCAATCAAACACATTGTCTTCCAAATACACCAAGTCATTCCTGCTCCAGAATTTTTATTCACTGTTTCTTCTGTCTTGAAAACCACCTTCTGAATATACACATTTATTTACATCCTTCCCATGCTCCAAGATTCAATTGAAATTCAAGCTCTTTTCTGAAGCCTTCCCCAACCTCTCTGCCCAAAGTGATCTCTCCCTCCTCTCAATTCTAAAAGCATGAATAGTTTCTATCATTTGATTGGCTCCCTTCTACTATTATCGATCTTTTATATGCAGATCCTCTATCTCCAATTAGATTTTAAACTCTTTGAGAACAGAAACATCCCTACCCCTTTACATGGCAAGTAACTCACACAGTACCATGCCAATAGCAGGTACTCAATAAATGTTGTTGGGGCGGGTTGAGTTGTTGCTTTGTTTGGGGTTAGATTTTGTTTTTATGACAGTAAGAAATCCAACTGCAGAGTACCGAAAACTCCATCAAACCAAAGTCCAGTATCCCAGGAACTATGTTGGGGCTGGGGAGGGAAGTTATGTCTTAATATGTCTAAGTACTTTAATCATATCAGCACCAAGGACTAATTCAATTGGTCATATTAGTTGCTATAATAATATAATGTGGACAAACACCAATATTAATTCCCCAATGGCATAACCTCACACATTAAGAGTCTTCTGGAGGTGGTTAAGACTTGGTTCATCCTCAGGAGAAAAAGAAATAGACAAAAATTGACCAGTGAAATCGACTAGTATTCTAAGATAAAAGCCATGGTTGGGGTTTTTTTTTAGTCTTACTTCCATTAAAGAATTTTATTGTATCAAAACTAGCAAATAGACTACTCTCATATAGGAATACCAATAGATTTTAGAGAATTTTCTACATATTTGGAATGACATTTGCCCTTATCAATGTGCTAGTACTGTGATCATTTGGTTCATAGGTCTAGCTTCCACATAAGCAGGATTTGGAGGACAGACAAGTCTCTAGGGAGTTTTGTTCTGTTTTTTTTTACTGGCTGTGGGCTGATAGACTGCAGGACACCCTTCCAAATTTTTGCTTGGTGGTCCAAAATGTAAACATGTGTAATTAATTCAATTTATTGTTAATTAAAAAAGTGACCAAGCAGCAGCTGCCTTTGTAGACTATAGGAACTATGTCATGAGCACAGGTCTAGAAAAAAGATGTGGAGATCTTTAGGAACATGATGAATGAGGGAGCAAAGCCTTCTGAAAGTTATGTTAAAATGACATGGAAGTATCAATTCAAAACCAGGTGTGGTGATACACTTCTGTAATCCCTAATACTGGAAAAGGGACTTTGAGAGGGAAGGCTGAAATTGGTGGAATTCTTGTGTTCTGGAGTTCTTGGCTATGGTAGAGCTAAACTCAAGATTCAGTTCCAGTACTAAATCCGTCACCAATGTGATGATTCCTTGGTAACAGGGAGCCATTAGGTTGCCTAACCTGCCTAAGTTAGAAACAGAGCAGGTCAAATCTTCTGTACTGAGCAGTAGTGGGATCCAACCCCTGAGTGATTGCTACACTTCCAGTCTGGGGGAGACAGGGAGGCCCAGTCTCTGGTCCCCTATCCCCCCAAAAAGTATCAAATTTAAAACTTTGAGGAAGTAATATGGTAAACTGGGGAGAATATTATAAAATGGTGTAATGTAATGAGCATTGGATGTGAGCCAGGGGAACTGGGTTCTACTTTGACTCTTCCACAAACTAACTTCATTACTTGGATCATGTCAACTTTACTTACCTGTGCCCATTTTCCTCAAACATGAAATGAAGAGATTAAATTAAGTGGTCCCTAGAATGACTATTCTCTTAGAAAAGATGGACTACCACATTCAGCCAAAGCCACCCTACGACATAATACTCCATTCCACTGCTAAGTCAAATTAGAGCAAAATTTTTCACATTAAGAATATTTTGTTCAAAATAAAGTGATGAAAGAGAATAAAGTAAATATGGGAGATGACCAATATCAAAATTATATTGTGGAAAAAATGAGAGGCAATTCATTTTTAGCAAGATAGAGAGGGTTTTTTTTAAATGACCCTGTAAACTGACTTTTGCAAACAATGCATCTCTTTAATTTCTCTTGTACCTAAATAACACTATGCATTCCACACAGGAGATTCTTAGTAAATGTCTGTGGGATGAATTCACCTAGCAGTATCCCTAAAACTGACTGAAAATATCAGTTTCTGGTGAAATTTTAAAAAGAAATATTGTTTCCAAAAACTTAAAACAGCAACAAGAAGATTTAAATATTAAAAACTAAAACAAATATATCTGTTGATGATGACACCAGACAAAAATCTTGGATAAGCTTCTCCTCTCCTCTTTAAATTATGGCAAAATTGACATCACTTCCTGTAATGGTAAATACACAATTCTGGTATAAAATCTAAAGGAACAACTGTTTTATTTTAAAACTGTTCACACTATGTCTTAGAAAAATTCAACAAAGCATGTTTTGTGGGAATCCATTGGGAAGAACACAAAGTAAGTTATTTTTTCCCCTAAGATTGGGAAGTGATGTCATATGTGATATTTTTATAACAGATAAACTCCAGCTTTATAAATATAAAAAGAAAAAAATGGCTTTAGGTAAACTGTTTCTTAACTCATCTAACTGACTGATACCAAATGCTGGGGGGAGGGGGTGTTTTGTTTTGTTTTGTTTTGCAGAAAGTCTTTCATTCTTTTGATGTTTTTAAAGAGCCCCTCTGGATCAACCACTTGGAAGGAGAACTCTTGTTGACTACATCTGTAGTAGCTTATAATAATCCAGCAGTGACTGGTGTTGCCACACACCCCCAGCCAAAGCAACCCCATGACATAATCATTTCACTACACTGATAATAGATTTAAGTAAAATTTTCTTGGAAAAACCACATCTCCCCAACATTGTTCAGGTTAATAGGTTAAGACAGTTTAATTCAGTGCCCAAGTGTGTTCACTTTAGTTTGTTAGAAGCTTTATTTTGATCATATGTGAGCTGTCAGTCTAACATCCAGCCTCCCTACATTTCAAGTGGCATTTCTCCAAGATGATAACTAAACTAAAAAAAGGAGGGGAAAAAAGCAATGTTAGGAGGATGTAAAGTTCTGACAGAAAGTAAAGCAATTCTTTATACCCTTTTCATTATTTTATTTTAGTAAGAAGCTATTTTAGGTGGCCCCCAGTAGGACACAGGAAAATGCTATCATTGGGTAACCTGCATTCAGAGACATTTCTCCCCAAAATGAGGCTGCCCATATAGTAATCATTAAATGGTTTTCACCATTCAGTCTCACATTGAGCAAAGGCAAACAAGCCAACTTTTTGAAGTTATTGGTGTCCTAGGAAAGATAAATTCATTCAAGTATCCATAAGTGTGCAAAATATTCCCAAATAATCTATATTCTATTCAAATCAACTCTTTTTATTTAGTGCCTACTATTTGCAATCCCTTGTGCTGCATTCTGGGGACACAACAACATGTATTGATAATCGAAAATATTCAGCAAAGTAATCTTTTATGGAAGGTACATGTTATAGATGAGATGTTGCATGATATAGCTGACAGAGGTACAGCCTTGTGATCAGGAAAATCTGGATTCAGGTCTTACCTCTGACGCATGCTAGCTTGTATACAACTTATTTAACCTTTCAGGCAATTCTGAAAGATCATAAGTTCCAGACACATTGCTTATCTGTACCAAGTAAGAATTCACACACCAGGAGTTCTCTTCACTGATGAAATCAGCTCTAGATTCTTCTAAAAAAATATTGTAGCTAACATTACCCAATCAAAGTAAATATTAAACAAAACAATATGCAACAATAATTAAGACACTTAAACTCTCTTTAAACTTTAGGGTTTTGGTTAAATTATCTCTATGATTTCAATTTTAAAATTCTTTTATCTATAACATAAGCTTAGTATCAAAATTATGGAGAAGATGACGCATGCAAACAAAACTACCCAGATAACTAATTGCACCAGCCTACTTCTAAGTCAATGGAGATAAGGATCAGTCAATCAATCAACCCACAAGTATTTATTTACCTCCTATTATATGCCACAGACTGTGATTCCTAGAATCTAGGGATACAAGTGCAATGACTATAACAATCCCTATTCTCAAAGAGCTTACATTCTAATAGGGAAATAAGTAAATATAAAAACATGTACAGCAAAGACATCAAATGAATAAATGCATATTTATCCAAGGTAGTTGGCGCTAGCAGCTAGGGCATCAGGTAAGGTTTCATGCAGGAGATGGTACCTAAGCTTCATCTTAAAGAGAAAGATTCTAAGAAGCAGGGATCAGAATCGTGACCATTTGCACATGTTGGCACTAGCAACTGCCATAATAAGCCTGTCTCTTTAGGGAGACTGGTTGAGCCAAACCAATCATTTGACTCCATCATGGTCAGATCTTGGAAGAGAAAGGGCCAGCTGTAGTACTGATGCTTGAAATGAACCAAAACTTCAATCCAAGGTTTTCCAACTCCAAAGCTCATGTTCTTTCTATTATGCCATACCACTGTACTTTAAAAAAAAACTTCCAAACGAAAGGAAATGAGGACAACGCCATATACTAAAGAATGCATTTGTGAAATACTTTCTCTTCCATGAAAACAAAAATTCACTTCACTTGGGGGAGAATATTATCTCTCAGATCAGAAAAAAATGTCAATCTTTAAACAAAAGATTGTCTCCAGGAGCAGCGAGCCATCTCTCATGATCTAACACAGACCCTGGATACTGACATTATAGGGCCAATGACTAATTCCCTTGCATAACTTGACCTATGGTGACTAAAAAAATATCCAAATTGTCACATCCTTCAAACCTTGATTCCTTTATACACAGAGAGAGCAGGAGTGTTTCTTTCCTCCTTGGTACTTCACCCTTTTCATGACCATGAAATGTGTGTAACATTCAGGACCCAGACTCTCAGAGTCCATGTGAAAGGATTGTATTATATATTCCACTTCACCCCACATTCCCCATGCTGCCTAAGTTTTCTACCACCAGATATTTCACCCACTCAGAGATAATAGATCATTCTGAGCTCCAAATTTATGTGAATTCTGCTTCTCCCTAAAGCAAACTGTTGTCCTATCTACATCTTGGGAATCTCTGATCACTAGACAATGACAGAAGACAATTCTGGCCTGAGGGTTGTGTGATGGGAAGAAGGGTAACCAGAAGTGGGGAAAGACA
This sequence comes from Pseudocheirus occidentalis, assembly GCA_028646575.1. Taxonomy (NCBI): domain Eukaryota; kingdom Metazoa; phylum Chordata; class Mammalia; order Diprotodontia; family Pseudocheiridae; genus Pseudocheirus; species Pseudocheirus occidentalis. The sequence goes on from CM053594.1 coordinate 153,792,522, forward strand.
GCACAGAAAACCAGACTGCCTTCCAAACTGACTTCAGATAGACTCTACAGGAAGAAATGGGTCCACCATTCTTACTTTCTTCATTTCTCCAAAAGCAGGCTCCAGGTAGAACAACAGAGAAGAGCTACAATCCTTCAACCAAAGACTAAATCTTCTCTAAGCTAAAATGGAAGAATGTATAGCATCTTACCCAGGTTTCTCATAGCCCTGATTCCTGCCAGTCCTCCTGGCATCTGATGATTCCTCCACCAGGTGCAGCTTGCTCCTTCCAGAACACAATTTAAGCCAACCGTATTCACTGACAGCAAGAACACCTCTGTGGATTCCTGATGTGACCAAATGGTGGTGGGGAAGGAGAAAAACATGTTTTTAGGTTGTTGTTTTTCCAGTTGTAAACTTGCCACGTTAAACTGAGGGCCTTCATTTCTCATTTTCCAGCCATGGTGTTTTCTTTTTTCAAGTTTCCCTTATACCCATAGTTAAAGGAAAGCTATTTTCCTACAAGTCTTCACTGCCCACCCCCACCCCCAGCATTGAAAGCACCATCATTTCACATTTTCTACATGGCTTCCCTTTCCTAATAGCTGCATGCATGCCACTAGCATAATCACTTGAATTTGACCAGCAATTTCTCAAAGGCATCCCACCCTGCTGCCAATGCCACCCAGACCCTGGCATCCACTCACCAATTGATTTCTGCATGCCTCGGAATCTAATCCAAGTACATGCAATAATTGTCCAGGCTCACATGGATTCCCCCCACAATCCCAAAGTTCCACTTTCCTTATACCCCATCTAGAATCATAGTATTATATTAGATGTCTAGCATCCTAGATGTTATAATTATTTCTATATCCATAGATCTTTGCTTTTGAGCTTCCTATTACACTTTCCATGTAATATTGAGTATTAGGGAACTGTACTTATGTTTTATTTCCCTATAATAAACCCTAAGCTCTACAAGGGTAAGAACCACCTTTCTTTAAACTTTTAATTTCCCCTGTCACCTGTCAGTATTGAATACAGCAGGTAATTAATAAAGGTCTAATGAAGAAAGGAACTTTATGATGTGAAGGTCTTCTATCATTCTTTTAGAATTTCACCTTATTGGCTATTTTTATTTAATAGTACAACTCCCATGGTCTATCCACCAAGCTCCATTTTTATGGTTGTTCTAATAATGTCTGGCACTGTGCTCACAGACTTCAAATTTATTTCTCTAAATTTGGTAGCAAAGCATCGAGTCAGCTGGGCAAGTGCAAAGGATCACATAATAACAAGCTGATATGTATCACTCCGATTCTTAGGAATTTTAAATTTTAATAATTGGTCAAGAAGGATCTTTTAAGCACCTACTATGTACCAGGCTCTATCCTGAGTGATGAGGATACAAATGACAGTCCTACCCTCAAGAAGTTCCCAATCTAGTGGGGGAAAGGGAACAACAAGAAAATAGCTATGTATAAACAATCCGTATGCAGAATAAATAGGAAATAATAATAATTATAATTTTATGAAATAAATATATTTATTAATAAATTAATTCTACTTGTTTTTATTTGATTTAATTTTTACTTTTACTAATAAATGTTTGTTGAATTTAATTTAATACTTTCTGCTCAGTACTCTTCACTACCTTGAAGCCATCCTAATCAAAACTGCTAGACCTTTATTCCTTATGTGTAGATGTGTCCTTGACAATCCCTAGAAGAAAAAACATGTGAAAAAGATAATGCAAAGGCTAGAGTACTGAATGTTCATGAAGGGTGGGAAAGGATGAGGAGAACTTTTGCTGGTGAAACTCACTTTTTTAATCAAAGTTATACTAATATTGTTATTAGAAATCCATGTGAGCTTATAAGACCTGGACATGTTCATTAGACTATAAAACATCCAACAAAAAAAGTTTGGGGGATGTTTTATTTCCATTGGGCCTGTAAGTTCTGCTCCTGTTGAGGAAATTATGAACACTGAGAGACACATAGGCATCATCAAGAAGCAGAATGGTTCTTGAATTATGGACATTTCCAAATTTGAGATCTAGGACATCATACCACACTGATCATCACAAAGATTTAAGAAATCCATCCAAGAAATGGAGAGAAACATGATTCTATGTCCAAGGAACTCATAGGAGTTAAACTTTATTAAAAATGTATGGATTGTGATCAAGGCTAAATTTCAAAAAAATGGACTATTGAGAAATCACTTCATATTCAATGTGACATATAGTTTTATGATGAAGAATTTTAAAATATAAGCCAAAATCATGAGAGACAAATAATTGTGCCAAAATTGTCATATAACTTTAAAATTGTTCAAAAATATAAAAACTCTAAGGTTTATTATATGCCAACAAATTTAACTATTTTACTTTGTCCCAGTTAATTTATACAGGACTGTACTTCATAGGGTTTTGTTGAGGGTTTTTCTTGCTCTTTTTTTTCGGAGGGGGGGAATTGGGGTTAAGTAACTAGCCCAAGTTCAGATGGCTAGTAAGCGTTAAATGCCTGAGGTCACATTTGAACTCAGGTCCTCCTGACTCCAGGGACAGTGCTCTATTCACTGTACCACCTAGCCACCTCCTTCACAGAGTTTGAAGGAAAATACTTTGTAAACCTTAAAACATTATTGAAATGTGTTATTATGAGTATTATTTTTACCACCAGGTAAAACTCAATTTTTTCTGGCAATCAAGGCCTTCCCCAATCTATCATTACATTCTACCTTTCCGGACTTATTTCACATATAGCATGCTTTAATGAAACTGTACTTCTCACTGTCCTTAACCTCTTCACCTTTGCAGAACAGTAGAAAGAGCACTTATTCAAAATTTGGAAGACCTGAATTCTAATCTGTCTTCTGACATGCACTGCTTACATGATTTTAAACAAGTAATTTAGCACCTTTGAGACTCCATTTCTTCATCTCTTAAATACAAGTGTTAAACTAAATGGCCTTTGCGGTTCCTTCTCATTCTAAGTCTACAATCCTAGTCCTTCTTTCTCCACTTCAGTTGCATCCCTATCCATCCTTTAATTCAAATTCACTTTTTCTATGAAGTCTCCCCTGATCATCATATAAAATTTTCCTCCTCTGAGGCACTACATAGCACTTAACTTGAACTTCTATTATGTTTTCAGAGAAGGGAAGGGAGGAGAGAGAAAGCAGTGTCAGAAGAATTAGGGAGGGAATTCCCTAATTCTTAATCCTTAAGAATTCCCACAATTTTATTTTCATAGATAACTCCCAGTGTGGAAACTTCCTCCCTCTACCAAGGCAAGTTAATAACTCTTCTGCACCTAATAAAGAGTCTTAAAGTCTTTCTGAGAGACCAAGAGATGAAATTACTTCCCCCTGGTACAGCCAATTTGTGTCAGAGATGGGACTTGGATTGAGAGTCTTTCTTATTCCAAGGCCAGTTCTCTCTCTATTCACAACAGGCTGCCTCTCATCTCTATTCTGTACTTAGTGTATATCATTTTGTATTACATTTTCTTCTCTCTGTTATGTTCTGTTCTGTTCTTCCCATGAGGTTCTAAGATCCATAATTCTAAGGGACCATGAAACTTTGCATTTCTCCTAGAACTGAGCAGAGGACCTTATTCCTAGTAGGTACATAGTGGATATTTGTTCAGTTTAAATTCACCAGCATAAATACATCCAAGAGCATGGAGGAACTCCAAAGGATCACATGAACAACCCAGAAGAATATAATATTCAGTTCATGCCAGGACCGTACACAGAGCTCAACATGTAGTAACATCGTTCTTTACTCTAGGCCACCTGTTGAGCTAAGTATGAATAGCCATTAATTTAAAAAGCATTCTGATTACTAGCAAGCAGTGGACTACAACATAATAAGACCTATTATTATTAATAACACCTATAACAGGTGACTGTTGTTGAGCAGATTCATTACTTTATAACCTATTTGTTTGGAATGCCTGTGCCCAATGAAATGGGTAGGTTGAGGATGGGGGTGGGGAGAAGAGGGATGATGAGAGGAAGAGGCAGAGAAGGAAACCTTCCTGGTCCAACTTAGAAATAACACAGATGAATGAATGATACAGCAAATCATCACAGTGGTCCCAGATCATTATCAGTGGATTATCAGAAGATTTTTGTTTATTTTTTGGCTCTGCAACCATGTCACAAATTTGCCAGGTTCACAGCCTGGATGGTGCTTTTATATAGAGATGCTAAGCTCCCAGTGACACCAGGATCCTCACTTAAATTTGTATTGCTGAGAGAGCAGATGAAGCAAAGACTGGCAATTCTAAGCCAGTGTGCTGCTCACAAGCACAAATACTAAATTGACTTACATTTTTATAAACTCATTGGAAGCTTTTATGCCATAGGGCCTTAAGAATTCCCTCTTCCTACTCACAAGTACAATTTAGATCAGCTGGGCTTCTCTTATGATGAGGGAGAAATAGCCTAGGATTTTTCATATAACATCAGTGTCTCCAGGAAGCACACACTCACTGCCAGGCTTGTTGGTTTGTAGAGAAAATTATATTTGCCCAGATGAAATAAAGAGAGAAACCCGCTAGTTTCTCTGTCTGAATCGGTGGTGGGGCAACAAAACGAATAGGCACCTGTCCCATTCTCCCCAGCTCCCTTAACTGAGAGGCTCATATTCAGAATTTTCTCTTCTAGACAAATTGTGAGTGGGTAATGAAAGAAGGAAAAAAAGAATGGGGTTAGGGGACATAATGCTCCTTAAGACATCCCAAATAGCACCATGGGCCTTGTGACTCTGGTCTTCTGGCTAGTCTACTTCTTGTATTTTTAGTTGGGGTCCTCTGTGTATAAACCAAGAAGTGATCTTTGTGAAATTAGGATGAAGTCGATGTGCTGGGCTGAATTTTCTAATTGTCAAGGGGATAGAACTTTGCCATATTTCCCTGTTTATAGCTCCATGTTTATCCTGGATGAGGCAGAGAGGAAGTTAGATAGTATGCACTAACATAGTAATGTGGGCAGAAAACTCACATTACATAAAATGACCCCAAGTTAAGAACAGTTTAAACCAGATTCTTGTTCAGGTATATGTTGGACTTGATAGTCCCTTCCTACTCTGACATGTTGTGATTCTATTCAAAGTGAAAAGTTTATAATTCCATGAAGAGACTTCCTAATTGGCTAAGGATGGCCCAGAGATAGTCTAAGTAGATTAAATCCCAAAATCAGCTTTGAAGTGTTTGTGTACAGGAGATCAAATTCGTGCAGGTCTCAGGGACCCAATATGAGTAGACACTCCAGGCAGAGAGAGACTCATGACCAAGCTAGGGAGCTACAGCTAGCCAAGGATACCTTACAAAATTAGGTACTACCTAGCCTGGGAGGAGGGAGTTTTCTTTTATATACACTTCTAATTACATTGCCCTCATGCATTGTGTCTGAATTTGCATACTATCTTTCTTTGTGCTGCTTTTGTGGTCTGGAGTAAATGGAAACAGGACAAAAGGGGAAGAAAGCACCAAGACATGATGGTACAATAAAGGGAATGGGGGAAAAGGAAAGAGAGGAGATCCATCATTAGACCATAGGTGCAAGTCAATTCAACAAGCCTTTACTGAGCACCTACTATGTGCCAAGCATGTGGTTAGACACTGGAAACACAAAACTGTCCCAGACTTTAAGGAGTTTGCATTTTATTGTGGGAAATCTAATTCAGGGAGCAACACAGACCCAGGAATCACAAAGGTCTGAGAGGCATAACTCCTCACTCATGGAAGAGTTCAATGATCAGGGTGATTTTAGAAAGTAACAAAAGGATAAAGACCTTGTTCAACTCCAAGTGGTTCCCCAGAAGGTAAAGTTTCATCAAAAATACCTAAGGTTCAGGACTGGTATTCTTTACACTACCATCACCCCTTCTCAACCAAACCTCCCACCCTCACAGGAAATGCCCCTGATTCCTACTGCACATACATGCAGAAGTGTCCTCTAGAACCACATTCCCAGACACAAAAAAACAGAAATCCTTCCTATTGATCAAGAAACAAAACTTCAGCAAACTCAACCCTACTGAGCACAGTCCCCAGGTCAAGACTGAGTAAGAAATGAGTCTGTGCTAAGAGCTTTGCACATGCCCTTTACTCTTTAAGCCTTCATTTGGTGCCTTATTAACTATTACTTATCAGGGAATTCTTCACAAATCTTAGTTATCAGATATTCTGGCCCATAGCAGAGCCAGAACAACAAAGAAGGGGGATAAGACATCTAGAGGGAGACAAGATTACAGGAGGGAAAAAGAACAGCTAATAGCCTGTTTTTTTCAAGGAATAAAGAACAGACACAGAACAGTACTGCTCCATGCTTTGATAAATGGATGTTTGTAAATTTGATGGTGAGTCATTAAGAAAAAGTTAAAATATGTTCAGTATCCTCTGTTTAAAAAGATAAGACATGTTTAATACATTTCAGATTGCAATATCATAAGTGGTTAGTTTTGTAAAGGTTTTATGACTTAAGTTTTCACCAATATTTATTTATATGGAATTCCTTCCCCAACAATGACTGATCTAATATGAATTACTGTTTTATTACTGAGGAAATACATAAAATTCTTCTCTGGGATCTAGGGTATCTCAGAAGTCAAATGTCTGGGACAGAGGATCTTTCCAGTGGTCCTTGAAAACAGTAAGGGGCTCAATTTTATCCCAGACAAGGTCTTATCTGTAGAACATACCACCCTATGCGTGTATGTGTGTATGTATATATGTGTTTATGTATATATGTGTGTACATGTGTACACAGACAGAGGGCATAGGGTGAGGGGATGATATCAAAAAATAAATTTAAGAGGTAAGAGAGGAGTATATTGGGAGGAGAGGGGGAGAGGTAGAATGGGGTGGATTATCTCAAATAAAGAAGGCGGGAGAAGATTGTTACAATGGAGGGGAAGAGCAGGACGGTGAAAGGTAAAGAGTCAATCTTACATTGAATTTGTCTTAAGGAAGGAATAACATACACACTCAATTGAGTATCTTACCCTACAGAAAAGTAGGAGGGAAAGGGATAAGAGGGAGGATGATAGAAGGGAGGGAAAATTGGGGGAGAGGGTAGTCAGAAGCAAACACTTTTGAAAAGGGCCAAGGTCAAAGGAGAAAATAGAATAAATGGGGGATAGGATAGGATGGAGGGAAATATAGTCTTTCACAATATGACTACTATGGAAATATTTTGCATTACTACACATGCATAACCTATATTGAATTGCTTTTCTTGTCAGTGGGGGTGAGTAAGGAGGGGAGAAGGGAAAGAATCTAGAAATCAAAGTTTTAAAAACAATTGTTTAAAAAAAATTGGTTTTTCACATGTAACCATGAAATAAGCTATACAGGCAATGGGGTACAGAAATCAATCTTGCCCTCCAAGAAAGTAAGGGTGGGGATTGGGTGTTGGGGAGATATAAGAGAGGGAAGATTGGGGGAAGGGGTATTCAATACACTTGCCGTCTTTGGGTGGGGATAGGGAAGATATGGGAAGAAAAACTGTAATTCAAAATCTTTGGGAAATGAATGTTGAAAACTAAAAATGAATTTTTTAAAAAAGAACATACCACCCTAGCCCCCCCCCCCCCCGCTGCCTAAAGATCAGGTAAGCTATTTCACTTCTCTTGCAGAGTTATCTAGTACCCTTAGGGGACTGGGACTCTTGGGCTCTCTGGAAATGGCTCTAGTCTGCATTGATGGTGTTCATAGTTACTCCCCAACATAAGAGAGGCATAATCCTCCTCCTCTTCCCTTGCACTACTACTGGGGAGGGGAAAGAGGTTATGTCACAGTTCAGCTCAGTTCCTATAGAGTAAAATCTTAGTTCCCAGTCAAAAACCCCTTTAGGACTGAAGGCACCCTGGTTTCTAAGGGCTTCCACGACAGGCTGGCTGGCTGCACCCGTCCACCTAAAGTCTTGACTCTAAAGTTGCTACGGCTCAAATTCTCAGTCCCATGATGATCAACACCTCCAGCAACTGAAACTGAAAAGGATAAACAATGCAGAACAAAAACCAACACTCCAAGGCCCATTAGAACTGGTGCAACAGAGAGGGAGCAGGGGAAGGAGGTCCTCCTCCTCTCTGGTTCAGTTCATGTGTCTCTGCTGCGTGGGACCTTCACCCTATGGACACAGAAGAAAAAAAAGTATTGAAAAGAATGTTGCAGAAAAAAGATAGCAGAAAGAAAGAATGAATGGCTCAATCTTGACAGTTTTAAAGACATGGGCAGTTAATTAAAGGAGGCTCCCCCGCCCATGTGATAGGAGACAAAGATATCTCTATTTTTGGCAATCTGGACATGTTCTATTGACCTCTCATAGGTGCAAGCTGGGTGTCCCCAGACCAGCCTGAGATATATATATGATTTCATCTGGTCTTCACAATAGCCTATAGGTGAGGTAGTTGCTATAATTATCCACCTTTTACCAATGAGGAACCTGAGCCTGGGAAAGGTTACATGATTTTTCCCAGAGAATTCTCTTAATCTGAGTTCTTTATGCCAACAAAATCACAAATCCCAGTCCCTATTCCTATCTTTAAATAATATACATATATATATTTGTATGCGTCTGTGTGTATGTGTATAGTAACCTGTAAATAAGAGACTTGTGTTGATTATATATGGGCCTTATCTCCTCTGTAACTCTATAAGCTCAGTACTAAGCAGAGGCAGCAGTACATAATCTATGCTTTCTAAATGCTATCACACGAGTGAGTTTCCAGGGGTTTTCTATGGAAGCAGACATGGTTTCCCCCAGGCAAATTGTAAAGCAGACAAAATTTGTTATTCTAATTTAAAGGGGTGCTCTACAGATGCTCACAATTTTGCTAATGAGAAGGGGCAACACTGAAAAAGAAAATGAAAAAAGCAGTCCCTTAGAGAAAAGACAAGTCTCACTTAGGGTAAAATGTTTGAGGTATCCTGTTTTCCACCATTTAAATTGCATAGGACTGATATGAGACTTTGAAATTAATACATAGGAGACTCCGGCCCCTAAAACTGTTTGGTGACTATGGAATAATTGTACATCCCCTAGTCATGGTAGGAATGGCTAAAATATGGATTATGATTTGTCTCTATGGAATAGAAATAAGTAATTTCAGTAAAGAAACCCTCTTTTAAACCAGTAAAGTGACTGAGCTTAGGGTTCAAAAGAACTCAGACCTCAAAATTGAACTCCAGAGAAATATTTGTTCAGGTCTAGGAAAAGATCTCAGACTTTTCATTGTCATCTGCTACTTAGAAGAGCTGACTGAAGGAAGACAGGCTTTAACCATCAGCTGCTTAAAGTGGGGAGGAAGAGAATAAACATTTCTATAGAATCTTCTACAAGTCAGGCCCTTTACAAAATTATTTCATCTGATCCACACAACAACCCTACAACCCTACAACGTAGGTGCTATTATTACCATCTTACTGTTGAGCTGACGCCAACAAAGGCTGACTGATCTTACCCAGGGTCACCCAGCTAGTAAACCTCTGAGGCCAAATTTGAACTCAGGTCTTTCTGACTCCAGGCCCAGCACTCTATCTACTGCTTGAAAGCGAAAGCTGGAGGAAGAAAGGTTTTGCTTATGACACTAGTTGCCTAAGAGATAGAAACTGTTAAGAGCCTAGAGAGCAGACAAAAGTTCCATAGATCCCAGGCTGGGAGGCTTCTGGTTTTGCAGAGAGTAAAGCTCTATCAACAACCCAGAAGCTGGCCTGAGGGGAACAGCCAGCAAAGAAAAAGACCCACCCAGCAGGAGAACTGGAGGCAGGTCCAGAGAGGAACCATTCTAGTGCAACAGCCCTACCCCTTGGGGAGCTGCTCAGTACACTGGTCCTGGAGGCAAAGGATGCCAAGGTCACCCCAGTCCACAGCTATGGATTCCCACCCTCGAGGCACTTACATATCTTCCCTACACTTTCTATACTCAGGTGTGCCACACTGCTATGTTGGGCTTTTTTTTCCCTAAGTTTGCCCCAGTGGGAGAATATGTTCACAGTTTACATATGACCCATTATTATTCTTCATACTTTGCCTTCTCTTTATTAAATGTTTCTAATTAAATGTTTCATGTCAATGAAGTTCATCTTGGATGATTTGTTGGATGGGAAATACACCAGTGAGGACTCAGGAACTGCAGCATGTAATAGTAGGAACCCTCTAAAATTCCAAGACAGTGAGTTTTATCAATGGCCACCTCATCTAGGGACCCTCTTCCTACCAGGAGGAGCGTAATCTGGGTGACCAAACCAGACAGGAGAAAGAAGCCCAGAAAGAACGTAGGCCAGGTGCCACAACCACACTTCCCTGACTTCTTTTCCTTTTTTCCTTTTTTTTCTTTTATTCTGAACTTTAAAAAATAAAACAGGTATCTCCATAGTGTAGTAGACTTATTTTTTAAATGATTATACATGAAACTGCAAATACACTATGTACAACTTGCTATTCCTTTTAAATGTATCATAAAGTTATCATATAACTTTTTTTCTTTTCTTCTTCCCTCTCTCCCCCTCCCTCCCACCCTGAAAATGGGTTTCTTTTTTTCTTTTCATCCATCATTTCCTTTATACTTCCAAGACTTGGTTCCTTCCTCTCTATCCTTGGCCATGCATCTATGGGTCTATGATGTTTCATCTAAATTTCCTATCTCTCTTTGCGTCTGTTAAAACCTAGCACAGATCTGCACATAGCAAGTGCTTAGTACAAGATGGTTGAATAAAAATATATAAATGCATCATCCAGAACTATAGGGTTTCTATATTGCTCTGTCCAATACAAGATGCACCATGCAGTAGTAAAAAGAGCACTGAGTTAGACCTGTGTTCAAAGATTGCTTATGTTATCTACTTACTACATGTTGGGGAATCACTTCTCCCTGAGTGTTTCCTTATCTGTGAGATGAGAGGCGTGTATCAGATGACCTCAAAGGTCCCTCCCGGTCCTAAAATCAGACGTCTTATGATCTTATGTTATACTAAGAATGATGATCATGATATTTATCATTAAAGCTAGGTTTTGACACAATATGCGATTGAGATGATACCTGTCCTGTTTTTGGAGGGGGAAGAAAAAGTAACATTCCCCAAAAGATAGGATACATCTAGAAAGGAGAAACTTGAAGCTAGCTTCATTGTAAATTGTAAGACTTCAAAAATCACGGTTTCTGTTCCGTTAATAAATGATCCCAGTTAATGAATGATTCTGGTTAAATTGTAGCTCTTTCACCAATCATTTTCCTCCATGAAAACTTCTCAAAAATTGGCCAAATAGAGCTAATAGAGAACACATGTTTGAGAGACTGCACAGGAATTAATGGGAGGGCACAAAGTGCCAAATGGAACACAAGAGGTAGATAAGGGTATATGATGGTTGTTGTTTTAGTTCCCAAAGAACACTTTATCCCAATCAATTATAAACTAAACACGCCACTCACCTATTAACTTGAATGATCTCATAATTTCAGATAAATACAGGTGATTCCCTGCCTCCAATATCTCATTCCACTCTTCACATTTCACACTTCTTTGAGGGGAGAAATATGTAAAAATCAAAGAAGGACAAAACTAAAACTTTCCTCCCTACCCTTCCTTCCTGCCCATTTTTCTCGTCACTGTCCAAATCATTATTTTGCTAGTATTCCAAGCCTCACATTCCAAGGTCACCCTATTCAATCAGCTGGATAAGCAAAGAAGATAGGCAGCTGCCTAGGGCACAAAAAAGCAGTGTAAAGTGGGAATTCGACTTTTTAATTCTTTTTAAAACTTTCATATTTTTAATACCAAAAATAAAAAGGTCCCTGTACCTGACACAAAGATATTTATTTTATGACAAGTACTGGGGCAGCTAGGTAGCACAGTAAATAGAGCACTAGCCCTGGAGTCAGAAGGAGCTGAGTTCGAATCCAGCCTTAGACATGACACGCCCTGTTAGCTGTGTGACCTTGGGCAAGTCCCTTAACTCCAATTGCCTTGCCTTCCCCCCTCCAAAAAGAAAGACTAGTACTTAAGATCTAAAGCAGCGTTTCTCAACCTGTGGGTCACGACCCCTTTGGGGGTCGTCTAAGACCATTGGAAAACACATATTTCTGATGGTCTTAGGAACTGAGATACCACTCCTCTATCTGTCTCCAAGCAGGTGCACCCACATGGAGATCCACCCACACAGGAGTATTAAAGGTTCACAGCATTAGGAAGGTTGAGAACCACTGATCTAAAGGCTCATAGATTTAGAACTGGAAGGGACCTCAGAGTTCACCTAATCCAATGCACTCATTTTACAGATGTGGAAACTGAGGACCAGGGAGGTTACCCAGATAGTATCACCCTCCATAAAAGTCCTACAATGCCTTATCACAGAATGGTGATGACACTGGATTCTTGAGGCTTATGCCAGCAAAGGGGAAGCTCTGATAAGTCCTATCAAAGGGTGAAAATGTTGAGTATTGTCTTGGCAATACACTGGTTTTCTAAGGAGCAATCTAGCTAAGTTGATAGAAGCTTATCACTAGATTAGAAATTCTTGAAGACAACCTCCCATGTTGTAGAAGGATCATGACCTACAATAGTAGACCAAAATGCCACAGTTATTGAAACTGTGACTCCCTTGAAGAACTGGCATGTTCTCACAGGTGGTACAGGCAAGTCTGAATCTGAATCTGAGTCTGAATCCCAGCACTGCTCCTACTACTAGTGTGCTATTTCAAAAATCATTTGACCTCTCTTAAATTCAGTTTCCTCACCTACAAAATAAGGAAATTTGATTGAATGCTCTCTATAGCCCCTTCCAGTTTTAGGCCTATGGTCCTCCTAATACTAAAGATGGCATAATTTTTAAATGAGCAGGGGCACAATTTTCAAACCTACCGCAAGCCCATAAATTCCTTTTCTAATTTCTACTTCCAATGTATTGCCAAGATCTGTTCCCTTTTCTTCTGATCAACTGCCATAGCCCTCAATCACAGCTCATTAGAATCTTTATTTTTCTGGCTTCCCCACTTTCAAATCCCCTTTTCCAAAATAAAGTGCAAACACAGTCAAAAAATTATCTATTGAAATCCAGTTGTCACTCCCTTTCCTAAAGCATTGCCTAATATTCCAGGTAACCAGATCCAAGTGGACCAGTAGCTTCAATGTTCTCCCTCAGCAGCCCTCTACTCTCACTCAAAGGACCATCTACTCAATCTATTAATAAACATTTATTAAGCATTATGTATCAGGCACTGTGCAGCTCCCCTCTAAACAATGCCTGGTTCACCCAGGCTAACTTCTTTATTAGCCTCACCTCTGTTCTTCCTCCCTCATGAGATTTTGTTGTATGTTCCCCTACACTAAACCCTATTCTTTTCGTCGTTTCTGTTTTGTAGACGTCAAAATGTCTTTTACATGCTCACAATAAAAAAAAAGCAGGGGGAAGATAACAGAGTTCTTTAAGAATTAAAAGCACATTGTTACATTAGCCTAAAGCATATTGAAAAAACTTCCGAAGAATTTACCTATTCTGTGCAGGTGATAAGATCTGGGAGGGCTGGAAGGGATCTTAGAGGCAATTTGAACAACTCCATTTTTCAGATGAGGAAACTGAGGTACAGAATAACAAAGGGTTTCCTCACTTTCACTCAAGTAGTAAGAAGCAGATCTCAACTTTGAATAAGGATAATGTCTTCCTGAAAGGCACAAAATAATCATAGGGTAAATCATCCTCTGAATCATTCCATATGCTTTGGATTTTTTGTTTGTGTCTCACGGGGAGGGTATATATAAAGAAATCTTTCTGTTCCACGTATGGGTGAAATATCAGAAAGCTGCTTCTGGCCCAAAAGTAATAAACATAGCTCAGGGGACAATTAAACATATTTGCTCTGATAAGAACAAACAATCCAGTTATAGGTTACCTGCTGTAGGTCATTGATGATAGGCAATTCAGGGGTCAGATAGTAGCTGAGGTGAGGGTCTACCTACACTCCATACCAAAAAGTATAGGATTTCTACCAAAGGAAGATCGTGAAAATGTTATCAGGAAATTGGAGCCATGATCTTGAGCTCAACTATAACTTCAGTGTAACATGCAACCTTTTCTCTGCCAGCCTATTACACCAAGACTTTCAGCCATAGGCAATCTCTATTAAGCTTCTTAGGCACTTGAGAATTATTACTCAAATTCTGTCAACAGGTGTTTATTAAGCAGGCCTCACCCTGAGTGCTAGGGATACTAGGAAAAAGCAAAAGCAATCCTTATCCTCAGGGAATTTATATTCTAATGAAGGAGACTGTTGTTGTTGCTTGTTTGTCCTTCATTTTCAAAGAGGGCCAATGATAAGGAGGGGCGGACTTCTTGACCACTCCCCTCCCCCACTGAATTGGATTTAAGTGAAGCAGAGTTTCCAGAAGTCATCACTCTCACTTTCTCTTCCAGGTCTTCCAAGTCCTGTGGCAAGACCAAAATCAAGACAGCCAAGGACAGCCTGGGAGGTATTTTCAGTGTATGAAAGCTCTAAGCACTCCCCAGGCCTGCTTCAGCCACCTTCATGGCCATTAGAACAAATTGTTTTCATCTATCCATTCCACCAGGGGAAGTCTTCCCATGCTTGGGGTAGACATCCTCCTAACTCACCAATGGCTTTGAGGCCTGTTACCTTCAACCTGATTTAGCCCATCTGTAGAGATGGTTTTACTAGAGTGTAATTGCTGCACATGCTACAGTTTCTTGGAGCCACAGGAGAGAGCTGGAAGAATCAGGTGAACACCAAAGGTGGATAAGCAGCCCTGGAAAGGACTCAGCAAAAAACAAGTCCTCCTTGAACACGCTATATACCCCAAATGGGTATATACAGGAGACATACAGAGTGGATGGAAGGCGATCTTAGAGAGGAAGCCACTAACAGCAAATGGGACAGGAAAGGGCCTTTGTTGAAGGCGGTGCATGAGCTGAGTCTGAGAAAACCAGGGATTCTAAGAGCCAAAGGCGAGGAAGGAGAGATAATTGGGTACTTCATATCTGAGGTACTAGTCCCAACACATCACACTTTGTCCTAAGTCCCATCACTACACATGCTAAAGTTTAAAAGTAATAGTTTCAGAAAAAATAGCATTGTAATACTTTGATAGATCTGTTGTCTGGTTGATGGCATTCTCAACCCACGTTGAAGATCTCAACCCATCTACACCCTCTCTCATGTTATATAACTCTTGTTTACATCTTTCTCCACAGGGGTCTACCAGCTAGGCTCCTCCTCCAGATTTCTCAAGTAGAGTACATACATCCACAAGACCATATTAAAAAAGAGAGAGAGGGGCAACTAGATGAAACAGTGGATGGAACATTGGGCCTGGAGTTAGGAAGACCTGAATTCAAATCTGGAGTTAGACATTTACTAGCTGCATGACCCTGGGCAAGTCACTCAACCTCTGTTTGCCTCAGTTTCCTCAACTGTAAAATAGGAACAAAAACGGCACCTACTTCATGGGTTGTGAGGATCAAGTGAGATAAAATTTGTTCAAAAGTACTTAGCATGGGGCGGCTAGGTGGTGCAGTGAATAGAGCACTGGCCCTGGAGTCAGGAGTACCTGAGTTCAAATCCGGCCTCAGACACTTAACATAAAAAACTAGCCATGTGACCTTGGGCAAGTCACTTAACCCCAACTGCCCTCCAAAAAGGAAAAAAAAAGTACTTAGCATAATTCCTGGCATATAAATCCCTATTTTTTTAAATCCTAACAGCATTGTTAAGTAAGCACTGTTATTATAGCACAAAATTATAGGCACACAACTTTTGAAGAGGCATAGAAGATGGATGCTCAACTCTCCCATATCCAAAAAGCCATTGATCTAGAATTATGTCAATCTGTCCCCACACACACACACCCCACAAATACTGCTGGTCTAGAAATGAATTACTTCAGAAGAAAAAAAAAAACACTTCCCTCATCACAATCCTTCAGAAGAGAGAGGGTTATCCTAAGCTGAGGCTCACCCCTTTGACTCCACACCAAAGGTTAGTTACGGAA
>CM053594.1:153808622-153839239 GCA_028646575.1 Pseudocheirus occidentalis
AGAGAGAGAGAGAGACGCATGTATAGATGTACACATATATACACACATGTGTATATGTATGTGTGTATACACACGTCTAGAGCAGATCCTCCAGAGAATCTGCAACCATGATTGTCTCTCAAAGAATAAGAAAAAGAAGAATGCTTCTTCTCCAAAGATTTCACCATCAACTTCTCCCTTCATATAGTCACACAGCATGAAGTCAGTATTTTTTTCCACCAATTAGAAGAGTTTTAAGCAAAATGACCAAGTTTGGATAAAATCTGGGTTATACATAGATACTCATGGAGCATATAGGCTCTCCATCTGTTTCCTTTGTTTTCTGTGTGAGACTAACCTGTCTCTGTTGCTGGTCACAAAACTCTCTGATGACAACCTTTATACCACTTTTCTTTGTAATTCTTCATCAGTAATATGCTACGGTCTACTCATGTCCTCCATACACCTTTTCGTTGTCCTTTGAATGATTCTAGGACTTGTGACAACTTAGCATTGCTGGAAAAATATTGGAAGGAGGAGACCAAAAATAAATAAATAAATAAGCCTTTGTTTCAAGAAAAATTTTGCAGTCATTAAAGAACTGTGCAATGTCCCAAAGTCAAGTCAACCCTACTCTCTACTTCTTGTTCAATTCTGGGCCCAATTCACATTCTATCTCCATTTTTTCTGAAATATGTTAACAAGGATCACAACTATGGGCTATCTATCCAACTGTATGTCATAGGCCAGATGATAGGCAATTTTCATTTTTTTCTGTGCAGGTATTTAAGTTTAAGTCAATAAAGTGGTTATAGATTTCACTGAGACCCTGCAATGTGCCAAGATTTTGACACAATCAACACAATGTCATCTACAACCAGGAGAATCTAAAGGAGTTCACCATATATAGATAATCCATTTTCCAACTAGACTCAACCCTACATATTCTCTATAACAATAGTAAATCTTTTGAGTGAACATGTCTCCCTATTTTATGCTTTACTTGATTACTAATAATCAGAGGAACATCAAACAAAGTAATTTATTTTATGATATGTTTCTAGGAATCTTATAAGGTTTTGATATATACATAAGAGACATGTTAGAAAAGACCTTTTAAATTTCTTTCAATATACTTTATTTCATTAAATATTTCCCAATGACATGCAAAAAATAATATTCATTTTTAAATTTTGAGTTTCCTCCTGCTCCCCCCTTCTCCTTCAGAAAGCAAACAATTTTATATTGGTCATACATGTGAAATCATGCAAAATATATTTCCATATTAACCATTTTGCAAAAGAAAACAGACAAAAAAGAAGAAAAATAAAGAGAGGGTTTTTTGTTTTATTTTGTTTTTTTTTCAAGTATCCTTCATTCAATCTACCTTCAGAATTCATCAGTTCTCTCTCTGGAAATGGATAACATCTTTCATCATGGACCCTTTGGATTTGTCTTGGATTATTGTTTGATCAGAGCTGCTAAGTCTTTCACAGTTAATAATCTTTGTAATGTTGCTGTTAGTGTGTTCAGTGTTCTACTGATCCTGCTCACTTCACTTTAGACGACATGTTCATCTACGTCTTCACAGGTTTTTCTGAAACCATCCTGTTTTTCATTTCTTATAGCACAATACTATTCCATCACAATCATGTACCACTACTTGTTCGGTCATTCCCTAATTGATAAATATTCCCTTGATTTCCAATTCTACCACAAAAAAGAGCTGCGACAAATATTTTTGTGTGAATGCATCCTTTTCCCTTTTATTTGATCTCTTTGGACTACAGAGCTAGTAATGGTATTGCTGGGTCAAAGGTTATGCCAAGCTTTATAGCCTCTTGGACATAATTCCAAAACTGTTCTCCAGAATGACTGAACTAGCTCACAAGTTCACCAATAGTGCATGTGTACCAACTTTTCCACATCCCTTCCAGCATTTGTCACTTTCCTTTTCTGTCATGGTATTCAATCTGATAGTTATTAGATGATATCTCAAAGTTGTTTTAATTAACATTTCTCTAATCAGTAGTAATTTAGAGCATTTTTTCATGTGACTATTGATAGCTTTGATTTCTTCTTCTGTTCATATCCTTTGACCGAGGAAATGGCATTTATCTTTAACAATTTGTCTCAGTTCCATATTGGAGAAATAAGGCCCTTACTAGAGAAATATGCTATAAAATAATTTTCCTAGTTTCCTGTTTTATTTCTAATTTTTGTTTGTATTATTTTTATTTGTGCAAAATCTTTTTAATTTCATGTATTCAAAATTAACCATTTTACCTCCCATGATTCTATCTTTTTTTTTTAGTCATAAACTCTTCCCTTATCCAGAGGTCTGAAAGGTGTATTTTCCTATAAGGAGACCTTTTTTAAAGAAAAAATTCCATGCCCCAAAAATGAAATTCACAAACAGATTTCAGTATTTAGTAAGCTCGGTGCTAAGTCTGAAATCAAATCTTAGCACAGAGAAAAAGAATTGCTTTTAACTGTCTAATTGTATGACCTAAAATTTACCCTCTCAGGTTATATGGATGATGAGTATGTATACATGCACAGGCTCAGAGTAATAGATTCCCTTATGTAGATATCTAAATTTTGGCTACTTAGAAATCTGTTGCCAAAAATGCTTTATATGTCTTACTAGGTAAAAACCCTTCTTTATGGGTTCTGTTTACTTTTCCCTTTTTTGCAGGTCTTTTTTTTTAATCTTGAAGTTCTAAATTTTATTACACAGTTACGTTAACCATATACTGTCACAAGCCGGCACCAACAAATTAATTGTTGGCTATTATTGATGATGAAATGTACACATTTTCTATTTAAGGTGATATTGTTCTTCTTATAAACTCTATTATTTTAGTGCTGAAATAGATATTGGAGATTATTTAACTCAACCACCTCATGTTACGGATCAGAAATCACCCAGAGAAGTTACTTAACCAATGTCATACAGTTACATACCAAAGATTGAAAGATACAACATAAAAACCATCACCATTTCCTAAGGGAGTTATTGGATGTAAATTAACCAAGATAAGTCAGAGACTCAAGGACAAGATATTGTTTTACCCAGCAAACACTTGATCTCCTTGCCAAGCAGAAAACTATGGTAGCTAAGGACAATACTGGTTTAGAGTATATTTGTTTGTAGAATTTACCAGAGTGGGAGTGTAGAAAACTGGTTAAAGGAATTGGGAATATTTACCTTGAAGATGAGAAGACATGATGCATATGATAATTGTCTTCAAATATTTGAAGGACTGTCCTGTGGAAGAGAGAAAAGATTGTTCTCCTAGGACCAGAGGGTAGAGATAAAACAATGGATAATTGCAATGAGGCAAATTTGGGCTCCAAAAGTTTCCTTATGCTCAGGACTATGCAAAAGTAGAACAGGCTGTTTCAGGAGTGTATTCTCCCTCGTTGAAGGTATTCAATGAAAAGCTGGATGTATTAATAATGATGATGATGATGACAATATCTAGAATTTGTATGGCGCCTATCATGTGCAGGCACTGTGCTAAGCACTTTGCAAATATTGTCTCATTTGGTCATAGCAACAACCCTGAGAGGTAAGTGCTATAAATATCCTGATTTTACAATTGAAGAAACTTGTAAGGTGTGTTATGAAAAGGGATTTTTTTTGTTCAGTTATGGGTTAGACTGGATGTCTTCTGAGGTCCCTTCTACCTCTGAGAATCTCTGATTTCGTGACTATGAGCAACATTCATTCAAAGAAACAGAAGAGAGAACAAGTATAAGTGTGATAAAAGGTAAAATTTTGCAAGATTACCTAGAGAATTCAAGAATGAATTTGTAAGGAGAACAAAGATCAGATGAAAAATGTAAAAGATCTGCAAAAAATTTTTTTCAAGAAACTCTTTTGGGGCAGCTAGGTAGCTAGTAAATAGAGTAGGGGCCCCGGATTCAGGAGGACCAAAGTTCAAATCTGACCTCAGACACTTAACATAAAACTAGCTGTGTGACTTTGGTTAAGTCACTTAACCCCAACTGCCCTATCATCCCCCCTCCAAAAAGCAAAAAAAGAAAAGAAGGGAAGGATAGGTGGTGCAGTGAATAGACCACCGGCCCTGGAGTCAGGAGGACCTGAGTCCAAATCCAGCCTCAGACATTTGACACACTTACTAGCCGTGTAACTTTGGGCAAGTCACTTAACCCCAATTGCCCTCCAAAAAAAAAGGCAAGAAAAAAAAAACCTCTTTTGTTCATTAATGATGGGAGATCCATCCCATCTGGACTCAAACATCCATTTGGACTCAGTCACAGGCCCTGATGTGACACATGAGGAAGCAGAGATGGCAGGAAAGAAAAAAAGTATTAGAAGAGCACCTGGATTAGACCAAATGGACACAGAGGCATGTTCCAGAAGGGAACATCATTTTGAGGATGTAAAGGAACTGGTTCTCAAGGGATCTGAAAGAAAACAGAGTGATAGAACTGTAATAAAAAGTCTTACATGTTATTATTACTGGGGAAAATAGGCATCTTGGAGAATATCAATAACTAGTGACTCATGTGCCTACTTTTCAGTCTCTATAGAATTTTTATAAGAATAATTTATACATGCATCAAAAGTAACTTAGATGAAAGTATGAGAGGGGAAAAGAAAAGCTTTTATAAATTATATTCAGTAGCAGAACACATCTTTACAATAAAACAATTGACTGAACCATGTAGAAAACATAGGATCCCACTATATTTATGGTCTGTGGACTGTTGTAAAAAGTATTTGAAACGTGAAGGTATAACTTTACCTTCAAGGTTCTCCTCTATCTTGAAAGGATCATTGAAAATAGAGTTAGATAGACTGGGTTCCCCTAGGTCCTATCCCACATTTAAAAACAAAAGATCTCTTCTAATATATGTTTCATATATACTCCTTAGCTTTCCATTTGGCAAGTAGATCAAGCATTTGCTGGCTAAAACAATGTCTAAATTCCTTAAATCTCCAGTTTTGGTTAATTTATATCAATTAAACTCCCTTTATAAAATTGTCATGGTTTATATAGATATCTGTTCCTTTGCCCATTTCCCATTTTTCAATGTCAATAGCTTGTTTAAACAGGTGAGGGTAAAAATGGTTATAGCAACACTTTCTATAGTAGCAAAGAACTGGAAACAAGACAGACCCCTGATAGCTGGGGAGCAGATAAACAGATTGTGATACATGAATATAATGGAACATTGCTATGCTATAAGAAATAAAATACAATGAATACAGAGAAACATGAATTTATATGAACTGATGTAAAGTAAGCATAATCAGGGACATAATTTGCATGACTACAATAAGTACAAGAAAGACTCCCAGGTTTAGAGTCAAACAATCTGGATCTGAAATCTCAGATCTGCAACTTAGTATCAATGAGAACTTAATTTCTTTGTGCCTTTGTTTCCTCATCTGTAAAATGAAGAATTTGAATCAGACGACTTCTAACCTTCCTTCCATATCTAACAACAATCAAAACTGAATGCTGAGAAATTATAATGACCAAGCAGCCTCAAAGAAGAAATATGAGAAGACATACCTCCTGTTTTGTGGCAGAGGTAAAGAACCTTGGAAACGCCAGATTTTTTCAATAGATTCATTAGTTTTACTAAACTGTTTTTTAACTATTTCCCCTCTTTTTTTTATTTTTTTGTTATTTACTTTACATCACTTCATATAAATCCATGCTTCTTTCTGGGAGGGGGTAGAAGAAAGATATACTGGGAAATGGAGGTAATGTAAAAACAAAAGATATCAATAAAAATTTATTTAAATTAAAAAATGGTAAGGTCAGAAAGGCCTCAATTGCATGGCTTATCTTCTCTTCATTTTTATTCTTTCTTTTAATTTGTTATTGATTTGGAGCTTTGCTCTAACTGGTTGAAGGTCTGAGTATATTCCAATAGTTGATTTGGAAATGACTCCTATCTGTAAAGATAAAAACTATTTCGTTTTTATTAGATTAGTGTTCACCATGTCTTCTTGTAGAGAATATTCATGATATAGAGTCATGAAAATTCAGTAGAGTCTACAATCCTTTGGTCTTTATATATATATATATGTGTGTGTGTGTGTGTGTGTGTGTGTGTGTGTGTGTGTGTGTGTGTGCATGTGTGTATACATATATATGCATATATACACATATATATTCGTGTGTGTATATATACATATATACACATATATGTGTATACATACATATATGTATGTGCATATATACACATCTATAAACATATATGTGTGTATGTGTGTGTGTGTATATATATATATATATTCCTAATTCTGTATTCTAAAATTTTTGTGATTATTTAACTTTGCTACCTTTGTTTTGAAGTCGCCAAGTACTCAAGTTTATGCAGATAAAATCTGGATGTTTTTACTGAGTTCAACACATAATTTCTCTGCCTCTTCATCAACTGCAACAGGTAACCTATGTTTGGCAAATTATGTCAGGCTATTCTTATGGAAAAGCTATTGAAACATCAACTAATCAAGAGTACAAGAGATGAGTTTCAAATGGATTAAATGACCAAACCATAAATGACCAAACCAAAAGAGCAGTCATTAATGGTTCTATAGGAATTTGGAAAGAACTTTCTATTGAAGTACCACTGGGATCTTTGTTTAGCTACCCTATGCCATTTAACATTTGATCAATGACTTGGATAAAGGCATACATAAAAACTCCTATCAATTTTTCAAATAATACAAAGCTGGGAGAGATCACTAATACACTAGATGAGAGAGTCATGTGGAAGAAAGATTAGACAATCTGATCAGCTCCAGAAAAGCAAATCTAGGATAAACAGGTGAAAGCTGCAAGAAGGTAAATGTAGGTTTTCAGTAAGGAAAAATTTCCAAATAACTAGAGCTATCCAAAAAGAGAATGGGCTGCCTCAGGAGGTAATGGATTTTTTTTTTCAAAACTGATGGTCTTCAAGCAAAGAATGGACAAGTCTTTGTCCAATATGTTGTGATGAGGGTTCTTTCTTGGGTATTAGTTTGAGCAGATAACTGCTGAGGGTCCATCCAATTCTGTAATTCTGTTTGTATTGGTCTTTTTTTAAATACAGTAGGAGTTGAACAAAAATCCCATCAAACAATGTTTCTTGTTGCTTTCAGTTTTTTGGGTTTTTTTTTTTGCTTTTTTTGGAGGGCAGTTGGGATTAAGTGACTTGCCCAAGGTCACACAGCTAGTTTTTTGTGTTGTATATGAGGTCAAATTTGAACTCAGGTCCTCCTGACTCCAAGGCCAGTGCTCTACTCACTGCACCACCCAACCTCCCCTCTTGTTGCTTTTAAATGCCCAATAAATGCAACTTTAGTAACTGTTCTATTTGTATCCCCAGGACAAATTATGAGCCATCCCTCCATTTCACAGCAACTTCCCTTTTGTCTTCTATAAGAATGTCAAAATTGATACAATTCAGTTTCTCCAATGGCATACCCACTCTCTGGTCAAGAATATCACATTTGAAGTACCAGAAACCAGCAGTATTTTAAGACCATCTAATCGCCATGTGGTTCTTAGAATCTTTGCCTCCTTCTTTGACACTCTACTAACATCACCACATTGGAAGAACAGCACACAGAAGTGAGGTCAATTTTTTACTTTTCTTTGTTTAATGTTTTGCCATTGCCAAAATATTCATCACCAAGTGACAAAACTCCTGTCAATGAACATCTTTGTCCTTATCTAGGCTAACTCAAGAAACTGGGCTAGCCTGTTATACAATTGTACTTGAAATTTTTGCAAACCTTAAAGTACCATGAAAAATCAGCTATTATGGTTACTGCTATTTCCCACATGGATACAATAATACTGGTAAAATCAATGTATATTTCTATAATACATTAAGATTTACCAAATTCTTTCTTCACATCTTTGTGAGAAAGGAAAACAAACCTCTGAACTATCACAGGTTTATTGTACATTGGTTTTTGGTAGGTTGAATTTAATGTCTTTCCATAGGCATCACATACATGAGTGTCGGTACATGTGATTGATGGATAAAATCTGCCCATATTAGAAAACAAGCTTCTTGAGGGAAAGGACTGTCTTATTTTTTGTATTTTTGTCCTCAAAGCTTAGAACAGTACGTGGATCACAGTAAATACTTAATGAATGTTTTTTTTCATTCATACAATCTCTACAATAATCTAAACAAAAACAATACTAAAAGCCAACCAAACTGTTTAATTGTAATAAGCAATCTTGCTCTAAGACAAGTGATGTTGAAACATACTTCCCCGCTGTGGGCAGAAAGGCAGGGAACTATGCCTAGAAAATGTGGTATGTGTACTGCCACGCATAGCTACTGTGTGACTTGGGCTGCCTTAAAGGTTTTTCTTCTTTATAGAAAAGTGTTCAATTTGTGTTGGTGGTGGGGAAAGGATATATAACTTGAGAAGTACCAGTGCTACAAACTTAGAAAAAACATTTGAAAGGTTAATTATTTAAGTTTCAATACACTTATGTTTTCATATTAAAATTCAACATAACTGCCATCTTATTTATATAACACCACTCTAGCTGAAACTTCATGAAGTTTTAGGCTTTATGAACCTAAGAAACTAGTTCTTCGTGTTTGTGCCTCTAATTTGACATGTTTGAAAACAGGAATAAGGAAAATGCAACTTTCATCAGCTACCACTCAGTGACTGAAATAATTGGATTAGAAATCCTTAAGATCATCTGAAGACAGAAGTTTTGATGCATGCATGACAATTTTGACATGACTCCACAAATAAAAATTCTAATGGAGATAGCTCAATTGGCTAAAGCACCCAAGCCTGAGGACCTCTTCTACCCCATCTGAAAAAGCATCATTCAGAAACTGTTGAACATACAATGGATAAAACAGGGTACCTACCTTGATAAAATTAAAATCTTTATTATTTTAAATTCACAAAACCAAATACATTTTATTACTAAATAAAATATAATTAATGAAACTTTTAAATGCTCCCTTTTGTAAGTTTGAAGCATTTATATTTCTGAAGTTATTAAAACTTAAAATTGCATTAAGATTTTTGGCAAGACTTGTATAAGGGAAAGGTTGTGGTATAAAAAGAAAAGGTGTCACCGATACATTTTTAAGTAAATAAAGCATTCTTTTCTCTATGAAGGTCTTACTACTGACCTTCATGTCAAAATACCTTGGTTCAAGAAATACCTTCACCACTTAGTTGCTCTGTGACTATGAGCAAGGCTTTCAAGGTGTTGTCAAGCCTCAGTTTTTTTCACCTGTAAAACAAATTGTGTCATTTATTAGAACTATTTAGGCTCAATATTCACGGGGCCCTAAAGCTAACAGAAATATTCAGGATCATTCCTGGAATATTCTCCCGGCTTCCTGACTTCTTTTAAATCCCAGCTAAAATCTTACCTGGGTAACTAGTTGGTGTCATGGAGAGAATGCTATGAGTCTGGAGTCAAGAAGATATGAGTTTAATCTGGCCTCAAACATTTACCAGCTGTGTGACCCTGGACAAGTCACTTAACCCTGTTTACCTCAGTTTCTCCATCTGTAAAATGAGCTGGAGAAGGAAATGACAATCACTCCAATATTTTGGCCAATAAAACCCCAAATGGGGTCATTAAAGGTCAGACATGACTGAACAACAAAAATCCTACCTCTATATGAAGCCATTTTTCATTCTAGTTCCTTCCTTATATTAATTATCTCCACATTATCTTATATATATATATAGCTTTTTTGGTACATAGTTGTCTACATGTTGTCTCCCCTATGAGATCATGAAGTCCTTGAGAGCAAAGACTGACTGTCTTACCTTTCTTTGTATTCTCAGTACTTAGCAGAGTACCTGATACATAGAAGGCATTAATACATGTTTATTGACTATCTGAGTGACTAAAATCCAGGCCCCCTCAATCCTAGTCCAGTAAGATTTCCACTCTACTAGGCTGCCTCTCTGAAAGTATTAATATTTGCCCTTTGTACCTTATGAAGTTATTTTCAGGCTCAAATGAGTCAACGTCTGAGAAAAGATTTATAAAATTCACAGAGAAAGGACTGTAGAATATATTATATTATATTATTATATATAATAATAATTATTATTATATTACAATATAATATAATAAAAGAATGTAGAATATAAACACAAGGTGACCCAGTAGGTCATTTGCTCTAAGCTGTTAGCCTGGAGTTTTCATATATATCCCTAGGGTGAGTGGGAAGAGACTCCAAACAATGGCCTTATCAGATATACGGCTTCCACTGGCTATGAATTACCAGGTCATCATAGATTCAGCCTTTCAGTAAATTAACATGGGTTGGAGTAGGGAAATAAATTAACCGAACACCTGACCAGACACACCCTACTTCTCCCCTAGTCCCTTTCTGAAAATCCCTACACCTGCAAGGCAAGTATAAAATACCCGTCTAAAGAGAAGACTGTTCAAGGTACTCATACAGCTGCCCCTCTGCTCTTCCCCCAGCTCCAAAGGCTTACTAAAAGCCAGTCTCATCTCTATGCCTATAAATCAATCCTGCCCAAAAAGCAACAGGACTGTGTCATGTCTTTCTTCTAACATCAAAGAAGGCTGCCCTGCCTTCCCCTTAAATCCCCAGTCTCAATACAGGCATACATACATTTGCTAAACAACTAAGAGGTGTTAGAGGAAAAATCTATCTTGATGCATCACTCATTGTTCACCTGACCGTGTGAGGGGCAAATCTTGACCTAATTAGCAGTTTGTTATCTAATGTGATATGTGGTAACTCACCCAAAGCTCAGGGGGCAAGTAATATTTCATCAGAATTATCAGTCAAGCAATCAGCAATCTATTAATCAATGAGTAAAAAGGAAATCAATAAGTGGCTGATATTTCCTCTAAGCAAATACATTTTCACAGAATAAAACCTCACCAATAGTGATAACTTGCATCAGGATGTCATTTTAAGGTTGCAGAGTCCTTTTTCCATATATAATCTTACTTAATCATGTTTCCTTTTTACAAATAAGAAAACTAAGGCACAAAGAAAAATAATTTAATTGACCTGTCACACAACTTGTACATGAAAGAGCTTCAAATTCAAATACTCATTTTTTTACTCCAAGTCTAAGACACTTTCTACTATATTAAAATATATGCTTTTATCAAGTGTTTTAGGGGAGAGTTTCATCTTTTTGGAAGGGAAAGGCAGAGCAATTCGGGTTAAGTGACTTGCCCAAGGTCACACAGCTAGTTAGGGTATGACAGTCAAGAAAAGCAAGAGACAATCTTTGTCCTCAGGGTGCTTATAGTCTATTGAAGCCCATTGGCAGGCCAGTAAAGCCTACAGACCCTTCATCAAAGTAATGTTTTTAAATATATAAGACAAAGTGCATACTATTACAAATGAAACCTAAAATACAACTATCAGAATATTTTAAAACAAATTCCCAAACCTGTAACACCAGTGCAATATTTACAGTACCCACAATCACGATAAAGACCATGACTATATGTATCGCATGATGTTTGATCACAAAATATACCAGATTCTCCAGGTAGAGAACAGAGCTGAAGCATTTATTTAGACACTAGAAAACCAAATCCCAAAACCACTACGCCGAATCCATCATAGTACCAAAGATATTTAGAAGCCATAACAATGCTGAGAGCCACAGCATCCTTCAGCATTCCGACAAACCAACATAAGATCAATATTTACTCACAAAACTTACTATCTCCTTGTCTGAGCTCCTCTGTCCCCCACAGTCTGGCAAGCTCTGAATACCAGCTTCCTGTGGGCTCTGCTTCCATTCAGCAGAACTCCTCCTACCATAGGCTCCATATGACTATATTCAGCCTATTTAGGGGGCAGAGTTTATCTTTACAGCAGGAAAGCTTCCTGTGGGCTCTGCTCCACCCTTTAGCAAATTCCCTCCATCACAGACTCCATGTGATTACATTCAGCTTGTTAGGGGGCAGAGTTTACTTTCAAAGCAGGGGAGGTCTTCAAACTCCCCCCTAGGTCTATTAAGGGGCAGGGAAGATCTTCAAATTCCCATTCTTATTGCAGATTCCAAGATAAAAAGGTTCTAAGAACCTCAAAGACAGTGACCATGTTTTATTCATCTGCATGACTACTTTAGTTCACACCACAGTGTTCTACACAAAGCCAGAGCACAATAACTACTTGTGGAATTAAATGGATACTGTTTTCTATTAAACTTTTTACCTTGAGTCAAAAATCATTTTGCTTGAAAGGAAATTAAACACCTGTGGTCTCTAGTTATTACCTTAATATGCAAGTTTATGGTAATTTAGGAAGAAAATGTTCATGCCTTTAAAAATCACTAAATACCACCTTCCACTACTATTGTAATTTCCATGCATTTTTTGCATCTTATATGCATGTCTAGGATGCTTGTTCACAGAGTATGTGTGGGGGGTTTTTAATGTTCTCTTAGTCCTCTTTTGAAATTAATTATATTTCTATTTATTTCCTTATTTATTATTTTTAAGCATTTATTATTTCTTCCTCCTTCTGCCCCCTCCCCAAATGAACAATACACACACATACACACACACACACACACACTCATAACAAACATTCATAAGTCCAGCAAAACAAATTGATGATGTTCAATCATGTCTATCTCTTTCTACATTATAAGTTTATCATCTCTTGTATAGGAGATAGTAGAGTGTTTCATCTTCAGTCCTCTGAATTTGTGGCTTATCATTGCATTGATAATGCCATTATCTTACATAGTCCTTATGTAAGCCTTACAGAGTTGTTTTTCTATATCATATTATTACTGTATAAATTGTTCTCCTTCTTCTACTCCCCTTTGTATCAGTTCATAGTGAATTTTTTTAATAGAGCATGCTCCCTGTGTCCCCAATCTATGCTAAGTAATGCTCCTCACTTAAATCTGGACAACTGAAAAGGGAATACTTACTAGTAAAAATATCTTCAGTGCATTTGTGATTTGATCATGTCCAGAACAAGCAAACCATGGCTTAGTAGATTAGTCTTAAACAGTAGCCTAAAGCAAAGAGAGGTCAAATGCCTTGCCTAATACTGCAGAGTTAGTAAATTTACATGTACATATATAGAGTTAGTAAATTTACATATACATATATGTATACAGAGTTAGTAAATTTACACATATACACACATATGTATATGTGTATGTGTGTATGTATGTGTATGTGTATGTGTATATGTATATGTATGTGTATGTGTATAGGATGTATATGTATGTGTATATGCATATGTATGTGTATGTGTGTATGTATGTGTATGTGTATATGTATACGTATATGTATATGAAGTGGATTTGAACTCAAGTCTTCTCCACTCCAAGTCCCACCCTGCAGCAGCTATACTCCCTGTTATTTCATGTGATACCTCTTCAAAATGGGTCCAAATAGACCTTGAAGATCATCTACTAAAGCCCAGTCATTTTACAAGCGCAGAAACTGAGGTTCAGAGAAATGAAGTAATTTGATCAAAGTCCCAGCTAGAGGGAGCAGAAGCAGAATTTGAACCCAGAGCTCCTCAATCCCAGGTCAGTTCCCTGACCTGACACCCTGTTGCCTATACCAAGAGCATCAGATCCTTAACCCAAGCCAAGTGTAGGGTGATTTTCCCTCTTAGCCATAACAGCTATAGTGACACAGCCCCAGGAAGCTTGCAGTATGTACATATCTAAATAAGGGTATATGTTTGTTAGGTCTATGATATAAAACACTCTTCTTCTTTTTCATTTGATTCTTTCATATGATTTTCCAAACTAATTTCCTTCCCATCCTTACCAAGAGAAAAATAAAAATAAATAAAAAAAGAATTAGACAATAGGATTCGAAGAAAAACCTTAAAAAAAAAATACATGGGATGTCACACCTGCCGCACTTGTGAGTTATTGGTCTCTTAAACTTGTATAACCTCCTCCCATCAGTGATATCCTTTATTTACCCTTAAGGCGCTTGACAGCTGCTAAATGGCTGTCTATGGCAGTGTGGTGGAAACAATAATAATACATTATAAATCAATGAAAATGAAGTTTTTGCTGTGATAATCTGATATAGATTTGCTAACATTTGTATGAAATTCAATTCTGTTTGATTGCATCAGCATATGTTTCATTTCTCCTAGCACTATTGATTCTGAAGGTTCTTATCCATATGTCTAAATTATTTCTATTACATCGTTGCATTACTGTTTGGAAATAACCTGGATAAACTGAAGCTATTTATTCAATATTCAGTTGTCTATTTTTCCCCTGTTTATCTAATGAAATGTTCAGGTCTGCTTTTTGAATAGAAAGGAGGAGAAAAAAAAAACACATTTCAAATAGTCTTTCCTGCTTTAACAGCAGTTAATGCTACTTCATAATAGGAATGTGTCTATTTGCATTTTTGACTTTTATTATCCCCACTATTACTTGCATTGTTATCTCTGTTTTTGAGAGCATTTGGCACAAAGGGTCAAATTTTCAAACAGCAACTAAAAGTAAGCTGAGAAGCAAGAGCTGAATAATAAAGCAGTGTTTGCTTCAAGTGGGACATTGGACAAGTAACTGGTGGCCACTTTGTGTAAACAAGAGGATTTTCATTACTAATAGAAAAGTTGCTGATCAATTCTCATCAACACAAAATGGAGGCAAGGAGAAGTTGTCTTACATTTTCATTGTGCTTTACAGTTTTCAGAGCATCTAAATATCTATATCATTTCATTGGATCTTCATAAATCAGGCAAGAGATGCATTATTCTTAATCCCATTGTACATATGGGGAAACTGAAGTGGAAAGATATTAAGTGACTTGCCCAAGGACATACCGACAATATGTGGCAAAATTAGAGCTAGAACCTAAGTCTTCTGATTCATAAAGGTCCTCAATGATGCCACTTTCCCCTCCACAAAAAGTAAGTCTTATTCCTATTTTTAAAGCTGTCAAATTAGAGGCACAAACACAAGAAACTAGTTTCTCAGGTCATAAACAGAACAGACCTGGAAGACAAGTCTGTGAGATCTAAATATTCAAATCACTAAAATATTTGTTCCATAGACCAGCATATACCTATAATCCTCATTACCAGTGAGTCCAAAGATGACAGATTGCTTGAGCTCAAGAGTTCTAAACTGCAGTGTCCATACTAAATGCTGTATTGAGACGAAGCCCTCAGAAATAAGCGTACAACCATTACCAAAGAAGGAACAAACTGGCACAGATCAGAAATGGAGCATGTGAAAATTCCCACACCAATTATTAGTAGGATCAAGCCTGGGAAAGAGAGAGAGAACCAATCTACAAATGTGTATGTATACATGTACATATGCATATACATATGCAAACACATATGTGTACATGTACATGTATGCATACATGCACATGCATGTGTGTATGTGTGCAATGCTGTTATATACACACATATACATATAATATATACACACATATCTATGTGTGTGTCAATGTATAAGTATATATGTGTTTATGTATGTTTATGCCTATATATGAAAATCTATGTGTTCTTTGCTTTAGGAATGATTTAAGACACAAGTTATAATTTCCTTTTTTATATTTTCTTGGGTTTCAAATTCCAGCACTAAATTCTGGACATAGGCCATATTAATTTCTCAGAAATATCTCTTGAGAAGAGCATTCAATGGGAAGAACCATTTGGATTCTTTGAAAAAGTGTGACACCCATTTGGGGGAAAATTCTTTCACACTCTAGCCTCCTAGTACACAGTTCACATTTATTCTAGTCTAAGATTCTAAATAATGTCAAAAGAAGAAGAAATTTTCCAATAAAAGATAACTTTATTCTTGCAATTTTCACTTGTTTCATTAAATCCATTTCTTCTTTTAAAATGAAATTCAGGGCAGCTAGATGGCACAGTGAATAAAACACTGGCCCTGAAGTCAGGACGACCTGAGTTCAAATGCTGTCTTAGACACTTGACACACTGTGTGACCTTGGGCAAGTCACTTAATCCCAATTACCTTGCCTTCCCTCCTCCAAAAAAAAAATGAAACTCAACAAACATTTACTAGTCATAGATTAAGAGTAGAGTCTTGTGCTTGGCACTTAGATTTATGCAAAGTTCAGGCAAGACAAGGTCCTTGACCTTGTAGAGTTCTTTATAAACTTCTAAAAGTTATACAAATAGGAACTACTATTATTCCTACCTCCTCTTTTCCAAGGAGCCAAGCTCCCTCCAGTCTGATGTCTCCACGATCCATTCTTTTCAATGACCTTTTTGCTCCCTTGTCTCTTGGAGTTTCATTCTATGATAATAAGGATTGACTTCCTATAAACTATCATTATCCTTGCCATCCTCATGTTCAAGAGTCCCTCCAAACTCCCTGGTCTTCTTGCCCACAAGTCCATGTTTTCTTATGCTGCAGACTTTTGTGACTTGGATCTTTGAGGTAAAGCTTGGGAGTGTTTTTTTTTTAATTCCAGAACATCACACACTAAATAATACTTCATCTTGGATACATATAATCCCTTTCTTTTTAGAAGACCAAATTTCCTTTATACTTGCAAAACATCTATTTATGTTCCTTTACAAAAAGTTATAGGAACCAAAAGTATTTTTCTGTATGCTATTACACAATCCTATGCCAAATACAACCCGCTGCTTGTTAATTACATTTAATTTTAAAATGTAAAAACTCTCTTTAAAAACAGGCCATGAGTTAGATTTAGCCCTTGGGGTATAGTTTGCTGATCCTTTTATTATATGATAGCTGCAAGAGATCATAATAGAATGAGCTCTAGGTTGGAAGTCAAGAACCGTGTTTAGGGGACAGCTAGGTGGAGGACCTGAGTTCAGATTTGACCTCAGACATTTGATACTTACTAGTTATGTGACCCTGGGCAAGTCACTTAACCCTAATCACATTGCCAAGCTGAAAGGTTTGAATACTGCCTCTTCCATTTACTAGCTGTGTGACTCCAGGCAAGTCACTTAACCTCTACTTTTCCATCCTCTAAACCAGACCACCATACCCAGGCAGAGCTTAGCCACTCTTCAATTCCTTCCCCAGAACGATGCTTCTTCATCCCTATCATTTCTCACCTTACCACTGCATGCCATCCTCTTACTCTGAGAACTGTAATCAAATCAGCACTGCTATTGCCTCTGGAAAGGTATGTCAATCTATGACCCTGTTGTTCCATCTACCATACGTCTGATGTCCCAGACCAAAATATCTTTCCCTGGCTACCAGCATATGTGTTGTCTCCTCCATTCACATGTAAATTCTTTTAGGGCAAGGACAGTCTCACTTTTCAGTTTGTATCCCTAGCATTTTGGGCACATATTATGCACTTAATCAATATTTTTACATTCATTGATTCAAGTGGCTTGTCTTTGGAGTCACAGAAGTGTTGTGATCTTGCAGGGAGTTCCTTCTCAGGGAGTGCCCTACACTTTGGAAATCAATAGATCATTCTCCCTTATTGTTAAAGTATTTACAAGTTATCTATTCCTCTTTTAGATGTAATCTTGGATGGCATGGATCAAAGCAGATCATCTTTGGGTGAAACCTTCTTGCTTATATGTTGTGGTGCTGGTTCAAATAAAATGTTCATTGTCATCAAGTGGAAAGGATCATTAAAGCAAATGAGAGAAAGTGAGTAGAAGAGCAAATGCAAAATGGTGAGGAGGGTGGTGAGATGGAAAGAGCATAGGATCAAGGGTTAAGAGACCAAGGTTAATATGTCCAAAGGGCTCTAAAACTGGACATACCCTTTGAGTCGGCAATGCTACTGCTAGGTCTCTATCCCAAAGACATACAAAAAGGGGAGGAGGGCATCTGTACAAAAATATTTATAGCAGCTCTTTTTGTCACGGCTAAGAATGAAGGAATGCCCATCAATTGGAGACCAACTAAAAAAGTTGTGGTATATGATTGTAATGGAATATCATTGTGCTACAAGAAATGATGAATGGGACGATTTTAGAAAAACCTGGAAAGACTTGTATGAACTGATGCTAATAAAGTGAACAGAACCAGGAGAATATTGTACACAGTAATAGCAATAAACTTTGATGAAGAATTGTGAATGACTTAGCTGTTCTCAGCAGCACAAGGACCCAGAACAACCCCAAAGAACTAAGGATAAAGTTTACTATGTGCCTCCAGAGAAAAAACTGATATTGTTTGAATATAGACTGAAACATGCTATTTTTCACTCTCTTTCACTTTTTTCTTTTATTATAGTCTTCTTATACAAAAGAGTAATGTTTTACGTAATAGAACATGTATAACCTATATCTAATTGCTTACCATCTCAGGAAAGGGGAAGGGGAAGTAGGAAGGGATGGAATTTGGAATTCAAAACTTAAAATATAATTTTTTTTAAAAAAGAAAGAAAAGTGAAAAAGAAACCTAGGTTCAAATTCCAGCTCTGCTATTTGTTTACTATGGTGTCTTTTACAGTTGAGTGGTGCATAGAACATTGGATCTAGAGTCATGAAAACCTGAGTTCAAATGTGACTAGCCACATTTGCTGGCTGTGTGACCCTGGGCAAATCACTGAATTTCTGTCTACTTCAGTTTCCTCATCTGTAAAATGGGAGCTAATAATAACATCTATCTCCCAAGATTGTTATGAAGACAAAATAAATCACTTTGCAAACCTTAAAGCATTTTATGTCTCAGTTGTGTCTGACTCTTTGTGACCCCATTTGGAGTTTTCTTGACAAAGATACAGTTTGCCATTTTCTTCTCCAGCTCATTTTACAGATGAGGAAACTGAGGCAAACAAAGTTAAATGACTTGTCCAGGGTCACATAGCTAGTAAATGACTGAAACCAGATTTGAACCTTGGTAGATGAGTCTTCTTGACTCCAGGCTCCACCCTTTAATTCACCGTACCACCTAGCTGCAAAGCATAATATATATACTAATTATAATTATTGTTGTTGTTAATCTGCTCTGGGCCTCAGATTTCTCAACTGTAAGAGAAGTTTGAAC
This sequence comes from Pseudocheirus occidentalis, assembly GCA_028646575.1. Lineage (NCBI taxonomy): Eukaryota > Metazoa > Chordata > Mammalia > Diprotodontia > Pseudocheiridae > Pseudocheirus > Pseudocheirus occidentalis. The sequence continues at coordinate 153,827,569 of CM053594.1, forward strand.
AAGACAATATTTAAGTCTCCATCCAACTCCAAAATCTAACATATTAAAAGGCATAAGATTATAGATTTAGAAATCAGAGGTCATCAAGTCCAACCCCTTCATTTTTACAGATGAGGAAGCTGAGACCTGTAGAGGTTAAGTGACTGGTTCAGAGTCATAGGGTTAGCAAGAGTCTGAGAAAGCATTCACACCCAGTTCTTTCTGACTTCAAGTCTGGCATTGCATGCACTATTTCATAGATAAATTTCCAATATTCTTTGTGCCAGAAAGATTAGCAACTGTGATTCCCCATCTTATTTTCCTCTTCTTTCAACTACTTATGGGAAACAAGATCAATACAATAAAAGAAATATTATTTCTACCAAATTTTATTACTATATGTTGAAACTTCTTAACTCATTATTTCCAAAGACCTATTACATTGGTGGATATTCTCTTCACTGATACAAATCACAGTCATGTCAATAAAATTCCATGATTTGATATCATCCTGTGGGCATGAGCTACTCTGTGCCTACCTAGTCTAATCTTTAGATCATAGGTACAGACTTAGTTGCCAGCAGAGTCATAAAAAGATATACTGGTCCTATGTAATGATACTGAGATTTGAAGATCTTCCATGCCCCTTGAACTTGCTAATGTAGCAGGAAGGAGTGGAGCAAGAGAATGCTGGAACCAAGCTACCATCTGTGCTGGTGACTGGAAGCAGCAGCAGTAGCAGTGGCGGCGGCAGTGGTGCAAACTCCTTTTTCTTTGAGCCAGCCAGAATCTTTGTTAAGGACTCTTGCTGAGGACTTCCAGGGACGAGAACTGCGGAGGGGCCGGAGCTGCTGGGAGCAAGCTGCCTGGACACTGAGCAGTTGCCATGAGTGAGGAGAGGAGGATCTTTGCCTGAAGTCGCCTGTCCTATTTTGAAGGCTTGAGAATGTGGGTATTTACTACTTTAACTACATGTGCCAACTTCATAACTACTGTGCTGACTTTGACTTTCTGGTTTTGGGACTCAGTCTTCTGGTATTTGAATAAATGCTCTGACTATATTTCTCATGTGGAGAGCCTGTTACATTTTGTGATTAATAACCATATCAGCATACTTATAGTTACTGTAGGCATTGTGAATACTGCATTGCTGATACAACCTTGGGACAAATACAGTTAATTATGGGACCAGGTCAGCCACTCTAGAAAAAGAGACAGAGACTCCAGGATACCGTTCTGATTGGGAAGAGACTTTAGGAGATACCATAAAATCCTTAGGAATGGAGTAGGATGGTTTTTGACTAGGTAGGAACTCACCTGGGACATATTATCTGGTAGCTTTATATTGTGACAAATTATTCTTGGCACCTAGCTACTAAAAAATATTTCTACCTGCTGAACAAGGTGATGGACACTGACCAAACCCTTTCAGTCTTGTCACCTTGAGGCAAAATTCTGAACAGCTGTCCTAGCTATCATTCTGTTTGTATGGTATATATCAGAAGCCCTTCCAAGCTTCATAGAAGCTACTCAGCTGCTGTTATCCTAGCATAACCTTCAAGAATCTAGAGTCATCTCCATGCAAACATGGGGCATTAAAACCGAGCTTTAACTGAGATGAATTTGAAGAAAGCCTTTGAATTGGGTGTGGATTCAGTGAGTTTTATTCAGCTTTCTTGAAAAAGAAAGCTCTAACTTTTAGACTTTCCTTGTCTCCCCATAGGGATGTTGCTAGAATAAGTAAAGTTGATATAGTTTACGATGTTGGAATGAAAGGTATAAATGTATGCACTCTAAATGACTTCACACACTCCAAATATCCAGAAAACAGACTCAAAAATGAAAAATGAGGCATTGGCTTTAAATATTCCCTTGGTTGCCTTGCCGGTTTCAAGGAGAGGGAAATACAACAAAGGCTTTGGCTCCCTTGCTTTCTAGCCTTCACGTCTTCGCTATTTGCTGAAAAATTGTCGAGACAAGTTATAGCGACTTTAACAGAATGTGCTGATCCAGTTACCTATACCCAGGATACTTTTTCCTCAACCTCTGCTTTTTTTTTCCTGTTTCTCACATTCACTTTCTTACTTTCTTCAATGCCTCTTTCTCCTTTTTCAATCTTTCTCATCTCGCCTTTCCATTGTTATTCACCCTGTTTATTGCTTCAAGCAACCCTGACATACTGGACATCATCCAAAACTACAAACGACAGGATGCAATAAGCTAGAGAGTAGCAGTAATCTGAGGAAAGTTCTTCATTCACTCTTGCTCCTAACTCTCTGTCTTCTTATCCTACATAGAAAATAAAAAAATCAATACCACCTCACAGGGCTTGATAAAAGTGCTGGACAAGTACAGCAGGCATGCTGGATATAGTAAATTAAAGTGATCAAAATTTTCCAGTCGGCTCTGCCTATAGCCTACATAAACTAACAACCCTGTCTGCACAATGTCTGTCATCCTGGAAGCTTTATTTTATCTGTGTCTCTGATTATCTAGGGAATGAATACATATACCTGTCTGGCTCTTTGTGCCCTAGTAGAAGCATGTGAATATGTGCCCCAATAGGGGACTGCATGAGGAGGTGCTCCTGTGTGCATGAGACTTAGATGCCTGTATATATGCATGTGCATAAATCAACAGTATTTATAATTTTAGATCATTTTGAAGGTTTCATCTATGTGGGAAAGAAAGAGAAAGAAAAGTACCATTCCTATTCCATATAATATATATACATGTATGTATGTACTGCATACACGTATGCATATATACACAGATACACATAATTTATATGTATATAAATACCTATGTCGATATATATTTACATACATACATATAATGTATATGTATTGTGTGTATGTATAAAGTGTGTGTGTAAGCGTGTGTGCAAACAAAAGACTGAAACACCACCATGTGTTTATCATCTCATTAACAAACACTCTTCCAAGGAAATGAATGAATGATAATTTATACTGCTACCCAAACTGTTCATTTTCATAACAGATCTAAGTATGAAAATGTAGTTTGGACAAGGAAGTTGGGCTGGGGGTTTGGGAGGAGGATCCCTTTGTTTTGTTTATGGTACTTATGATTTTAAAATATATACTTCAGTTTTTTTAATGCAACATATTAATTTGCCCCCAGATTTATTGGGTTGCCTCAATAAAAGACTGCATACCTCTATCAAATACCATGAAAGCTGATAAGCGGCTTGCATTTCTAGCCTTAGCCCAATCCACTTACCAATAACCATGACCCTTGTTAGGTACCTGACACTCTCACAATGTTGGAAATGAACTAATAGTTTCCAGTGAACATCAAAGAAATGTAGCAGAAATCAGAGTGCAAATCAGTGAGTCCAAGTCAGCCTCAGAGAAATGACTGGGAGAGCAGCCAGACAGCTCAGAGAGATCAGCTACAAATTAAGGGGGCAAATTCTACCCTTGCATGCACATGCACGTTTCCAGGTCCAGACTGTGGCCCTAAAATTGCCTCAGAGATTTGAAAAAAAAAAAAAAAAGATGGACTGAACTTAAGTACATCAGCTGGTCACATCACCTAAAAAGGATTCTTATGTCTTTAGAAAAAGATTGCAAGTATCCATGCCTACACATAGCTGCAAAAGCTTATGTTAAAGGTAAAACTATAAAAGTATGAGTTTAAGCCTTTGTGAGACCTCAAGTAAGTCAGGACACCATTCCCCATTGAATCCACAAAAACAAGGAAATATCAACCCCTTTTAGAGGTTGTACAACTGTCCTAACCTCAGCCTTGGCTATTTGCAACAATATCTAACCCCACAATTGTTTTTAAAAAAAGATTTGGGGTTTTCTTAATCAGTCAATCAATCAGTCAGTAAGCACAGAGTAGGAGTCTACAAATAATGGAAGCATAAATAAAGTATATTGAGATAGTCCCTCCATTTAGCTAGGTGGTGCAGCCCATAGAGTGTGGAATCCAGAGTTAAGATGATCTGCATTCAAATTCTGCCTCACACACTGTGTAACCCCGGGGCAAGGCATTTAACTTCTCTTGGTCTCACTTTCTTCATCTGTAAAATGGGGCTAATAATAGCACCTATCTTCTCAGAGTTGCTGTGGGGATCTTGCAAACCTTGAAGTGCTATATAAATGCTAATTATTTTTTAAAACATATTCTATGGGGGTAGGAAAGAAGTATGACAGGAGCACCACTAAATAAATAAAAGCTTTATATACAAAATAAATATAAAGGAATTGGGGAAAAGCACGAACAATTGGGGGAATTGAGTGAAGGGGCCTCTGGAAGGATGCCAGAGATGAGTGTTGAAGGCAAATGGAGAGGTGAGGAGGAAGAGCATACTAGACACAGGAAATACTAGACACTTTGCAAAATCCCAGGAGCAAGAAATGGAATGTCATAAGCCAGAGACTAATTGAGAGAATTTGTGAATGGCAGTAATAGAAAATAAGTCTATAAAGATAGATTGGGTCCAGATGAAGTGCTCTAAAACAGAAAGAGGGGAAATTTGTTTTTGATTCTAAAGGTAACAGGGAGCCACAGAAGTTTCTTGAGCAGGGAAATGACATCATCAGACCTATGCTTTAGGAAGATAAATTTGCTCCTTTGTGGAAGATGAATTAAGGGCCTCTAGAGGAAAGAAAAATAGGTTACTGCAAATTAATATTTTATAATAGGGAAATGATTGGAGACAGCAGATAATAAGAGATTGGTAAAGGTCAAATCTTCTGCCCTTTCTTAGAGTTACTGTGGTGCCTTAGAGAGAACAGATTTCAGTGCTGGGTACTAGCCAGTGGCAGACATGAGGACAGCAGACCCTTGTGGGAAGTAAGAGACTGGGGAAAATGAAGAATTCAGGAACATTTCAAATAAGCTCTACTTTACAAATTTGCCTAGGACTTACTCCAGGAGGGACTATTTATAACTGGAGGGGGAAAGAAGAAAGGAAGTGGAGGGCAAAGTCAGCCTACAATCCTGGATGCCGCCCTTGTCTCAAAAATCTCCAAGACGAGGATTCCATAATTCAAAATCAGGACCATGATGGAGGAGGAAGGACGAGTGGTCACTCTAACAACACGTAACAAAATAGTCTTCAGCAACAACAACCACAACAACCACAAGTCTATCCTTTGTTTTCCAGAGAGAGGGAAATGAAATGAGGAACGTGTTCCCCCTCCGTAGCGATCCTCCCAAGAGGCCTGATTTGTACAATTCTGCCTTATTACAACAACTCTATTTCTCCAAGACTCCTCTTTAATCATGTTTCTGTCTCACCTTTTTAAAAAAGCTTTTCTCCCATGAGACGCTGAAGTTTTGAGTCAACTTGCCCTAATTTTCTTCTTGATCGCTTTTCTGTTTCTTTCTCATCCTCACTGACACGACTTTTCCTCCACTGCTGTCCACTCCTGCCTGGTCCCGCCTTGCAGCTGCCTTTCTGAAAAGGGTGATCTAATAGTAACAACTGATTTATACGCGGCACGTTAAGGTTTTTGCAAAATGCTTTCCCCACAACTCTGAAAAAATAGTACAAATGTCGAATGATTCACAGGACCACAGAGTGTAGATAAGGTTGTGCTGCTAAATGTTTAAAATCAAGGGGGTGGATTTGTTTTTGGCCTGGGGGGTGGGGAGGTGGTGGAAGGAAACATAATACAACATGACATACTTTTGAGTTTAATCTGCATTTTTAACATTTTCTTCATGACTTTCTTAAGTGTAGGCAATCAACAAAACAATAAATCAAACCCTAATTTGTATGGTTTGCTGATTTCTGAGGTGTGAATATTCACACTGAAAGCTTAATAATCTGCTCAGAAATATGGGCTAGCTCTGGTACAACCCCAGATACAAAGTTGGGCAGAGTCTTAAAGGTCTCCTAAATCAGCCTCCTAATGGAAGCCCAGAAAGCCACGCGGTCAACAAGGGGCAGAGCTCGAACCTAAACCCTGGCGTTCTGACTCCAAGTCCGTGACAACCCGTGACTACCCGATCTTTCGAGCCACCATCTAAGTTCCGGTAACATTGGATATTTTCTTCAAAATGTAAATGAGTCCGTATCCAGTGTCTTTGATCACACGCTGTTTAAGCATAGTAACCAATGAATTGTGCTTATGTTAGAATAACAAGAGCTAGTATTTGTGCAGCCATCGTTTGTAAAATATTTGATGTATGTTAACTCAATTGATCCTCCTCACAGCAGCCCTGGGAAGTGGGTACTTTCATCACCCCCATTTGTTGTTGTTGTTGAGCCATTTTCAATCATGCCTTGCTCTTCGGGACCTCAATTTGGGGTTTTCTTGACAGAGATACTGGTGTAGTTTGCCATTTCCTTCTCCAGCTCATTTTACAGATGAGAAAACTGAAGTACAGCCAAGTTAAATGATTTGCTCAGGAAGTGTCTAGGAAGTGTCTGAGGCACGATGTAAATTCAAACTCTTTTTACTCCACCTCCTAAGCTCTATCCACTTCACTCTATTCACTCGGAGACACAAGATTCAAATCCAGACTTTACATATTGCTGCCTTTGTGACCTTTGGCTTTTAAGTTCATCTCTGTGGGTCTTATAATGAGATGCTTGCATTAAATGACTTTTAAGGTCCCTTCTATAACCCTAAATCCATGTTTGACTAAAGGAGGTTTATTTTTCTCTGACCTACTAGGATTCTTGGAACTGGTTACTATTGTTATAAAAAAGTAAGGGGAAAACTTGAAAAATTTCCCTTCCCTACCTACGGTATGCCACACATATTGGTGCTGAAATAAAGGCAAAGGCAAAGACAAATATTTGCCTATTCTTCCAAATTTACAGATTGTCTGCAGTTTAGTTCGTCCTGTAGGAGCCCCTCCAGACTCTGAACATTTTCAGTGATTTTTTTCCAATGCCTTTACTCTCCCTTCTCATTTCTGCCTCCTGCCTTCCCGACTTCCGTTAGGCCTCTGCTAAAATCCTCCTTCAGTGTCCTCAATGCTAATGCATTCCTTTCATGGATGATCTCCAATTTATCTTGCATATAACTTGTTTTCACGCAGTTGTTTGCCTGTTGTCTCCCTCATGCGACTATAAATTCCTTAAGAAAAGGGATTGTCTTTTTGTTTTTGTTTATATCCCAAGCATTTGGCCCAGTCCTTGGCACATAGCAGCACTTAATAAATACTTAGTCACTGACTGACTGGAAGTTCCCAAGGTGCTAGGAATTGCTAGGCATCAGTAATTTTTTCCTGATATGTAGAGGACTGGGAGGACCAGACAGACAGAGACAGAATTTCAAGGAGAACAAAAATTGAACCATCCTGACAAGAAGAGAAACACACAAACCACACACACAAACACACACACACACACACACACACACGCACACCCCTTCCCCTTCAACATCTCTTGCTCACATCAATAACTGTCAGCTCTAAAACATGCTTCATTGTCAAGCCCTCCTTTCCAGGCCGGGTCAGGCCAAGACCTTGGGAAGCTCCACCCAACCCCATGAAAAACACTTTCTCTCCCTCCATACATATTTATCCTATCTTGGATTCCTTGTTTCAGCAACTTAAGTCACTGGGCTAAGCAGGGAGCTACTTCAAAATAAACATCATTCACAACTGCCAGTTTCCTGCATATTATCTGCTCTTCTCTATATTTCATTATTTCAAGAATCCATGATTCTATCAGGGTGGGCCCTTCCTCCACCAACAAATCATGAATCTCTTCTCACTTCTCACTTTTTCAGACAGAATTTGTAAATATTTGTAAATATTTATTGTAAATAAAATATTTGTAAATATTCTGGCTAAAAATATCAGCACCTGGTGGTCTAATGTGAGGTTATGTGCCTTTGAGGCAGATAGGTGGTTCTGTGGATAGAGCACTGGACCTCAAATCAGTCAAGTCTGAGTTCAAATCCAGCCTCAGACATTTATTAGCTGTGTGACCCTGGACAACTCACTTAACTGCTCTCTGCCTCAGTTTCTTCAGCTATAAAATGGGATGAATAATAGCACCTATCTCTCAGGTTGCTGTGAGGAATAAATGAGGCAATATTTGTAAAGCGCTTTGCATAGTGCATAGCTTTGCATGTAGCAGATGCTTTGTTGATGTTCTTCAGTCATTTCAGTCCTATCCAACTCTTCTTGACCCCATTTGGGGTTTTCTTGGAAAAGATACTTCAGTGGTTTCCCATTTCATTTTACAGATGAGGCATGTATGTGTATATGGATAAATATGGTTGTATATGTACATATATGTATATATGTGTGTATGTAGATAGGTAGGTAGATAGCTAGATATAGGTAGATAGATGTATTTCAAGGTGAAAAGTGCTAATAATGGGGGAGGATGGAAAAGTCTCATGCTGGGCGTAGACCCAGAGATGTGCTTTTTGAAGTAAAGGTGAGGAGGAAGTGCATTCCAGACAAAGGAAATCATTTATGAATGCAAAGGCACTAAACCCGGTCAACCCCCACTGGGAGTTTGGTAAGGCACTTAGATATTTTAGCAAGGTTTGTTTTTCCTTTCAGGCTACAAGAATACCATTGGATGTATTACTGCTCTAAAAAGTTATCTGGGAACAAGAGAAAGTTACAATACCTTGCACCTGGTATGTGTTTAATAAATGTTTGTTGAATATAATTGTAACTAACAACTTCTGTTAATGGTTCAAAGATGTCAGTCATACATAAGGAAGAGGATTTGCAGGCATGCTATAAAAAATGTTGGGACTAGCGATCCGGAGGACTGGGTGGGAAGTTTCAGATTTAGGGAGTAAGAAGTAGAAAGATATAGTAATTGATGTCTTAGAGAGAGTGAGTCATATTCCAAAGTTCAAAATTTAAGTGATTTGTTTGATTATATTCTTTTTCATGATACTTGGGACAAAGAGACAGGAAATAATCATGGAATCCAGTCTTTGGCATATTGAGTTTGAAGAAGGGATATGATATTTGAATAGGTCTGTGACGTAATTAGAGTGAGAAGACAAGGCCCCAAACTAACTGGATGCTGTCTACAATCCCATGAGAACAGCAACATCAAATAACATTGTCACTAGAACATTCAAAGAGAATTTGTACTCATTTTATTTACTTGATTTTTTAAAGATATTCTAAGAAAAATAAAAATCTATCTTTCACATTTTATTTAAATTTTTTTTTAATTCTGTGATGTTGATTTTCTTGACTTTTTTTGTTAATAAACTTCATGATTTTTTCCCTTCTATTTTATATCCCCTTTACTTTTAAGTATCTGGTGAATCAAATCTAAAATGCTTTCAAAGTTGTATTAACTCTGTAAATGGACCTTGCTCATCAAAGGTGTTTCACCATTGTCATGGAGAATGTCAGGTGTAGAGTCCAAATCAAGTAAAGATTCCCTATATATACAGTGGGGTTGTCTATATCATCCTGATCATAGATAACATTTGATAATATCTGGAACAGGAGGTCAATAATCACCCAGAAAAGTCTGCCTAATTATCTAATCAATCGTTAAGTGCCTATTAATTATTAAGTACCTACTATGTGCCAAGTACTCTGCTAAGTTCTGGAGACGGAAAGACAAAAGTTTAAAATCCTTGTTCTTAGGAAATTTACATTCTTGATGGGGGGAAACAATGTAGGTACATTACATATGTAGGAATATTATCTCTTTCCAGACTCCCACCATTGGCTTCCTATCCTACAGTGAAGGGTCTGATGAACAGAGCTAGAAGTCTCATAACCATGCTGACTGGGTACATTATGAATTCCTGTTATCCAAATTCAGCTGGGCCCTTTTATTCCTAACTGATTATCCATCTCACTCCCCAGAGAAGCTATTTGAAGCCTTCTCTTCTCTCTTTAAGTCACCCATACCTTCTCTCAATCCAAGCCTTTTCAGCTGAGGACCTTGCCTCTTGCTCTGCTAAGAAAACTAAAACTAGTTGACATGAATTCCTTCTGGAAAAGTAAGAAGGGGCCAGGTAGTAAAGAGCTTTAAACGTCAAGTCAAAAAGTTTCTATCTTATCCCAGAGCCACTAGGGCTTATGGGAGAAGGGAAAGGGGAGAGACATCAACATAAGAAAAATCAAGTGGATCAGTAATGCCTATTGTCCAGATTTGATATAGGAATATTGACATATTAGAAAGGCACGTTAGGTGGACAAGAAATTGAGCCCAGAATTGCAGACAGTAGGCTAGATGATATTGGAGAAATTTTACAGTTCTTTTAGTGATCCCAAACTTTCCCTAAAATAATGGCCCTTCTTTTAAACAACCATTTTCTTCCTATAATATTGTATGACTATAAATTATGAAATACCACAGTCTCTGCTCATCACCAGGCTAATGATTTTTTATTTTTTGGCACAATACATATTAAGTTGCAGAAAGGTTGTGATTTACAATGAGATAGGGAGTCCCATCCTAGAGAAATCCGAGATCCTTGAAGAGCTGAAGTATAAATATTTGTAGGAGCCACCTCCTTGGGCTGGTATAAGAAAAGAAATGTTGTACCAACTGTCAACTATTATACAAGGCAAGTCACTTACCCACTTTGGGCCCCATCAGAAAAATGAGGTTGAATTAGACGGTCCCTAAGGTCCCTTCTAGCACTAAATCTCATTATATTAGGCATGATCCTATAAATTTAAGCTGCTGCTATTATTAGTATTATCAGTGAGGCAACATGGCTAAGTGAACAGATAGTTTGTCTTGGCATCAGGAAAACATAGTTTCAGGTGCTATCATTGATATATACTAAGGGTTACCGTAGGCAAGACATTTAACCTTTCAGTGTTGCAGGCAAATTCTTTAAGTCTGTAAGTTATAGAGTTACTTAGCTGTACCAGTGAAGTTCACACTGAGAATCCCCAACACTGATGAAATCACTTATCTAAATTCTGTGTCTGTCTTTCTGTCTGTCGTTTGTGTCTCTCTCCATATGTCTCTCTATACCTCTACTTGTCTCTCGGTCTCTGTCTCTGTCTCTTTCTGCCTGTGTGTGGGGTTTTTTTGTTTTTGTTTTTGTTTTTAAGAGTCTGGTGTTCAATAACCTGTACTGAAATATCCAAGAAACCAATTTTTTTCCTCGATGTTTAGTATACATCTTCCCAAACATCTTCTTCAAGTCTTATTTAAAATATATCACCACCCAGACATGGTGTTGCATCCCTGTAATCACTGATACTGAGGAATTCTGGGCTGCTACAGAACTAAATCCAGCACCAATAGGAGGAGCCCTCAGGAGTGGGGAAACAACCAGGCTACCTAAGAAAGGACACAGCCAGGCCACAAATGGAGCGGGTCAATGCTTTCATGACAATCAGCAATGGGATCAGGCCCATGAATGGCCCAGGCAAGATAGGGAAACCCAACGTCAAAAAAATTAAATAAAAATCAGTTTCAAAAGGAAAACTCTGGGGACTCTGAGTATCTCCCTCTCACATGGGCTTCCCATTGGCTTGAAGTTGACACCAAAGTCAATGGAAGCTCCACATGTACTAGGGAGATATGCAATAGAGGAAATCAAACCCCAAATAAAGACCAGGACTTCATTAAGACATCAGAGAATACGATAATTGAGAGAGCTATCTCTCCACTAAGAATCCAGTCCTACATCACCTATACAGAATTCCCATTGACTCTGGGGCTGTGGGGGAGGCGAGTTTTGGTGGAGAGCCCTGAAATAAGCTTCAGTACACTGTTACATATAGATTTATTAAGAAG
>CM053594.1:153839339-153890013 GCA_028646575.1 Pseudocheirus occidentalis
GAGGAATGGAGAGGGAGAAAGAGGAAGGAAGACAAAAGAAAAGGAAGTCAAGAATGGAGTGAAGGGGAAGGGAAGTGTCATAACTAGACAAATGCAATGAAGCATGGTGAATGTAGATGTGCTAAGCAGCACTTTAAAAAGGAAAAGAAGCCCTCTCTACACAGTGATTGTGTCTCCCCCTTACCACCACTAGAACATTGTTCCACACACTTTAGAACCCAACAAATGTTATTGACTAATCAGAAGTCTGGTGATTTAGTCTTGGAGACATTGGAAGAGAGCCGTTTTCACATAATTTGAATGTATACATTTTTATTGCATTCTTTATTTCTTTGCTCAGGTATTTTAAATAACTGTTTCAGTTATTTATGAAGAGGACCCAGAAGAATAGGTTTTTGGGCAAAGAGAGGGCCAGCAAGGGACAAGACATAGCTTTGTAAACGTATATAGAGTGTAGCTAGTTTCTATTGGGCAAAGGCAAAGGAAAATTTGCATCAGGTCATCTGTTTCTATATTCTGTTTTGACTTTGGTTGTCTTCAATATAGCAAGGAGAATAATAGAGAAAATTAAAACCTCTGGGGTAAATCTGAATCCTAACAGCTAATTCTCAATTGAGAATAGTTTATGAGCAAGGGAGGGATCACATTTACACTAAAAAGTAGGCTCCAAGATGGTGAAAGGCTTTATTCCCTTCATAATTCTGTTTTCAGTCCATCAGTAAAATTATCAGTCTGTTAATTTCATAAGATTCCAAAATTCTATGTAGTTTTGAAGCTGACAATCCTCAAGGTAAGGATGTAGGATTTCTGCTTTGCAGGCAATGCGTACAGTTCTGTACTTTGGTTTTCCCAGTCTTCTGTGTTAGTAGCTTTGCAGACTGAGATGCTTACGACATTCTCCCTTTGGTTCAATCTATTTTATGCTCTTGTCTGATATTTTCAAGGGTTTTTAATCACAACTCCAGCAGATTGATCAATGACAGATATGAGCAACAACTTTTGCATGCTAACAGTGCTGGATTTTTTATCTGAGATAATATTTCTCTCTTAAAAAGCCTCTGCACTGCTATGTATTAATTAAAATCTAAATACTAAATATTGATTGATGCGTTATCAGGCTATAGCAGTTGGGCCCTGCCACATTGATTTTTTGCTGTGATTTATTATCATATTTAAGAAAAATCATTTTGTGTGATTATACGAGGAAATAGACTTTAGTGAGGGTGTAATTCTTTTGTATCACTTTTGTTGTGTGGAGGACGGGCCAATTCCTCAATTGTGGCTAAGATTGCTGATATCTTTCATTGCTTCTTCTCTTTGGCCTCCGACAGCTAATGCTTTAAGCCTGCTTGGTCTTGTCATTAGGAATAATGGGTATTAGGATTACCTCTTTAATCACAACTAAGATTAACAGATGGTATGAACCTAACTTCTTAAAATTATCTAGTTATTAACAAGCATTTCTTTTTATCACAGTAATAACATTGTTGTGGAGGGTTGTTTGGGGTTTCTTTCTCCCCACCCCCACCCACCCTAACTGCTAGAATTGAAGCACAAGTTCTATTACAATGTCCAGTCTGGCACAAACATGCAACTATTAGTCATTTTGTCTTTCTCTTGGTGCAAAAATTATAGCTATAGTCACAAACATCCATGGGCAAATGTAGAGAAACACATTCAGGCATACCTGAGAACTGAGTTTGTAACATACGCATGGATTTTGGCTACACACAATTCAAGATCGTATTTTCTGGAAAAAATAAAACTATAAGATTGTCAAGGATATGATAAAATATTTGACCACTATAATATCATGTTTTATCATATCATATTTTATTGCTAGACTCTATGAGGAGTAACATGGGCAAGCAGTTTAAAGCTCTTTGGTCTTATACCACTTAAAATAGTATTCTCTAAAACAATAAAGCTACACAATTGCCAAGGATGATATAACTATTCAGGCAATATCGTATCATATAATACAGTGTGGCTCAAAAGTCTTAATGTAGTTTTTGCCATGAAACTATAAAACTGCCCTAAAACTTTTGTTACATCCTGTTTATCTTACTTTATCATGTCATATACTATTGTTATATTATATTATATTTAATGAAAAATACAATAATAGAGAAACCACAAGTGAAGTTATGAAGATATGTAGACATGGTTAACTATTGGTGAAAGAAAAATAATAGACTCATCTATATAAATTATCTGTATTGACAAATATAAATATTCTTTTCTCTTCAGTCACTTTCAATATTTAGCTTAAGAAAAGAAATCAACTCTTTCTTTAGTTTCAAAATAATTAACTGGCTTCCCCATACTCCATGCATGCTTCTCTCCATCTTTCCATTCAAGAATAAAAGTAGAAAAAAAATTTTAAACATTTTCCTGGACCCTGCAAATTTATATTTGTGCCTTTTTCACATAACCAAAGTCATTCTCAATATAATTGGATTGGTTTTCTAACAGCACTCAACAAAATCACTTATTTCCCTTACTCTCACTCTTTAATAGACAATGGGAAGTCAGCTACTCCTGGGGTGCCATCTACATTGCTATAGGTCTTTCTGTTACTGAGGCTGGTAGGCTGTGCTCTGGGAGACCAAGAAATCCAAAACTTAGGTGTATCATCAAAGAGGTATATAACTAATATACTCTAACATAATACTTTATACATAATTGGTGAGCCAAAAATGCCTCTTGAGCTGAATTGAATTCTACACAGTGCCATAAAAATGATCTTTGTTAAAGTATAACTATTGATTATAATGACCATGATTGACCCTGTAGATGAGTCAAGAAAATGGACCTCTCACTCCTTTCTTGCAGAGATAGCAATTGTTTCTGTTTGGGTCAGAAACCCTGAGGGTCTTCCTCTCCCAGATTGATTTTTTTTTACTAAATAAAAAGACCATTCTTCACCTCATTTCTAACCTAGCCTTAATCACTGAATAGTCTTTGTCTCAGTCAAACAGACCTGTTAAAGACCTTGGAAATCTACTGCCATTCTGGTCTTGCAACTGGACCCAGATGGCCCCAGAGGAGAAAGTGAGGCTGGTGACTCTGGGCAGAACTCCCTCACTTAAATCTAATTCATTTCATTTCATGGCATCACTTCCATGATGTCACGGTCCTCTTGGAGAACAAAGGACAAACAACAACAAGGGTACTATGAGGTGTAGAATATTACATAAACTCAATCACATGTGGTAAATACATTAGTTGGTTGACATGAGTTTCTTTTTCTTTTTGTCTTTCTTTTTAAATCTCTGTTAAAAATGAGATGGTTCACTCAGTAGAGGAGAAGAAAGGAATCTATTCAGAAATACATGTATTAAATATGGATTCAAGAAAAATAAGATTCACTTTTTTAAAAAAGAAAGCATACCACTTATTCAATAATAAAAATTTGGATGTTTCAGGGCAAAAATAATTATTTGAAGGAAAAAACCAAACTTTTTCCTTCCTTATTAAATGGAGTAAATGAGAACTAATGCAATGTTTGGTAGTGATTGTATTCTTAAAATGTAAACTTCAATAAGGTGAATGGATACCACGCTTCCATGAATTTATCTGGGGAAACTATAGGAATATGCTGATGATTTGTAGCCAGTTGTTTGCTATTCTCCATGCTAGATATATAAAACCACAGGGTATGTTTGAAAGAGTATTGAATGCAGAGTGTGAAGATTCAGGGTATAGTTCCAGTCCTACCACTTCCTAGCTGTGTGACTTTGAACAGGCCAAGCTAATTCCCTGAATCTGTTGGCTCTTCCATTGAAAGGAGATGAACACCCTTTGTCCTCCATTAAAGTCCTCTTTTGCTTCATGGTGTGCTGAAAGGAAAACAGAGTTATTCAATTCAATACATGAGAGCTGGCAGGTCTCCCCAAAGTGGAAAGCCTTGAAGTAAGGACCAATGGATCGTCTGTCTGAAATTCTGGAATCCAGATCAGTTCAGAGAAATTCACAGAGTGAACCACCAGCTTATTTTTTTACTGATCACAGATACTTATGAAGACCACTTACTTAACATAGGGAAAAGTTTCAATCTGTGCCAATTATTGATTGATATTACTGGATAAACACATGCACCTAGAGCTGTCAGGGACCTTAGAAGTCATCTCACCCAGTCTCTTCTTTCTGCAGATAGGGAAATTGAGACCAAGAGAAATTAAGTGACTTCCAGCACCAAGTCCAGTGTCTGGAGCCTGATAAACATTTTTAAAATGTTGACTGACCAAATTCAAACCACAGTCCTTTGATTCCAAATCCAACATTCTTTCTGTATCTTTCAAATATTGAATTAATAATGATCCTACTTCACAAAATTGCTAAGAATATCAAATATGATAGTATATGGAAAATACTATAGAAATACATATAGTTATATGTATATCTTTTTGTAATTCAAGGATCTATAATTTTTTCAGTATTACTTCTTCTTCTGCTGATGAAGATGACAACCACTCTATGCCTTAATAGATGGTCTTCAAGATAAGCTGTGGCAAAAAAAAAAGAAAAGTTTATTATTGTGTGGTCAACTTAGGGATGAACTCCTTCCCTTTTTCCTCCTTCCCTCCCTTCCTACCTCTCTCACTTTTTCCTTTTTACCTACCAATCCAGGTATACCCAAAATTTTATGTATAAAGCACAATATGCATTAGACTATTATTATTGATACTTTAGTAGTGAATTTGTCTTTATTTTTAAGCTATAATGATCACTGAGAATCAAATTTCATTCAAGGCAGCCCAATGATATACATATCCATAATAACACTGAACTTTCCCTAAGGACTCCTCACTATTCATATTCGGCATATGTTCATAAGAGAATAGGATTCAATAACAAATATGAAAGTATGAGACCCTAAACAAGCAGTTCTCAACCTGTGGGTTGTGACCCCTTTGGGTATCAAATGACCCTTTCACAGAGGTTGCCTAAGACCACTGGAAAACACATATTTCTAATGGTCTTAGGAACCAAGACACTGCTCCTCTATCTGTCTCCTCTATCCATCTCCTCTATCTGTCTCCTCTATCCATCTCCGGGTGGGTCTGCACACATGCAGATATGCCCACATATGAGTATTAAAGGGTTGCGGCATTAGGAAGGTTGAGAACCACTGGCTTACATGCTAATGGAGGAAAGAACAAATACATAAATCAGTACATATAAGATGCATATAGACAGGATGAACGGTAACATTCAAGGAGATAGCACTAGCAGGTAGGAAGACCAGACAACAAGCAAAAATTCAGGGAAACAAGAGTTCAAGTTAGGAATTAAGAAATCAACAGTTGGGCGGCTAGGTGGCGCAGTGAGTAGAGCACCAGCCCTGGAGTCAGGATGGCCTGAGTTCAAATCCTGCCTTAGACACTTGACACACTTACTAGCCGTGTGACTTTGAGCAGGTCACTGAATCCCAATTGCCCTCCAAAAAGAAAAAAAAGAAAAAGAAATCAACAGTTTATTATGGTCAGTAGGACATCAGCAAGACCTCTTAAGCTAAAGTTCTAAGAACGAGGAGGTTAACATGATGCAAAGGAGCACACAGAAAATGGGGAACAAGTCCATAGCACCAAGAAGAAGAAAAAACAAAGTCAGCCCCTTCCTAAGGCAGGAAATACTGAAACTCTGGTCTCTTCTATACCAAGCATGAGAAACTCTGGTCTCTAGGTAGATGTAACACACAATTGAAGATGGAAAGGAAAGTCTGTGGTCCTGTGGGTCCAGTAGACAGAGGAAAAAGTTGTGAGGACTCTTGCACAAATTCTAAATCAGAATTATCTATAGGATTACACAAGTTTTGAGTCAGGCATATTAGAAATATAGGTGTACCAGTGTACCCTGAGTTGAGCATTCCCACTAGCCATTCCTCTTCCCTACACTCTATCCAGCAGTTCTCAACCTGTGGGTTATGTTCGATTTAAATACATCCTGCATATCAGATATTTATGTTACAATTCATAACAGCAGCAAAATTATGGTTATGAAGTAGCAACAAAAATAATTTTATGGTTGGGGGTCACTGCAGCATGGGGAACTGTATTAAAGGATCATGGCATTAGGAAGGTTGAGAACCACTCTGCATTCTCAGTATATCTCATACTTTATTCAGCATTTCCACAAAACCTTCTCATGGATGAAAATGAATACGCTAAGTTAACCCATGATTAGGAAATGTTTGGTAACAAAAAACAAACAAAAAAAAATCTTTGTAAGAAGTATTAACTTAAGTGCAGATCCTGCCACATGGCAGATATAACTAGGTAAGATTACCCTTCCTGTTTCCTGTTCTAGAAAGAGGGCAGGTTTAGTGAACCTGGGCTAAATGGAAATTAGTTCCTGAAGTGCTCCCTTATAGTAAGAAGGAAAATCTTCTAGTTTTAAGCACTTCGGTGTTTAAGGGACCACTGGGCTTTCTGAGGTATTACAAAGGGACTCAACAGTACTAAAGAGATAAAGTCCATGAAGGTAGGAATTCCATTCTCCATCTGCAGCTTCTGGTTTCAACTCCATCAAACAAGATGAACAAGATGCTCCCTTACTGAACAAGATGTTACCCCTCTACATCTCCTGCCCTCCTTCCACTCCACGTCCCCTTTCCAGCTTTCTTTTGTGAGATCTTCCCCCATTAGATTGCAAGCTCCTAGAGAGCAGAGACTGTCTTTTTCATTTGTATCTCCAGTACCTAGCACAGTGTCTGACAGATATTAAGAGTTTATTAAATGTGTATTGAATTGAATTGATATATGCTTTCATTATTTTGGTATCTCTCTCAGTACCTAGCTGATTATATTGTACAAAGTAGATATTTCTAAAGCATAATTAATTGAATGAATGAAGCCTGTTATTATACTGTATAACTTTGGAGAATATCCAAAACTAGAATTATTACTTATAGAAGATCATTTGAAAATTGTTGCAATATATTTAACTAAGTGATGTGCATAAACACACATAGATAGACAGATAGATAGATGATGTATTTAAATTTGTTATATATAGTATCCCAAAAGTTCAGATGACTGTAATATAATAATAAAAGTCATTAGCAAGACTTTGTTTCTAAACAGCTAGCTTTTTCTCCTAAAACACAGCCCTTACCTGTTTTCTGATTATATTTTCTAAGGAAATTGTTGTGAGTCTTATTCATTTTCCTTTCTGTGATTATGAATAGGATTGTTGTTTAATTAAATTATATCTTTTCTGGTTACATTTGCCTTTTTCAGAATGAATCTCCCAACTTTGACATCTCCAACCCTTCCAATAAAGTCTCCTTAATCCTTAACCCTCCTCTTGCAGTTTTGATATATCTAAATATCTGATCAATTTATTCACAAGTATGATGATGTGTGCAATCTGTTTTTTTTTCTTCAGTGTCTTTCATGTTAGTGAAAAGCATCAGCATGCATCACAGTGTTGAATCACACCCAGACCTACAGATTACTGATGCCAGAATCCTCTCTATATGCTTAGTCTTCTGGGGGAAGGGGAGGAATGAAAGGAGGTGATACTTCATCCTATTTCTGAGAACTTCTAAAGTGAAGAAAGTAGTTTATTCATCCTCTATATCATTCTATACCATCATCACCACCAAATACTTGTTAAGTACTTCTTTTGAGTAGGACACAGGGCTAAAGAATAGGAAGGCATAGAGAGATGTCATGGTCCCACTTAAAATTGAAAGTGCCTTCACTGAATCTGTTAATATATAGTTTAGTATGAGACCATTTATGACTGGTGGACTGCTAGTCTTCTGACTCTTCAAAACTAACAAGGTCATGCATGGCCTGATCTATTCCATCTCTGACACTCAATCTCCTAAAAGCAACAAAGAAAGAAAACAGCCATTAAAAAAGAAACAGTGGGGTCATGTAATAAAGGCCTCATGATGGCCTAGGTGGGGAGAGTACATAAACTCATATGAGACCACCAAACTATTACTGAAAAATATGACACTGGCTGTCTTTTCGGTTTTGCTGTCAATTCTCAACACAGACAAGAGTATTTTAAAACTTGGGCTTCAAAGTAAGATTTGAAAGCCTATGTTATTTAATTCAATTCAATGAGCATTTGATAAATTTATTACCTACTATGTGCCAGGCACTGTTCTGGGTCCTAAGGACAAAAAACAAAAATTATAGTCTGTCATTGGGGTCTTACATTCTTCTTGGAAAAACCAACATGTGCATGGTTGAATAAGTAAATACAAAGTACAAGAGTGGTAGTGGTCATTTGGGGACTGAGTACTGAAGACATGTACAGGTGATCTGCCTAGAGCCAGCCTACATGGTGGGAGGGGAGAGAAGGAACTGGTGAGCCTCCCTCTGGAGGTTCATGATGATATCTAATGGAGCCACCTTGCCATAAATTCAGACCACACACGGGTATTCTGTGACTGTCTCATTCATTTACTTCATGGTGAAGCAAAGGTCTTTTAATTATCTAGAAGTGAGTGTTCATACAAAGAGCTCCAATGGAGAAACTTGAATTCTCTCTTCCCTGGTGGTGAGTAAGGCAAGAACTGCTATAAACCTGGTAGAAAGAGAGGTCATAACCAGTGGCCTTATCTCCCTACCCAGGCCACCATGAGGCCCTGAACACCTAACATTACTGCTTCTTCCTTACTTGTTAACATTTATTTTTTCCTTCTTGCTCTTGAGTGAATGAATATTGGGGATGGAGTGAAACAAGTCATACCCTTATTGTCTCTGAAAAGCCAGAAAAGCAGAGGTCCAGAAATCAAACATAGAAAGGATATCTCATTAAGGATCAATCTCCTTCACCTAGCCAAACAGTGTATCAACCAGGAAGCTAAAAAAACTGTGTGCTACAAACAAGGGACTGACCTGTCCATCAACCTTGACACATCAGAAGTAAAGTTGGTGGGGAGGGGATTTTTGGTAGTCAGTACTTTAAGTCTGAACCCACACATCCCAGGGATCAAGCTAATAGGGAGGAAAATGTGTCCCAATGTGCAGGATGCTTTTACATTTTGGTTCTTGCTACACATTTTTAGTAAACATCCTTCCGAAAAGTTAACTCATGTCAATTTCTTATTGATGATGTCAGGAAGTATCAGCTGGTTAAATTATATTGGGGAGATGCTATGAGACACTGGCAAATGATATTGGGGTGCTAATCATGGACAATTCAAGAAGACAATGGAATACCGGTCCATACCTATAGTTTTCAGAGGGTCACCACAAACTCTTAGGATTTCACCTAGAACTCTGAGAGGAAAATGTAGCCACCCTCTGGATGCCCAGATTTTAAGATGCTACAAAAGTAACTTTAGAGAGAAACACACTAACAATTGCTGGAAAACAGGAAAGGCCTCTTGTAATAGACTGAATCTTGAACAGAGATAAAGATTCTAAGAAATCTTTCTTCATGTGTTCTTTGTAATTAATTTTGGTGTTTATAATAGTCAAAATGACTTATTTTCTCAAAGGTGTCCTTTAAACAATATTGCTGTTACTATCTACAATGTTCTCTTGGTTCTGTTCATTTCTCTTTTTGAGGTAAGAAAGGAGAGCGCTCCAGGTATGGAGAAAAGTTTATGGAGGAAGGAGATGAAATGTCACACATAAAGAATAATAGCAAGTCGACCAATTTGGCTAGAATGAGGGAGGAATGGGAAATATGCCTAGAAATACAGGACAGGGTTAGATTGTAAGTGATGTTAATTGCAAACTACATTTTATCCTAGAGACAGTGAAGAGCCACTAAAGTTTCTTGATCAGGGCAGTGACTTAGAGTTTTCCTTTAAATATATTCATCTAAAGCTCCCTGGAAGGGAGAAAATGAAGACAGAGGCTAGTACAATATTTGAGTAATGATAAAGGCATCTACTAGCTTAGTGGCCATTTGAATGGAAAGAAGAAAATGGATATGAGATGTAGTGTTGAGATATAATCAGCAAGACTTGGCCACTGATTTGATGGGATCAAGGGAAGATGAAAGGGTAAATACAAGTTTGAAAAAAAAAGATAAATGAAAGAATGATGATGCCCTTATTTGAAACAAGAGACATGAGTTGGGGGGAGGGGAGAAGCATGCATTTGAATTCTCTTTTTTGGAAAAGCGTGATAGCTGTCCTCAAGCACCTGAAATATTATGATGTGAAAGAGAGTTTGGACTTCTACTATTTGGTCATAGAGAGCAGAGTTTAAAGCAAGGGGTGCAAGTTGCAAAGACACAAACTAACAGTAAAAAAAAAACTTCCTAACAGTTAGAATCAATTCCAAAGTTAATAAATGAGTTGCTTTGAGAAATAGTGGATTCTTCCTCACTGGAAATCTTCAAGCTAAGGCTAGAGGACTAATTTTAGGGTGTGTTTTGATAAGGATTCTTTTTCTGGGATCAGCTGGACTAGATAATGATTTCAGAACCATACACCTCTAAAATACTATAATTCTGTAGCAAATATTGCACTAATTTGTTTAAGCTCTACTTGATTTCATCTTATATAAACATTCCAAGTATGAGCTATATCTAATGTGGATTAAAATAATAAGGATCAAAGTGAAAAATTTTCCTCATATTAACAGGTGTTCTTTTTAAAAATGTTTGTACCTTACCATTCAAAAACCTGAAAAAAATCTACATGAAGTATAATAGATTACATATACCCACACCAAATAGAATAATATGTGGGAAGTTATATAGATGCATTTATTATGTATGTGTATACATATATACACACATACCTCACATACATTTTACATATATATATATATGTTATATAGCAAGATATACACAGACATATAGATATCTAAAGAGACAGAGTCAGAGAGAAAGAACGAGATCTACTGTTGTTGTCCTGAATCCTTCCTTCTATCTCTCTCACACAACTTACTTAGATCTCTTGGCATCCTATTTCCAACATACTGTCACTCATGGAAGTCAAAGCAAAGCAATGCAAGCTGAGACATGGGATTCCAATAATATTAAAGCTCATCAGTGTGGGGTTTGTCCTTTATTTTTGTTCCTTTAAAGAAGAGAAGTGGCATAATTCACCTAACCAGTCTTTTCCATTTATGTCTCTAAGTTTAATCTACTGCCTACTACATTCCAACATGCTACAGTCTCCTGAACTCCACAGTCATTCTTTCTAAGAAAATCTCATTCTCCTTTCCTTTAATTTTCAATTACATGAGTGATTTATAAGCTTCCTAAAACCAAAATAAAAAGCAAATTTGTTTCAAATCCTCCTAAGGCTATCTTTATGAGATATCAGTAATGGAGCATTTCACATTGGATGTTGGTTTGACAACTAATAATCAGATACAAAATGTAAGGATCAGTACTAAATGCTATGTATATTTTTGCAGAAAAATAACAACCTTGACTTTTTTGCCTGACAAAGTTCCCCCATGCTCAACTGGCCACTTCATATCTACAAGCTACACATTGTTAATGTATGGAGCCATCAAAGAGCATTTACTAATTTTTCATTTTGCAAGTCTCAATATAAAGACAATAGAAATGCTGGCTTCCTCTGGTCATCTCTTTCTTCTATTGCACCATACTGTATGCAAGATTTTTTAGAATTCTCTTGGACCTAACCGTAGTAGATGTGACATACTGATCTTTCAGTGAGGTACTGTATAAATTCAATCCTCATTCTTTCACAAAAAGATTTGGAGAATTTCTGGGGACCCCACATGCAAGGTTTTACAGTTTGGGGTGTCTGGTAGATTTGGAATCTAACAGGGAAAAGTTGTGTCTCTGGACAGATTTATTGTGACACTGCCCAGACTACTTGCTAACTGGCAGAAAGCTGTTTGCCAAGAACCATCACTACCTAATTGACACTACAGACCACTGCTCATTTCTAATGGACAAAGAAAAACAGCCAGCCAACAGAGTGAAGTGGGACAGCAATACCATGTGCTACTCATTCCCTCAGGAAGACAAGGAGCCTCTGTTGGCCAACTGTAGATTGGCACTACTATCCTCCACAATTTGAGACTTTAGAGAGTAGCTTAGTCTGTGAGGGAAACTCATATTACAATGACCTACTGAAGTGAAGATGGAAGAGAAGAAGTTCAAAGGAAAGATTCCAGTCATTAAGAATATGAAACGAAGTTACTGCCAGACAGTCAAATTATGCACACATCCAATTGTCATTCCTCTGGAAATTAGAGGGTTTCTTCTAGAAAGGATAAAAAGGTGCTCCTACTGAAAACAGAATGACCTGATGGAACAAGAACATCAAAAAACCCCAAAAAGTCACCTCTAAGAGGAAAACTGAACAAACATACTATTTTCAAAGACATCAAATCATAATTTGAAAGTTTGGAAGCAAGTTACCCCAAGCAAGTCATCTATGAAAGTAACAGAAGGACAACTCACAAATGACTGCTACTGTCTATTCATTCATAATTGTCCACATATGAAGAAATAGATCTGTTTCTCTTTTTCATATCTATCTACCTTTCCTGTCAGAGTCGTACTAGATTACTTTTTCTCACTGTACTAAATTGTGGTTTTCCAAATAAATTATTACACCACTCTTGGCTTGCAGCAATCATTGGCAGAATGGGTAAACAATTCACGTGCTCCACCATCACTCTAAATCTTCATCAGACACTGTTCCAGTGGCTGCACCCTTTATCTTAAACATGTCATTCCTAATTTCCCATCACAAGACCTCTCCACATTATTTTATATTGTTTTAAATAGCAGTACACATGTCCATGAAAAACCAGCTATACAAAATACAGATTGAGTTGACTAAATGAAAGGGGAAAGGCAGAGTTCTTGGGACTTTACTGTAATTAGTGTCACATAAGGGTTTTGTGTTTGGTTTTTTTTTTTTTACTATTCTACAAATAAAATATGTGATGAAAAATAATTGATGTCAAAGCCAAGAGATAAATGCACTGTGAGTTTAAGAGTTATAATTAAGCTATTCTGTCAGTAACACAGAGTCTAAATCTAAGAAGATAATATAACACAAATAATCAGAGAATTTTAAACTAAATAGACAACAGGAAAAGTTTGAAATGAAAATTTAGTTTTTAAAGCCATAATCACTCACTTTGCTTCTGGACATGTTTCTACCATATTGCTATTTCCTCCCAAAATTCATACTCACAGTGTTTAAATTATTCTGCAGCGCCTTTCTGAGAAAATTTTCAACACTCATACTACACAAATGATGGAGATTTATTTTCCTTGAAGCTTAACAAGGAACTTTATTTTGAGCTTATGGAAAAGGATTTTTGTTTTGCTTTCAAAAGAATTATGACATTATCCATCACTTTAACTACATTCTCAGTGGAAAGGGAAAGCTGTCCTCTGTTACTATCAATGGTTTCACTAAAACTCCTCTCCAACCTCATGCAGGTGTGTTTTCCATGACACTCCAGTTCCTTAACAATCATTACAAATCCCACTTATCTAAACTAGTGATTAAAAACCTTTAAGGAGAAGCTGGTTAATTAAAAGTAAAGTAGACATTTATTATGTGTTTAGTGTGCCAATTCTGCTATGACCTAAGAACCATCCTCTAATTAGATTCTGTAATTATTTCATACATTACCACCACAATATGATAATGCAAAAGAAACATGAAAGGCTCCTATGTACTCTTCTGAAAAATTTAACATAGACCAGTTTACTTAGAAGGAAACTTATCAAAAATAAAAATATATGAACAAGTTGAAAACACAACACAGTTTACAATGAAATACACACACACACACACACACACACAGAGCTGCAAGTGGAGTTTATTTTAATTTGGCAAAGTTAAAGCCCCCAAACACCCAGATTTTTTAATGACAAACTATACAGTCAAAACATTGCCCCCTGATCAAAAAGACTGTTCAGGGCCCCCACCTCCACCCCTAACTCCCCATAACTTGGAGAATAGGTCACTTAAACCATTACCATAAAACATGGCCTGGGTTGTTCTGTCTTTATGAGGCATTGGACACAGCCCATCACGTGATGGTACACCTCTGTTTCAGAGGTTTTTTTTTTATCACTGTGGCTTTAACAGTGACATCTGACCTCTTTAGCTGCTTGTGTGTAGTGAGGTGTTCCCAGCTCACACCTGGTGTCTGCAATAAAACACAGCATGCATGAATAATGAAGATATGTCTGTGAAACTTCACTAAGTGGCAACTGCCTGTGACAGAGACACCACCACCACCACTACTTAAAGAGTAAAAAGACTTGCTAATGGAGACTGCTCAGCAGATGACAAAATGACCCAATTAAGGTTTATTCTGAATGACATCAGGATCATAAAAGGAAACAAAGAAGAGGAAATGCCTTTGGATGAATTCGAAGCACATTATTTTTTCTACATTTGCATTTTCCTATGACTTTGTCACTGTCTTTTGGTAAGGGACTGACACATCTTATAAGGGACACAGATCTTTTGCTGAACTAGTGACTAAACATGCATTTTACAAAGAATTTTGTAATTAGTAAAACACCAGTAACTAATGAGGAGTCATAGCAAACTCTTCCTGTATGAATCTTCTGATAGAAATGGATTTTTTGCTTAGAGTGATTGAGTCGAGCTGACTGAGGAAGAAATTTGAGGGAGGCATATTTTTTCCCCGGCAAGCTAAGTTAGAAACCAAAGCACTGAGAATGAACAAAGAGGGGATGATATTTATTTACCACTAGAACATTTAATCCATGCATGTAGAGGTTAGAAAAAGGAACTCACATGCAAAACCACCAAAAAAAAGTACCTACTATATCAAGGGTAGGGTCTAAAGCATTCTGATATACAGTATTATGAAATTTCTGGGTCAAGACTGAAACCATAGGCTCTGCTGATACTAGACATTTGCCCAATTTACCAAAAAAAAAAGTTGCTGGTTCTTAGGTTCCCCTGCCTTGGGGTTGGGGGTGGGGGAAGGAAATGTGTGCAAATAAAAGGAGACTAGCATAGGAGGGATCAACGGTCATAAAACACCAATGATATTGAACCACCTGCAGGTAATTCCCATGGATACCCATCCTGATCCTATATAGGGAGATTAAAAAAAACTACCTTCTCACATCTTCACACTAAATGAGATGATACTGTGTGACATAAACAATGCAAAGGTCAAGATCAAGATGATTTAAAGAAATAAGGTCATTTCTCTTTTCAAATAACTAGGCACAGCAAGGGACATATTAGTTAGACTGGGCCACAAGTACCATATGTTTACTGATTATCCAAATTAGATTAGAGTAATTCAGCTCATCTTTAGCTGCAAAGTCCCAAACCCCAAATATTTCACTGGACCAACCTTAGCTGTGTATGTAACGGTGGCAGAAATTCAAAGAAGCAACCAAATAATACGAAGGCTTGTTCACCTCCAGAGAGCAAATTACAACAACCCACAAAGGGGGAGTTTGAACTAATACTCTTACTAGTGGGGAGGTAAATTATTCCTGCTAGAGGGAATAAAGCATATAGAATACCCACTTAGCCACAGTTTTACCCCAGGTTGAGTGTTGTTGTTTTTTTTCTTCTTTGGAAGCACCTGCTTGGTTTCAGAAAGGAGACTGATAGGTGTTCTGTCTGGTCCCAGAGGATAAAACTAAGAGAATGAGTGAAATTACAAGGAGGAAAATTTAAGCTAATTGTCAGGAAAACTTACAGTTAGAGCTGTCCTAAAATGGAGTAAGGAGCTAACTCAAGAGTTAGTGGGCTCTCCTCCTTCCAGATCTTCAGGAACAGGCTAGATGATCACTGGTTGGATATGTTCTAATGGGGATTCTCTTGGTGAATGAGTTGTATTTGATGGCTATTAGGTCCCTTCTAACTCTCAAACACTGTGATTCTGTAAGTCAAAAGAACCTGAAAAATGTGACTGTGAGAAAATTAGATCCTAGTTCATCTTAGATGAGGAACCGTAGCATTTATTTTTATTTCAGCTGTAAAACTGGAGCAAAATTAAAGGATAGCCAGAATTATTCAGGAAACTAGTTTAATAAGCAAACACAATTTTCTGACAATTAAGTGGCTTTGTGTCATCCTGCTTGAGTGTGCAGCAATACATCTAGTTAATGTCATCAGTGACATACAGTAATGTAAAAGTAAAGCTTTCATTATTTTCTGTAGCAGATTAAACAATGACAAAGAGTAAATGGTTTTGTTTTTTATTGAGTTTTTTGGGCAGATTTTTGTCATTAAAGCAAGTCATGCCACAAAGCATAGGTACTGACCGTCATCTATCTAGAGTTTTCTAAGAAGTACATTTGGACTCACTTATTTGCTTTTTCTCTTCTCAATTTTAATAAAGGAAATCATTTCCTTAATCATTTAGTTCCCTCCAAGTACTAACTAAGGGGTAGACCCTTCTCACACTCCCACAGAGAACATAAGACCACAGGCCACTTATAAAGGCTAGAAGAATGGTGCCTTATGGCAAAAAACCTAATTAAGTTTAAATATACTGTACCACTTTGGACATCAAAATTTTTCAGGAAGTACTTACTTTTCAGGAAGGCAAAGTCATTCTTTACACAAACAGTACCTTCTTTTCAAGATTTTGACAGAACTTATTTTTGAGTGTACGGCGGATAATGTATTCAAGAAAAAAGTCTGTGGGCTAATAATTTTAAAATAATTACTTCTTTGGCTATGGAGTGGTTCAAGGTATATGCATTTCTTTTCATAATCTAATTAAATTATTTTTCTTTATTTATTACTATAGCCATCGAATATATTATAATATGTCATGCATTCAGCCTTGTTTTGAGTTTTCTTCTCCCACCTAGACTCATAGGGATGGAAGGAATCTATTGAGTTTCCGGACCACCACCATCTCTATTACTGTAGAGAAAATATCCTCCTAGTCCCAACTGAGTCATGTTGGATTCTTCATTCTCTCTCTCTCCTCCCTATCCCAGCCTCATATCCAATCTGTTGCCAAAGTCTATTGATTTCACCTCGGCAATGTTTCTCAAATATGTACCCTTCTCTCCTCCAACACCTATCACAATTATCATTACCTAACACCTGGACTATTGTAATAGCTGCAGAATAAGCGAAATATAACTACGACTGATTTCAGTGTGTAACTAGAATGAACTTCTAACTGAAAGCTCTCGATAAGCATGAATTTTTTTATAATTTTTCTAAAGATCATCAAATGACAGCAAAGCTTCATCTGCATATTTTAAATCTACAGAGTAAATTGACCACAAGCCATTAAGAGGAAATTGTCATAATTCAATGTTAGCACAGCTTTTAAGGAAAAACTCATCAAAGTGCATTTCTTTATATTGCATTCTTCTAATACTCTTTTCAGACACTAGCGGCATGACCCTGGGCAAGTCACTTAACCCTGTTTACCTCAGTTTCCTCATATGTAAAATGAGCTGGAGAAGGAAATGGCAAGGCACTCCAGTATCTCTGCCAAAAAAAAAAACCAACCATATGGGATCACAAAGAGTCAGACACGACTAGACAACAACAAAAACATTGTTATATTTCATGCTTTCTATACTGTAGCTACTAAACTCAAAAGTTTCAACTGAAATATACTTTAGAAAAGAAGCTAGAGCTAAACTATTCTATATAAGAAAAGTAAAGGATGGTGTTAATTTTCAATAATCCTGAATGATTCAGGCAAAAAAAATTATCTCCGTCAATGACTTTCAGGTAAAGTGGGCTTTTGCTAGGATTATAAAGATTGTTCCCTTAAATATTCATTTTACTTTGGTAGTGTAGACATTTTTTCATTTCTATCAAGTTTTATTGTTAATCTTTGAAAACTAGAACTGGGATTACTCTATAATACCCCAACTGAAAAAAGTGGGCATAATAACACTTCTCTGTATGTCTACATCTTCTATTTCCTACTGATTGTCCCATGCAGAAGCCTAGGTTAGCCTGCGTGTGTGTGTGTGTGTGTGTCTGTGTGTCTGTGTGTCTGTATGTCTGGGTGTGTGTGTCTATGCGTGTTTCTATGGAGATCACTTCAATAAATATTCAGTACAAATATCAACCAGAATTGTAAGACTTCATCAGCTATATATGATGTAACATTCTGTATGTGAGGCAGATGTGAAACTGTTGCTGTTGCAGGTTGAGCAGCCATAAATGCTTCAATAGGATTTAAATTCTTACAACAAGGATGTACCAGACTAGCCTAACTTTATTTTAATACTCTCCACCTTTCCATATAGGATATGTGTCTTAATACCATCTAGAATCCAAGACACAGTCGCCTATTAAGTGATTTGGGGGATTAGACAAATAACTATTTGACCTCCTTCCCAAAATCTCTTATATTCAACACATCAGAAAGAAGAGTATTTTTTCTTTGCTTTTCTTTTCTTTTAAATTAATGAACATTATTTTTTTCACCTCTCTTTCATTTCATTTTTATAGTATTTTATTTTCTCCACATTCCAAGACAATTTTTAGCATTCATTTTTTTCAAGATTTTGAGTTCCAAATTTTTCTCCCTCCTTCTCTCCTCTTCCCTCTTCCAAACATGGTAGACAAACTGATATAGGTTATATATATATATATGTGCTATCATGTAAAACGTATTTCCATATTAGTCACAATGGTGAAAGAAGATCAAAAGGAAAAAACCATGAAAAAGAATAAAGCAAATGGGAAAAGTATGCTTCAATCTGCATTTAGAGCCCATCGGTTCTTTAGATATGGATAGCATTTTCCTTCATGAGTTCTTTGTACTTGGATCATTGTGTTCTGGAAAGAGATAAGT
This sequence comes from Pseudocheirus occidentalis, assembly GCA_028646575.1. NCBI lineage: Eukaryota > Metazoa > Chordata > Mammalia > Diprotodontia > Pseudocheiridae > Pseudocheirus > Pseudocheirus occidentalis. The sequence continues at coordinate 153,858,065 of CM053594.1, forward strand.
CATTTATAGCTCATCATCACACAGTGTTGCTGATACTGTGTATAATGTTTTCCTGGTTCTGCTCATTTCACTCTGCATCTGTTTGTATAAGTCTTTTGAGGTTTTTCTGAAAACTGCCTGTTCATTTCTTATTGTACAATTACATTCATATACCATAGCTTATACAACCATTCCCCTGTTGATGGGCATTCCCTTAATTTCCAATATTTTGCCACCATGAATAAGGCTGCTATAAATAGTTTTGCACCTATAGGTCCTTTTCCCGTTTTTATGATCTCTTTGAGATATAGACCTAGTAGTATTATTGGTGGATCAATGGGTATGAGCAGTTTGGTTGCCTTTGGGCATAGTTCCAAATTGCTCTGCAGAATGGTTGGATCAGTTCACAACTACAATGACAATGCATTAGTGTGCCATTTTTTCCATGTCCTCTCCAACATTTATCACTTTCCTTTTTTGTCATATTAACCAATATAATAGGTATGAGGTGGTACTTCAGAGTTGTTTTAATTTGCATTTCTCTTATCAAAAGTGATTTAGAGCACTTCTTCATATCCCTATATATAGCTTTGATTTCTTCATCTGAAAGGTATATTCATATATACGTTCATATCCTTTAACCATTTATCAGTTGGGGAATGACTTATTTTCTTACAAGTTTGATTCAGTTATCTATATATTTGAGAAACGAGGCCTTTATCAGAGATATTTGCTATGAATATTGTTTCTCAACTTTTTGTTTTCCTTCTAATCTTGGTCGTATTGGTTTTGTTTGTGCAAAAGGCTTTTTTTAGTTCAATATAATCAAAATTATCTATTGATGTTGATGTTTGCCTGCTCCACCACACTAGGGCTAAGAGTTTCCCACTGGTTTGCTGAGGTGGGACTTGCCGCTGGCTTGCTCAGATGCTTCCTGTCCTGGACTTGACTCCCCTTTTACCAATATAAGACATACGTTTCCTGTTGATCTTCCAAGTTTCATGGACTCAAATATTGTTTCACCCTGTCTTTTTACTGGTTCAGCTGTTCCAGGATTTGTTTAGGGATATTATTTTATGGTTGTTTGAAGGTAGATATGGGAGAGATATGGTAACTTACCACTTACTCTGCCATCTTGCCTTCCAGAAGTCCCCTGTTTTATTTCATTTTGCTGATATTTTCTTTTTATCCTTTGTATTTTTCATAACTTTTTGGTTTCCTACATCATTTCCTATTCTTTTCCTGACTTCTTGCACAATACTACAATTTTGTAAGCACAAGTGTGGGGTTGTTTCTAGGACAAGCAACTAATTTTACAATAGATTTGTTATTTTCTATCTGCAAATACACCACCATTGCTAATATTTTGCTTTTTATATGTAGTAGTTTGGGGATTAGTTAATTATGCTCTTGAAAACTGTCTGCCTTTCACATAGTTCCAACTTCAGAGATAATAGAGAAGAATCAAAAAATGAAAGATCAGCTTCTCAGAATTATTATTAGTATGTCAAGAAAAATAAAATTGAACCAAACTGAATGACATGGTTAACAAGTTTTATAGAAGTAACTTAGAAATGTTTTAACAATGTAAATTTAAAGGCAACACTGATCTTTCACTAAACTGGTTATCAGAAAATAGCTTTTCCTAAAAAAACAATTGTGTTCTATTATTTGCAACTAATATGACAGAAATATTGAGCCTTTTTAACTACACCAGCCTGCAACAGAAGATAACACATAGAGTGTCCCAAAAGTTCAAGTGCAATTTAACGCACTAAGACAACATAGCACAGTTAAACTGCTCTAAGACTTTGGGGATACCTAATATTTCCAAATTCTATATAGGCAAGGGCATCTGATCCCTTTTGTTAGTCATTCTACTGAGCACCCTTCAGTACAACTAGCATATTAATTTAATGAACATATTCCAGACCACAGGCAAAGCCTAGCATCTACAACTTTAAGCCAGGCCGATTTTAACCCTGTTCCTAATCATTTCTTTTAGAGAGGTCAATTGCTCAAGCTGAGAGTCTATAATGTTTTCCTCATTTTTGGACATTTTAATGTCCAAGGCATATATAAAAATTCATTGTCCCTTTGGCCCTATTCCTGTGTCTTGCACTGATATTCTATGCAAGAGCTCAGCTTTAGTCAGGCCTTTTCTGAGAAGATGCAAAGACCTGACAAACATTAGCAGCATCCATATATGATCAAAGTGATTAAATGTAATAACTAATTTTCCATAATGTTTCTCATTTTCTCTCCAGCCCAACAGACTGTAGAAACAATGGTCAGTTCATTAGCAAAGGATAATTAAAAGAGATACCCTTGGTCTCGGTTACACAAACATTCAGTGATAGAAGGATTATTTTAAACAAACTCTTATTTCACACAATATGTTTTTTTTCCCTTAAAAGGAATAAAAATTAAATGAAAAGCCAGCATCTATTCATGTAAATGGGAGCTTCATGCACAAGAATACTGAATGTACTGCTCAGGGGGATTTTTTTCCTACTGTGTACCAAAAACATAAATGCAAAAATAATTCTCTTCTAGAATATTGGATCTGAAAATCATAGCACAAGTTGAAGAAATTCCATCTCAACCAGTCTCAGATATATATATCCCACCTCCAACAAATTTGGTCTTTAAAACCTAATAAGCTAATACAGTCGTACTTCACTTCATGCAATGGATATTTTTTCAGAAAAGTCATGTATGCTTGAATTTTTGTAAATCAAATCATGAGTTCCTGTTGACATTTGTCTTAATGTCTTTTTAGTCTTCAGTTGGCAGTGGTTTCTAACGCTAATTCTCATCCTCTTTTTTTTTCAATTAGGGAAAAACAAAATGGCACATTTGTGTTAATAGGTTCTTTGGGAACACAAAAGACTGAAGTAAGATTTATCTGCATTTCAGGGAAAACCAGACTCAGGTTAGCCCAAGTCTGCCCCGAGCCTTTTCATCAATGATCTGTAAACAAACATTTACCTGCTGTAGTGCAGCTCAATACCTAAAAGAATCCCTTTGTTCAGGAACTATCCCTTTGTATTACAAATAATCACCCTTTTATTTAATCTGTCCCTTAAATTCATACTCTGATATTGGGTTACAGCATATTCATGTATTGAACCTCTATCACACTGTCACCTTGGAAAAAATTCAAGAGAAAGGTAACCCTGAAAAGGGGTCATTTCTCTAAACAGAAATTTTGCTATTATCATTCTCCCCATGATGTGTCCCTTCTTTAAAAGTCAGTTAACTTGAAATGGATGCTTAAATTGACAGCATGTTACAGGCATTCTCTAAAGGCATTATATTTTTTTCATGACTTTGGAAATCTTTGATATATCATTACAAAAATAGTTCTAAATAATACATAATTTGGGCTTAGGTTTTATGGTAAGATATATTCACTTGAAATTACTGTTGTCACAGACTGATACTTTCTCTGTTATCTTTCTCTGATTATGGTTTTTCACATACAAAATTAAGAGTCATCTGTAAAACTTTTTATCTCACAAATGCAAATTTAAATTATTTGTCAAAAGCACACTTTGAAAAAAAGGAAAGGATTTTCTTTGGTCAAAAGTCTCAAGTGGTAATAATATAATTTCTGAGGTAAAATGTGCATATCATTACAATGTAGGATATTGCAGAATATAAAAAATGATTGTAAGGAATGCAGACCATGAATAAAACCATAGTTAATTGACCCCACCCTGAATTATTGACATCAAAAGAAGGCTCACAAAGGTTCCAACAAGCTAGTAGTATTTAGAAAGATTTTTAGGCTGTACAGTCTAAAATCAAGAGCAAAATATCGAATTTGGCTTGCATGATGTTTTAGGTAAGGCAAAGAAGCAATCTTTGCAGAACTGAAATTAGTTAATCTTCATTTTAAAGAATTTAATCATTGTTTATCACCATGTCAAGTGAGATACCAATCTTACATTTTTATCATTATATGTAGCACTGACCTCAAAAAAACTTAAGACATATCATATGGACAGTCGCCTATTCTTGTATGCTCAGTCCCATTAATGTATTGATGAATGTCCTTTTCCTGTCAATGGTCACCCAGGAATGGCTGCCCTGGGCAAGTTGCCTGGAGGCCAAAGTAAGTTCCTCTCTCCACAGCTGCCATATTGCTTGAAATTTCTCTCCCTTCTTTCCTTAGCCTCATCCTATCTGGAAATCACCTTGTCCCTATTTCTTGCTTCTGTCAGAGTCTATCCAGGGTAAAATCTATGGTGACATAAGATCTATGGTGGCTCTTCTTGTTACCATGCAAGGATAAATCCCAGGATAGCCTGGACAGCCTACAGTGTTTTCCCAGAAAATAGATTAACCATACTTCAATCCATTATATGCTGAAATACATTTATTAACATATGTGTATGACCATCTTTCCCTGCAGTCTAAGTGGGAAGAAAATGTAGGGAAGAGCATAGGAGACAGCCAATCTATCCCCAACCTCATTTCCCCAGTGTTAGTAGCAGAAAAAAAAAAACCTTAGGTTAAGTGTTTGAGGGATTGATACCTGTTCCAGAAACAAGAGGGTAAGTAAAGAGGGTAAGATTATATTCAGACATTCAGTTGTCCAGGGAGGAGCAAAACCAAGGGCCAAAGCATCTGGTGGTTACAGTGAAAAGAAAGCTGCCAGTCTAATCCCCAGGGATTCTGGAAGAAAAGAAAGGGGTGACTGAAGAGCTAGGGTGGGACTGAGACAGAGAAGTACTCACACCAGCAGGAGACTGAAGGTCTAACATTCAGTGTTACATTCAACCCTCTGTAGTCATACTTCCTACTCTCCTTGCCTTTCTTTCTCACTTAATCAATCTCTATACTATTGAACCCCTGATCCAAGAGAAAAGTGTTCTGGACACCAATGCATTTTCTACGAAAGACTTTTTCCACCCCTAGCTGATACTTAGTGCCTTTACCTCTAAAGAAGAGGCTCTTAACCTTTTTAGTGTCATGGACCCCTTTGGGGCAGTCTGGTGAAGCCAATGGACCCCCTCTTAGAATGTTTGTTGCCTAAATTCATATTTAAAGGAAATGCTAAGTTTCAGTTCAAGATTTTCCTCTCCATGTTCACAGACTCCTTGAACCCCTTGCAAGTCTAAGGCTACTTTGGAACTTTGGCTTAATTCTGTATATATCTTGTGTTTTGTATATAGATATAGACCATATAATATACACATATACACATATTTGTGAGTATGTATATGCATATATATTTTATATATAACACATGTATACATATGCATGTGTGTTATGTGTGTTGTTATATTGTGTGTATGCATACTTTAATTTAAGTATGCATGCATACTTTAATCTACTCAAGTCCATTTGCATGGGACTCTCTTCATTGGTGGAGATAAGTTATTCAGTGCTCCATGTCTATGTGAGAAAGAGAGTTGACAAGAACTTGAAAGTAAGAAATCTCAGCATAACCAAGAGAAAGGATCCTAGATTTCACTCAAGGTGATATTCCCAAAGACTCTAGTGTAGAGAGCTGTTGACAGCTTCATGATCACAACTTCTTCCCAGGGTCTCTCTATCTCTCCCTTCAGACACTTGAATAGAGTCTAGACTGATGTGTCTTCTCTCTTAAAGCAGAAGCCAGAAGACCAGGATCTCCTCTCTCCTAAACTCTAGCTGATTCCCCATAGATCACTGAATAATCAGTCTCCACGACAGAGAAGTTTCATGTAAATAGGCTTTAAAGAGCAAAGCATAGGCATCTATATATACACATTCCCAATAGAATGTAAGTTCCATGAGGGCAGGAACTGTTTTTGCTTTTGCTTTTTATCTCCAGAATTTAGCACAGTAACTGACATACAGCATGAAATTGATAAATGCTTCAAACAAATTATTTCTCATAAATTTCTCCTGATTTGTTATATGAATGATTAGATTCCACAGCACTCAAGTTCCAAGTCTGTATTTTCAAACACATAGTATCTTATTGTACTTGAAATTTGGTAATGTTAATGTAGCCTTTTGTGGGAACTAAACCACGCTATAAAAAACCCTCTGTGGGTCACAGATACATAGTATGTGTGATGACTGACCTTGATAAACCGGACTCTTCTCAGCAACACACAGTTAAAAGATAGCTCTACAAGTGTCAGGATGGAAGGAGATGTCTACATTCAGAGAAAGATCTAGAAAGACCAGAGTTCAAATGGAGACTGAAGCAATACTTGCTATCATTCTTTTCTATGTTTGGTTTTGTTTCTTTTTTCCCATTGTTCACTCCATTGGTTACAATGCTTCTATACAACCAAACTATTGTACAATTTGAAAGAGTTTGCAGATCCTATACATGATTATATGCCACCATGTTTTTCCTACCTGGTACTACATAACCTACATAGCTGAATTTTTCACTTCATCTTTAACGATTGTCTTCCTGCTCTCAAAGGAGTTCCATCTTCTGGAGCTGAAAGAGAACTTACTCCAGGTAAGAAAATATCAGATCCTAGAAAATAACTATTAGAGGTTTTCTGAAGCATTTCCTACCCACTCAGAATTCCAGTGATAACTGGTAGTCATAATGACCACTAACAATTATATAATATAGTACTTTAAGGTTTGTAAAGGGCTTTACAAATACTCTTATTGGAACCTCACGACAGCCTTGTGAGGTAGGTGTTATTATTATCATCCCCATTTTAGCAACAAGGAAACTGAGGTCTTCTCGGGCTAAAGACATTTATGCGAGGCGGCAAGTGGCAGGGTTGGAATTCAAGCCCATGTGCTCTGACTCCAAATGCAAACTTGAAATCTCCCTTTTCACACCCCTCCTTCTCCCTTCCTCTCCCTTTTTCCCTCTCCTCTCCTTTTCTGGTTTCTTATTTCTTGCCCTCAATTCTTAGACATCAGAGAAGAAAGTTTGGTGTAGTAGTCAGAAATTTTGTAGTTGTTTGATCCTTTTCAGTTGCATCTGATCCATTTTGAGGTTTTCTTGGCAAAGATACTGGGACAATTTGCCATTTCCTTCTCCAGTTCATTTTACAGAAGAAGAAGGGTTAAGTGACTTGCCCAGGGTCACCCAGCTAGTAAGTGTCTGAGACCAGATTTGAACTCAGGAAGATGAGTCTTCCTGACTCCAGGCCCAGCACTCTGTGCACTGTATTAACAAGCTGCCCAAGGAGCTAACTGTATGATCATGGAAAAAAAATCACTAGATCTGGATTCAAAAGACCTGGGTTCAAATTCTAATTATGCTACCAGTGTGACCTTGGACAAGTCACTTAACCTCTAAGAGGTTGGACTAAATAACCTGAAGTCCCTTTTGACTCCAACTTGGATGATCGAAGAAGACTGTGGTCAGGACTGATTAGGAGTAAGGAATAAGAAAAAAAAAACATTCCACTACGTTCCCTCCTTCCCCATCTTACCTTTAGATCCCTTCACAGACAGCGGATCAACCTAATGCTGGATCTTTTCTGAAGGGCCTGTGGTCTAGGGTCATACAAGCGTGGTGTTTATTCAGAGATAGAATGTTTTCCTTCAGAGAAATTCGGGTTCTATAGCCCTTGAAAATAATTGCTAGGCATTGGTTGGTTTCCCTAATAATGGAAAGACTGAAATATTCTGGTAGTTAAGATTGTAATAAAATATAGTTTGTCCTGGTATTTTCCTTTTGTGTCCTGTCCCTGAGCTGATTGAGGATGGCTGCCTGGGGTGAACTACTACAGACAGCCCCACTGAGGCAACTTCTGGAGCAAAGGCAAAAGGAACATCCTGAATAGAAGGGAGTCCTCCATCTGGACGGGACCAATGCACCCAGCGAGGAAGGCACTGAAGGTCATTCTCTAGGCCTCTTGCCTGGACAGCAAAGATTGTACTAAGTTTTTGCCTCACTTTGCCGGGAGAAACTGTAGTGAAAAATCACAGCAACACCGAGGGAGGAATAGGGAACTGGGGAGAGAGACAGAGGGAAATAGAGACAGAAAAAGAAGACAGAGAGAAAGGCAAAGAACAACTGCAGAAGATGAGATTCACAAAAGGCCTCATGTATGGTACTTGTTAATGCGAGGTCCAAAATCATCCAATCTACAATAAAAGAAACTGAGGCAGAACTCTGAGACAATAGCATTTGATTAAAGAGTCCGCGGCCCCCTTTAATGAAGGTGATTTCAAATCTTCCTCACAATCTGAGATGCCCCCTTTCTCCAGGGCCTTAGTTTTATAGTGCTTGATACCCAAGTGATGGAGAAGAGACACAGTAAAGTACAGAGCCTCGCTGGACATCATACCTTGATCCTCCAGCAGGGTTCACACAAAATGCAGAATCCCATTGGCTGACAAATAAGCCCATGAGCAGACCTTGACAGACCTGACAGACCTGTCTTGAACTTTCAGGAAGTCCTACCAAACCCACAAAACAGACCTATAGTCTGGGCTGATAAACAGATGCCAAAACATCTACATGGGCTGATGGGCTGGTAAACAGGAAGACCGCAGGGCGGCAAACAGGACCACTTGTTGGTCAATGGCCATTTCCCCATGTTGGGAAATATAGAGATGATGAGGGGCAGAGAGGCAACAAAAAAGGCTGGGGGACTTTCCCACGACATTAATTCACCCCCACCATGCTGGGCTTAGTCACCATGAGAAGGCAAAAACAAAGGTGCGGGGCCTCTAGTTAGCTTCCTGTGATTAAGCAAGTGAATTTATAATCTGCAGCTCATAGCTCTAGGGCCTAATATCTAGAATTTATAATCACTATGCCCATAGAATCATATCAAATTTATTAATACTGATTGGAATAAAATAGGGTCCAATTAATCATCTTTCACACTAGTGACACTGGGCATTTATATTGGGGGCTTTGGGTCTATGATGATTCTTTCTGCAAAGGTCTCTATTTTGTTTTCCCTGTTTCTTCCATAAAGTTTGCATTTAAAAAATGTCTATAAAATTGTGGTGATAATGCTGTGAAGTGCTTATTTACCAAAGTAGAGAGCTGGTGTCAATATGTTTGAGTGGAGCATTGTTGGTATTTTCTTAGATTGCCAAGTAGTGGCACAGAGGCCGGGGAAAATGAGTCTTTCAAAATGTGCTTGAGTTCTTCATGCCAGGAGTGTTTCTGGTGCAGGTGTTGTAGAAGGTTGCAGCATTTACTGGACTATAGCCCAGATATCTATTAAGAAGAAGTGGATATAGGAGGAAGGAAGAGTAGGAATAGAAGACCTGAGGCCTCCAGAACCTTGGGTAGGTTCTTCAGTGGAGAACTAATGATATCCTGGAAATGAAAAGAAATAGTGGAAGAGACAGATGGCCTAGGAAACCTGAGTTCAAATGCTGCCTCTGCTACACACTGACTTTATGAGCCTGGACATATCACTTAATTTCTAAATGCTCTAATCAACTTTAAACATTTTTAACACTAATTTTTATATGATCCAATGTGTATTATTCCTTATACTTTTGTTGTTGTTATTCAGTGGTGTCTGATTCTTCATGATGCCACTTGAAGTTTTCCTGGCAAAGACACTGGAGTAATTTTCCATTTCTTTCTACAGCTCATTTTATAGATAAGGAAACTAAGGCAAACTAAGACTTACCCAGAGACACACACCTAATAAGTGTCTAAAGGGAGATTTGAACTCAGGAAGATGAATGTTCCTGACTCTAGTCCTGGCACTCTATCCATTGTACCACCTAGCTGCCCCTTACCTTTCATTTTTTATAAAATTTTGAGCCCCAAATTTTTCCCTCACTTTTTCCCTTCCCTCCTCTTTAAGATGGTAATCAATTTGATATAGTTTACCTATGCAATCATGTGAAGTCTGTTTCTGTATTAGTCATGTTGTGAAAGAAGAAACAAAACAAAAGGAAAAAACCTCAAAGAAAATCAAGTAAAAAATAGCATGCTTCTATCTGAATTCAAACTCTATCAGTTCTTTCTCTGAATGTGGATCTACTCAACTTTTTAATCAGGGGTCCTTAGCCTTAACTTTTTTGTGTCCTGGAATCCCTTCAGCAGTCTAATGAAGGCTGTGGGCTCCTTCTTGGAATTATGTTTCTAATTGCAACAAATAGAAAATATAGGATTAAAAAGAAAACCAATTATATTGAAATACTAAATTGTGTGTATGTGTGTATATATACATACATACATAGATGTGTGTGTGTATATAGATAAACACACACACACACACATGAACACACACACACACATTGTTTTTAGGCTTGTAGACTCCAGGTTACAAACTCCAAGACTGTCAATTGTGCTCTCTACTGTATCAGTAGAGGAAGTTGCTCTATCTAGAAGACTTCCAGAAACTTCCTTACTAGAACTTTCCTATACTAATGAAATCACTGGCAAAGTAGTGGGGACCAGAAGACAAGACAGATGTGCAGCGGTGGAGGAAGTACCCACACCAATGAGATCCAAGACAGATGGGAAGTATCAAAGAATGTCCAATACCCTAGGAGCCCTTTCCTCTCATTTGTGTTCCTCAAATATGATGGTGAAAATGAAATTGAAAGTACTCTTAACACGGTCATGTGCCTAGGACTTAAATGAAACCAAAGTGAGACTAATGAGAGCCAAATGGAGGAACCAATAGGATCTATTTGTGAGTCAAATAAATCCAGCAAGATGAAACCAGAGGAGTTTGGATCATCAAGATGACTCACTATGTCCTTTCAGTTCTCATCAAACAAATAGATGATCTGGAGCTCTTAAGGGTGAAGTCTGCAAAATTGGTGTCAGGGTATCAATCCACCACAGTGAAGCCATACCAAGGGTGGCATGTTTCCTTGATAGGCTGGGAGTGAGTGTGGAGAGCGCCTCTCCTTACTGTCTCTACCAAGATGTCCTAGATGCCTGTGCTTATTGAATATACTTCTGCTATGGCTAAGTAAGTAATAACTAAAGATAATAGCTAAATTTAATATAGCACTTAGTATTTTCCAGGTGCCATATTAATCACTGTACAATTATTTTGTGATATTTGTAACTCATGAGACATTTCTCAGTATTAGGGTAGTTGGATGGAATGCACACACACACACACACAGGGCATAGAGTGAGTTGAATATGAAGGGATGATATCTAAAAAATAAGATTAAGGGGTGAGAGGAATATTTTGGGAGGAGAAAGGGAGAGATAGAATGGCGTAAATTATCTCACATAAAAGAAGTAAGAAAAAGCTGTTACAATGGAAGTGAAGAGGGCAGAGGTGAAAGGGAATGAGTAAACCTTGCTCTCATCAGATATGACTTAAGGAGGGTATAATCTATGCACTCAATTGGATATTTTACTGTATAGGAAAGTAGGGGGGAAGGGGAGGGGGATGACAGAGGGGAAAACAGATTGGGGAAGGGGGTAGTCAGAAGCAAACACTTTTGAAAAGGGACAGGGTTAAAGGAGAAAAATTGAATAAATGAGGAGCAGGATAGGATAGAGAGAAATATAGCTAGTCTTTCACAACATGACTATTATGGAAGTGTTTTGCATAACTACATATGTAGTTGAATTATTGAATATTATAAATATTTGATTGCTTGCTTTCTCAATGAGGGTAGGTGTGGAGGGAAGAAGAAACAGAATTTGGAAATTAAAGTTTTTAAAACAAATGATAAAAATTGTTTTTATACATAACTTGGAAATAAGATATACAGGCAATGGGGTATAGAAATCTATCTCGACCTACAAGAAAGTAAGGAGAATGGCAGGAATTTAAGAGAGGGCACATTGGGGGAAGGGGTATTCAGTATACATGCCATCTTGGGGGGGGTAGGGGAGAGACAGGGAGAAAATTTGTAACTCAAAATCTTGTGGAAATGAATGTTGAAAACTAAAATATAAATAAATAAGATTTAAAAAAAAAGGAGAAAGGGGATAAGAGAGAAGGGGATGGTGATAGAAGGGAGACCAGACTGGAGGCAGAGGGGAGAGGATAGGGAGAAAATTTGAAACTCAAAATCTTATGCAAATGAATGTTGAAAACTAAAAATAAATTAATTTTTATAAAAGCAATTATTATCTTATTTGATCCTCACTACAGCTCTGGGAGGTGGGTGTTATTATCCCCATTTTACAGATGAGGAAACTGAGATAAAACAGGATTTAAGTGATTTGCCCATGGTCTCAAAGCTAGTATGTGTCAGAAGCTGGATCTGAACAGAGGTCCTCTTGATTCCAGCCCCTGAGCTCATTCTACAGGAGGGAGGGAGGGAAGGAGGGAGGAAGGGAAGAAGAGAGGTGAACAAGCATTTGTTAAGCATCTACTATGTGCTAGACCTGTGATACCTTACAAACAGTACCTCATTTAGCCCTCACAATGACCTAGGAGAAGATGCTGTTACGAATTTCATTTTATTATCTCAATTATTATCTCCAGTTGAGGAAACTAAAGCAGACAGAGGTTAAGTGGCATGCCTAGCTAACAAACTAATAATTTGCACATAGCTAATAAGTGTTTCATGCCAAATTTGAACTGAGGTCTTTCGGACTCCAGGCACAGCTTCCTAACCTCAGCACCACCTACATGCCTCTGATAAGGAAACTGAGAACCACAAAAGTTAAAAGATTTGCCCAAGGATGCCCAACTAAGAGTTGACTTGACTCCAGCCTATCTGGCCTCAGTCTCTTCATTTGCAAAATGAGGGTACTGAACTAGTAACTTCTATTGCTCCTTCCAGCTTTAAGTCCTGTAATCCAAGTTCTGTGTCCTTCACCTCATTGTCCCTTCTCTGAATTCAGGATCTATGAAGTTCTTAGGTTCATTCCCAAGATGGGGTCCAGCTACATTTCTTATAATAGTAAATGTTTTTATAAATTACCACCAAGTAGAAATTGCTCACTAGTAAAATCTAATAATTATATAAATAAAAACCTGTATTCAAGATTGGCAAAGCACTCTACATCCTGAATGTGTCCAGCCCAAGAAGACTCCATTTATAATACTTTTATCTCCACAAAGAAGGCTGAGAATAGTTGTATCCCAGAATTTCATCTTACTGGAAACAAAGTTCCAGACAGTGAAATTACTTCTTAAACAAAATGGAAGAGATTTGTTTGCACCACAATACTATACTCCTTAAGTAAATGTTCACCATGCAAAGGTGGTATTTTATTATTTTATCTAAGGAAAAAACACAGTTTATACATTTCACTGCCAGAAACGGAGAAAGTCACATTAGTATTGCAATTTTGTTTTGCAAAGAAAGTTAGAGCCATTGTCATAAGGCATTACAGAAAAAATGGGGGGTGCAATGTCTTTACTACTATATCATTAATTGGGGAGCACGTCAGCTTCTCAATGCTAACCACTAAAAATATTTTTAAAATCAGGGATGGTTTCAGCTTTAGATCTCTCTATTTCAGTGTCCTTGAGCACAGATTTTGAACAAACCAGGCCTCATAAGTTGTCAAAAAGCACAACAAATTTGGAGATGAAAATTATGCCTTTTCCCACTTCTTAGCAATGTCACACTAGCTGGTGGAGTTGTCAATTAGCATTAGCCTGACCAATGATATTAAAAACAATAATCTGACATATATTTGGTGTTTTTAGGTTTGTAAAGTGCTCTGCTTATATTATCTCATTTTATCCTCATGGTAACACCGCATGTTGTGCTAAAGGTATTATGATTGCCATTTTACAAATGAGGAAACTGAGGGTCAGTGAAGTTGAATAACTTTCTCAGGGTCATTTAACTAGAAAGTATCAGAGAAGACATTTGAACCCAAGTTTTCCTGTTCTCATCTTCTCTTCTTATCACAGAATTCCTTGATGACATCTTTCATTCATATTCTTCTTCAAAATTCCTCAATGCTTACTAGCCGTGTGACCTTGGTTAAGTCACTTAACCCCAATTCCCCTGCAAAAAGCAAAAAAAAAAAAAAAAGAATCCTCAATGGTTATATGTTCCACTCTGTTCACACCCACCATGTATCATTCTATTAACCTCATTGTAACACTTAATTGTAGTTCTTCAGAAGCAATATTCCACATACCTTTCCCATATAGCAACATGGGTAGAATGTTAGTATTGAAAAGATAGTTCTGTGCTTTCATGGGAAGCTTGAAATTTAAAAATGAAGCTTTCAATTTCTCACAATTATTTTAGTCCACCCTACTTCTCCTAGTAAACTCTGGGCCCAACTTATTGTCCATCTGCCCTGTATCTCCCAAATATATACGCATGCTGAAACCTAAGTATTAATCATTCTTCAGCTACTTGGTCATTCTTCTATGGATGGCTAACCCAAACATCTCTGAGTGATTACAGATTACATCCAGGGATCTCTGCATTGTCTTGGGTCATAATGCCATCAAAACATTATTGGTAAAGAGGAGAATTGAGAGGGCCCCACCATCCACAGAGAATCCCTTTTCCACATGGACTCTGCACTGGGTCTCTTCCATTGCAATAACAAAAACTTTTGGTAAATATACAGCTTCTTGTTTCATCTTTTACTTGATATTTATTGTTGAAAGGTCCTTGAACCCAACTGCTTCTCTCATTATATCATCCCAAAAAATCTTAATTTGGATATAAAAATGGCAGACAATTTATTATAAGAGAGCCTATTAAGTAATGCCTTATTCCAACAAAACAAAAATGTTTTTGTAAGATAAAATAAAACAAAAACAGTAAGCACAATGGGATCTTATATTCTCTGTATCTTTCCATGAATTACGTAATTGTAAAGTTATGGCCCTTTATGGAATATTGCTTGTGAAAGCCTGATTACTTTTCACTAATATTCTCATTGAGGATGTTCTTGATTCATTAATAGATGACTCTTATAAAGATTTTGTATAGATGGGAGATTAAGCATGTAGATCAATAATTATTGATTTTCTTTCCTTTGCCTTCTTTTGGTATTAATAAGATCCAAGATTTTTTTTCCATGTCTTTGGTATCTTTCCCTCCTTCACAAACCTTGTATGTCTCTCAACATACTCACAAGTATATCTCTTTCAACATATATCATATATAAATATACATGTATATATAAAATATGTGTATGTATACATATATATGTATATTTCATTCCAGTTGCTTTTCCCATCTTTGTTTGCTTTTTGCCATTTCTACTTACCTCTATTAGCACAACCAAGACTGATTTGTTCAAGAGTCTTCGATGGGAAAAAATGTCTCCTTGTGATGATTTTTTGCAAATCTTTTCCATTTTTCTCCTATTTGTAGTTCTTGTTCCCTTTCCATTCTTGAATGCCCTTGGGATGACTTTGCTTAGTTGGAGATCTAGCCAAGCTTTCTTTAACCTGGTTTTATCCTCTGCTTCTTTTCTAAGTTTTATGAGACAAAATATAACCTGCTATCGTGAGTCATCTCTCTCCATTTAGCAAATAAGTCAAATATTTGCCAACTAAGATTCTTTCTGAACTTTTTTGGTCTCCTATTTACAACATCTAATTTACACTGGTTAAACTTATGAAAGAAATATTGTCATCTATGTGAATGTTAACTTTTTTCATTTCTAATCTAATTTTTTATTTTTAATTACTTCTTTAAACTGATCAGAGTTGAAAGTATTTCAGTTATGTTACATTTTTTCTTATGTATTGTTTTGTCTTCTTTTTTTCTTTTTTATGAATCACGATCTTTGTTCTGATGAATCAATTGTCTCACTGAATACAGGCAGATGACTCAGTTATAACATACATCAATAGCAAATCTTTTCCTATTTGTTAATACATAAACTGTTGTATTCTTTATATGACTATTTGGTTATTACTAATACCTACCAATTCTTTTCTAGATATAGAGACATGAGGCTTCTGTATAACCTACAACTCCTTGGTCTCTTCCATTCCTTCTTCCTGAATCATGTTTTCCTATATATTTCTTTCCATCTTCACCCTTTCTCACCTTTGCATTATAAGAGCAAGTATCCAAATGTGTATTGATTGAATCCAGATAATCTTGTCAAGTTCTTTGCAGAATTGCTTCAGTCCTGATGGTACAGAAGCTACAATTATTTTCATAATAATCTTTTTACAAATGTTGACTTTGCTTTGCAATATATGGTGACCAAACATACCAAGAAATTTTCTTATGTTTCAGCATACTATAAAACCCACTCTACCACATGCTTTTTTTGCCTCCCTAAGAATAAATATATAGGTACCATTGCTCCGTTTAGCTACAACTTCCTCCTCTTTCTGTATTTTTTTAATAACAAGAATGTCAAAGTTGATATGATTCAACTCCTCTAGTAATTCCACAACTCAGTCATTGGATAAGAATCTTACTTTTAAAGTACCAACTGTCAAATTTAAGTTTATAGATCATCTAAAAAAATCTATTACTCTTAGCACTCTGCTAAATCTCTGCATAAGTGGAGGTGGACTGCACAGGATAGAAGTCCATTTCTTCTTTTTCCTTTGCTTAATGGGTTGCCAGGACCAAAAAATAAGTCATCACCAGATGGCCAGCCTATTGGTGATGTGCTTCTGCATTGTCAGCTGGGTTGGATCACAGAAAACGGACTTGATCTGTTGTAATACTTGAAGTCTTTCCAACATGGTAGAATATGCCAGAGCTTAGATTTGAAAACTGAGGGCCACCTCCATGCCACAATGCAGAAAATACTATAGTTGCCAAACTGAAATCAGAGAGGTTAAGTGGCTTGCATGCTTACACAGTTAGGGAATATCATAGGCAATATGACTGGGCTTCCTGATTACAACTCCACTGATCTTTCCACTATACCATGCTATTTTCCTACCCGACGTAATAAGTGTTATTTCCATTTCTTCCCATAGCAGTCAAGTTCTCAGGCATCAAAGTAGAAAGGTAATGGTCCCATTGTCATTCATGATACAAATAAATTCAATTGAATGGGAAGCCCATTGAGTTAGTCCTTCAGTCCATATATTTTGCACAGGCATTGAAAATGGACAATGTGCTTAGTCCATAATTTAATAGGAGGAGGACAGTAGGCTGGATTGAATTTGAGAAACTGAGCACCCCTTTCAATGATACAAAGCTGCTACATGAAATGAAAACTCATGTTTTATCACCAATATTCTCCTAGTGATGCTGCTTGGCTTTGAATCATTGAACCCCATGATCCTTAAAGAAGCAATACTTTGAGTAACCTTAAGAGCAGTGGAGAGAAACAGTGGGCATCATTGCAAAGATAATACGCTCTGCTGTGACATCTTGTATAAAGTACAGGGGAAGGTTTTCAGAATGGAAGGCAAAGCAACTATCATCTTGTTTGTGCTGCCTTAAGTCTTCCCAGGTCCCAAAGAGATTCAAGGAAGGGAGAGAGGAAAGAGTACTTAATATCAGTTAATAAATTCTCTACATTTGGCCTGTAATCTCTAGTTAAATTGGGGCTCCTATAATAGAAATTAATAGGGGAGATTAAAATGCCATTTGGCAGATTCAAGAAAGACTTTATGGATAGGCTTTCAAAAGGCAGAGATGGAGAGGTGGATAGTGCATCCCAAACATAGGAGATCAAATGAGCAAAGGATAAGGCAGGACAAGTTTGGAGGAAAATGACTAGTCCAGTTTTACTGGATTGCATAAGGCACAAAAACTATTAGGATATAAATATGAAGTGGCCTATCAGAAAAAAATTAATATGCTTGTATTATGCTATCTTTATCCATTGGTGCTAAGAGCAGCTGGACATAGAGAGAGCCACAGAGTATAATGCTGTCAGGAAGAGGGCACTTAGCTGAGATTCAGAAGATTTTGGCTCCAGTCCTGAATTCTAGTGCTAGCTGATTATGGGAACTTGGGCAAGTCACTTAACCTCTGGGGTTCCATTTTTGCACGTCTGCAAAATTAGGAAGTTTAACCAAGTGACCTTCAGAGTTCCTTCCAAGTTCAATATTATCTGATGTGTGATGAGCCAGATGGACAATGGCTATTTCTTTTGTGCTTAATAAATGCTTGCTGACTGGATGTTTAATTGGGTGATTGATTGATTTTTATTTCAAAATAAAAACCATTTGATAAAAGCCAAGGGAAATATACAAAGTAGAATAGAGAGTTCAGAATGAAAAAAAAAAGTGTGGAAAGAAAAACGTGTTAGGTATCAGGGTTTCATTAACTGTATTATGAGTGTATCAGTTAGATAACAAGTGTATTGGTCATCTATATTCCCAGGATAATGCTAAACAGGACCTTTGAAAAATATAAAGAAATTAAAATACATAGCCTTGGGGACTGCTAGGTGGCACAGTGAGTAGAGCACAGGCCCTGGAGTCAGGAGAACCTGAGTTCAAATCCAGCCTCAGACACTTGACACACTTACTAGCTGTGTGACCTTGGGCAAGTCACTTAACCCCAATTGCCCTCTAAAAAGCATTAAAAAATAAATTAAATTAAATTTTAAAAAAGACATAGTTGTTGACATCAGGGAGCTGACATTCTTTTGGTGGATGCTGGACTCGCAAGGAAGAAATAATATATATTGGAATATATTGTAGTGCTATATTGCATGAAATGTTTTATAAAAGCAAAAATGTACATCCATTTTTGAGAAAATGTAACAGTACACGTGTTGTGAGTCTCAGTTTCTTCATCTGTGGGAATAGTAGCACTCTGTCCACAGCAGTACAGGGCAGTTGTGAGGAAAATATTCTGTCAAAAAAAACCAAACTCAAAAGTTAAGCTGGTATAGTGGAAAGAGAACTGAATTTGAAATTAGGAAGCCTAGATTTAGTTCTCAGCTCCAGGTGTGCTGATGTTATCTCACATCAGCTCTGGAGAGCCAACTGCTAAACTTTAAGCATGAGCATTTACATCTTGGAATTTGGCAAATGCTGTAAGTCAGGGTCTGATTTATTGTTTTGTTGGTTGTCTAGACATAAGGAAACAAGGGGGAACGTGTTAATAATACATATTAAACTTAAAAATGTGTCTTGTGCACAATGTTTTGTTTTCAGTCCATTTGTTAAACATTTACCAGCATATAGCTGTTATAATCTGCGCTTTAATTTTCTCACACTCATGTAAATTTTTGCCTTACCTACCTCAGATGGCTATTGTAAACAGAATGTTGTGAATCTCTTTTAGCAAGGATAATCATGGGAAGGAGAATGATCACTTCCACTAAGTGGCATATGCTTGGATCCCTCCCACCATTTATGACCTTTGAGTCTATACACATACTACTGAGTAAAGGTGGAGAAAAATCATAAAACCATTCTGATTAGTTCCAGTAAAATTTATGTTACACTACCTCAATGGGCTCTCACTGCTGCTAGGCAATCCTATCATACCATCTTTATCAAGTCACTACCCTACTCTCCAAAGAAACTCTTCCAAACATTTTCATCCCTCCTCAGACCTCCCATAACTCCCCCCCCCAGCTCTCTCAGCTGAGAACTTTACCTTATATTTTACAGGGAAAAAAAATTGAGGCCATTCTCCATGAGCTCCCTCTTGTCCCCTCTTCCTCATATCACTCAGGTGCCTTCTGCCACAATCTCCTCTTTCACCCCTTGTTTCCCACGATGAAGCAGCCTTAGTATTTACCAAAGTTAAACCCTCTAGTTGTTCAGTCAGTCACATTCTATCTCATCTCTTCAAACAGATTGCTCCTACTGTTATCCCTGCTCTTTCACTTATTTTCAGTATCTCCCTCTCTACTAGCTCATTTCCTGTTGCCTACAAAGATGCCCATGTCTCCCTTTTACTGAAAAGATCCCAACCCTAACTTTATCTTTACATCCCTGTGTAACGGTAGTGGGAATCTGAAGATCTTCCTCACCTCTTAATAGGCCTTGGGAGGAATTTGAAGACCTCCCCTGCTTTGAAAGTTGCAATGCCAAGCAAAGGCAACTTCCAAGGTTCAGATTACCATCATAGCAAACCCCATTTATTCAGTGACAGATTAAGGCAAAACATTCACAGAAAAGAGAAAATCAAAATACAGTATAACTCATTCATTTAGCAAGTAAATTTTCAATTCAATTGCAAAGCACCAACGTCCAAGTATCCCACCCCTGACCAGTACATTAGTCCAAATAGCCCATTCCTGGGCAGTATCTTCATTTAGTCAGTCAAAGTCTCTCTTCTCAAATGGAGATTCGTTTCCAATCATAAGCAAAGTACATTCATTTAGTTAACCACAGAGCATAAAGAACTCAAAGGTTTCCCACCCCTAGATCACAACTAAATTACAATACCATCCATTAATGCCAAGCACTTTCCCAAAAGGGGCAGGAGAGCACAAAAGGCCATCTACCCTTAACTTAACTTAAGCTGCAACAAGGTTAAGATATCATCACAGCATTGAGAACCCAAGTAAAGGCCCCTCCTTCATCTTGACAGGAGGCAAGCTCTCAGCAATCTCAGTTCCTGGGGAGAAAAGGCTCAAAAAAGCCATTGCCAGTGTCCTCATTAAGTCACTCTCTGCCTGTAGAACAGTCCCAGAATCCCTGAAAACACCAGCAAGGCCCTCTTCCAGGATTTCTGTAAACATACAACAAGAAAATCCTCCTTCTGGGCTTCTGAACCAACAGCCAGGTTCCAGGACCTCTACAACAGCAGCACTGTCCTTCACCAGCAAGTGTATCTGGCAAAACAACATCAAAACAGACAGACAAAATACCAACATCCCAGCCATGCCTCCTCGGTTCTCGGCAGCTCCGGGTGACAATTCCCAAAAGTCCTTCTGGCCTCCTCCACTTGGCCTTCTTTCTACTTGGGCCTTCTCTCTTCTTGGCCTTCTCTCTAAATCCACAGCTCTTCCCAATTCAGCCCTCTCTCTTCATGTCAACAAGTCCATCCCACAAGTGGGATTCACAAGCTCTGGGGGTTTATTTTATTTGTTTTGTTTTATTTTCTGGGTCTTAACACTCAACCCAAAAACCAATACAGGGGGATCTTTAAATTCCATTCCCATTACAAAAATAAACTCTGCTCCCCTTAATAGACTGAATGTAATCACACGGAGCCTGTGATGGAAGGAATTTGCTGAAGGATGGAGCAGAGCCCACAGGAAGCTTTCCTGCTGTGAAGATAAACTCTGCCCCCTAATAGACTGAATGTAGTCCCATAGATCCTGTGGTGAGAGGAGTTTGCATGGAGAAGAGCCCACAGGAAGCTGGGAGTCAGAGCTAGATGGTTGGGGGAGAGGATGCTCAGCCAAGGAGTCAGATAGGCTCTTGAGTAGATATTGACCTTGTGTTGGTTTGTGGGAAGGCTACAGGATGCTACTGTTATGAATTGTAATGTAAATATCTGATATGCAGGATGTATTTAAATTGAACATAACCCACAAGTTGAAAACCACTGCCCTAAACCATCCCCACCTCCTACTGTCCCTATTACTGTAGAGGACAACACCATCCTCCCTGGTTCAAGCTTACAACTTAGGAATCATCCTGAATTTTTCCTTATCTGTCATCTCCAGTACCTCTTCTCCATATCTAAGCTGCTGCCAAGGTCTTCCAATTTCACCTCTACAACATCTCTCCATGCCCCCTTCTCTCTGGCAACCCAGTCCCCTCTCTAGTGCAGGCCCTCACCATCTCATGTCTTCATATTAGACTAGCCTGCAGGTTGGTCTGCCTACCTCAAGTATCTCCCTATTCTAATCCATTTTCTATTCAACAGCTAAAGACATTTTCCTAAAACATAGGTCTTATCATGTCTCTCCCCCAACTCAATAAACTCCAGTGCATTCCTATTACCTATGAGAGGACATACAAAATGTCATTTGCCACTCAAAACGCTTCATAATCTAGCCCTTACCCTCCCTCCCCTGACCTTTCCAGTCCTCTTATACCTTACTTTCCAACACTTACTCCTCAGTACAGTAGCACTGGCCTCCTGACTGTTCCACACACAATGTCCTCCATATCTCTCAGTTTCAAGCATTTATCTGGCTATCCCCTGTGCTTGGAATGCTCTCCTTCTTCCACTCCTACTACTGACTTCCCTGACTCTCTTTAAGTCCCAATTAAAATCCTACCTTCCATAGGAAGTTTTCCCTGATCCCTCTTAATTCCAGTGTCTTTCTTCTTTTAATTATTTATCCTAATAATAAAATATTTATCCTAAACATAGTTCATTTTGTATGTTTGCATGTTGTTTCTCCCATTTGATTATTAGCTCCTTGAGGGCAAGGACTGTCTTTTGCTGATCATTTCCACAACACAGCACAGTGCCTGGCACATAGAAGGTATTCAGTAAGTGTTTATTGACTGATTAACATGTGGTATTTTTCTCCATCCAAAATTTATTTAGCAAAGAACTTCTAATGTTTTATTGCTTCATTATAAGCAAGAGAACTACTTTATAACACTAATGTCAGGAAACAAGGATAAAATCTTTGCTGTAGAAAGTCTCTGTTAGAGTGGGAGAAAAATAGTTTGTATATTAGAAACATAACTAAATTTGTGGCATAAACATATCCTGCAGTAATGAAACACTTTATGATATAGCTTTTAAAAATAATAATCTGTTTATGTGGTGATGCTTCTTTTCCCTTCAAATATCTTTAACTCCAAGATTTGAGTTTGAGTTTAGTTCCCATCCTGTGACAGAAAAGGCTTTTTTCTTACTTTCTTTAAACTTTGCCATACCCCTTTTTCCTTCCACCATCTGATTTCTTTTTCAATGTTCTCACCTTCTCTAGAGCCCTATGACCAGTTCTCTCTGATTCAAACAACTGTCAGTTCATCACCCTCTCCCTTTTCTTTTTCCCTTCTCTCCTTTCACAGCCAAGTCCCTTTCTAAGCATCAGTTGTACCATCATCCTCTCTCTGGTTTCAAGATCATATCCCCTCTATTCTTTGCTAACAGGGTTTCATATTTCTGCCTCATTTTGTCTTCTACATACTGGCTCCAGCCTATAAATTTTCCCTCTTATTATTATCTCCTTTTTTTATTATTATTTCTAGCTCTTTTACTGGCTAGACTACCTCCTCCAATCAAAATTCTTCTCCCAGGATCCCAGAGGCAAACTTTACTTAATAAAAGTCCACTATACAGCTTCCTAATAACCCCCACCCCTTTTTCTTCTCCAAGATAGGGGCAACAACCAGTATTAGACGACGAATGAATAAGGAAGTGTTTCATCCTGGTGTGATAAGAGACATAACGGTTGCAACAAGTTTTGTAGTATTTGGCAGCCTCTACATTCTTAAAGACAAATGAAGAATTTGTCATGAGCATAATGATCTGAATAATACCTTATTCATCTTCCTCATGTATAGGACGTGACATTTTGCAAAGCCCATTTATCCCTGTTAGAGAGATAACATGCTGTGGTAGAAAGGGCAGAGGATCAAGAGTTCAGATTTTGCTATATGACCTCCAGTAATTCTACCTTTCTGAGCTTCAGCTTCCTCATCTTAAAATGAGGAGAATCCACTAGATAATCTTGTGGCTAACTTCTGGTCCTAGCCTTTTATTTTCTATTATTTCATTTAATAATCACAAGACAGGACTTGTGTCCTGTGTATTTCCCCCATTTTACAGATGAGGAGATGAGGCTTATACTACTTACACTATCATATTGTTCATTGGTCCAGAACATGCTGTTAGTAAATGACTGAGCTAGCATTCAAACCCAGTCTCTAACTTAAACTGGTGCTTTTTATTTCTTTTTCAGCTGAGAAACATTATGATGTAGTGGAATGAATATAGGCCCTGGAATCAGGAAGACTTGGATTCAAATTTCTCATCTGATACTTATAAGCATTATGAACGTGGGAAAATTCTTTTACTTTTGTGATCCTCCATTTCTTCATTTTTTTAACTGAAGGTGAGACGCCTCTGAGGTCCCTTCTAACTCTAACTCTCTGGTCCTAAATTGTGTTTTTACTGAAAAGCTATATGAAATTTTTAAAAAAGTTTCATCATTTTAAATGATGAAATTTGGAAAACCATCTATTTAAAGGAAACCTGCTATAAATTTGAAAAAGAGGGAAGAGGAAGAATCTTTATTTAAAAGCATGTAATTAACCCTTAAATTATCTACTTTGAGAATTCAGATTTTTATGGATTTGTCTTTAAAGAAGGCATACCTGTAAAACAACCTTTAAAAGGGATTAGGTTCTCATTGAATCCACAAAATTCAAACAATTCCAGATCTTATTCAAAGCTGTCAACCATCTATATGGTGGTCAAAAAAACTCCCTGATTTCAAGGAAACTGGTTTCTTTCAATTCAGAAAGACTCATTAGAAATCATGCATCTTCCACAGCTAAAGAGGACATTGTCTTTATCTTGATACATAAGTTTCTTTCATTAAGGGGTCCTTACAGTCCTGTCCATCTATTTGAGATTTCAAATAGGCAGATTTTTGCAAATCAAACCTATGTTTGGCACATGCCATACATAATATATTAATTTATTAAATTAAAGTTTACTAGGAGAAAGCTGTGCATACACAGATTCAGCTACAAGATAGAGAGAAGCTAAAGTAAACACTTCAGTCCCAGAAATAAGTAATATTTTTCTTTTCATGTTTCATACTATAACAGAGAAACCTTCTTCCCTCCAGGCCTCTGTAAATAGGCTGAGTAATCACCTGTGTAAGCAGGTGACCTATATGTCTGGGCATACCTGATTATGTATTCAACTAAACAAATCATATTGTGTCACTTAATGTTCAGATGTTCACACTGCTGACATGATGTTATTTTTTGTTACCAGATAAGGTGAATTGATTCTAATCTATATGACTTTTGTTAGCCATCCCCTCCTCCTGGGCCTGCCAAGGAAAGCATGAATGTGTTTTGTAAGTTCAATAGCATTCTACATTAGCTCATAGTAAAGACATTCCTCTTTGAGGAAAAACTGCACTTTGATCAGCTTTGTCTGTTTCAAGTGCTAAAATACCTTGAGATATCTCTCCCAGAAACCACCAGAATAAGGGAGCACCTTGGAGTGTCTTACCTCATCCATTTCCACAGTGTCTGAATTCAAAGAAAATTTTAATTAGGATAAAAAGAATAGTAATATTTATGGGAAATGTTGCCACCAAATTACATTCATTTTATCAACTTTCTTTGGAAGTCTGGAGATCTTTCTGACTCCTCTCAATCAGCTGAATGCCCAAAGTGGACTCAGCAAGTGAGGAAGAGATTGCAAAATACAGGGATGCAGGTGCACATGCTTGCACAGGAAGCCAGCAGGAAGATGCAGAAGGGATATTTCATTGCACAATTCATACAGCTATGAAATGGATTTGATGTTTTGTGCCAGTGCCACAAAAAAAAACCCCTTAACTTCCTACCTACAAAATCTACTATAAGTATACAGGTATGCTTTTCCCCTAAATTAGGGAACTTAAAAGTGACACGCTTTAGAGAGTCAGAGACAGAGGATTCATGTGTATGAAGACCCTTCATCAAAGAATCACAAAATTTGAAAGTTGAAATCAGACCCCACACGTAACATCAAGAGCTATATTGTAAGGGGAAGAGTGTGTGTGTAGGTATGAGTACAGTGGCATTTGCAAAAGCAGGAAAAAGTCAATCTTGTGTTTAAAAAAATTAAGTGGAAGCTGTTACTATTATAGTAATAATCACCACCGTCAGGGATTTAGAGTCTCTCTCCCTTCTAGTACCTAAAAGGGAGGGCTGCTGAGCATCAGTAGCTGTTACTGATGAAGATAATGATGCTTTTCTGGTTCTGCTGCCGCCGCCGCTGCCACTGCCGCCTGTGGCTTTGCTCTGAGTGTAGACAGACGTCCGCTTTGGGTTCCTATTGTGCACGCGGCCGCTAACTCTAATCGCTGCCATCTCTATGACCCTTAATGAGTTCGAACTCTGGGTGGGAACCGCTGCGCTACCCTAGAGCAGCGGCCACAGGCAGCGGCCGAGGAAGCTGCCTCTGAAAGGCTGCGGCAGCCGCAACTTAGAGCCTCGGATTCTGTGGCCAGTTTCAGTCGAAGCCCCGGGCCACGTTAGCAAAGACGGGGAAGGCAGGAGCTTGCTATAGAGAGCCCTGGGGAAAGAGGTGGAAGTGAATGTATATTGAGTATATATATTCGTCAAAGCCCTTCCTTTTCCTCCCTGGAAGATTGAGCATCTCCCTCTTCTTCCCCTAGGAATTTTTCTAACAAAAAGCCCTCCACTGTCCCGGCCTCACCATCACCGGACGCAGGCTGCAGTCAGGCAGCTCCGCAACCCTCTCCCCTAGCCTCTGAACCCGCCCACAGCGAGAACTGCCTAAAAGCAAAGGAACCCAGCCGCCTGGGTGTCCGTCCACTTTGGGCGAGCATTGCATGGGTCACCTCGGCACAACGATTTAGCGGCGGAAGTTGGCCGCGGTTCCTAAGTGCCAGCCACTCATGAGAGACTGGTTGTGGGAGACCAGAAGAAAGGCAGGAGGGATTTTCGCGTTACCAAAGTTGAACTAAGTTGAACCGACGGAAAGGGATAGATAGTGATGTCTCCTACCATCCGCTCCCCAGTCCTCCCCCAAGAGCTCTGAGCGCGCGCACACACACACGCGGGTACGCGCGCGCACACGTAGACACACACACACACACACACACACACACACACACACACACCCCTCCCTCCACACCTTCTCTCCTCCCCTCCCTTCCCTACGCGGCCCCCTCCCCTTTTATTAGAAAACTACCTTGGAGTAGGGGGTGGGGGAGAGAAACCTAGCTGGAAAAAGGCAATGGGAAAACACACTTGGGAACTCCATAAGGCGAAGCAGCAGGGTGACGTGCTAGAGGGACAGAAGGAGAGGCAGCGGGGACAGGGGAAACAGGAGGGGGAAGTTGCAACCGAGAGCCCAGGCAGAGAGACAGGCTCCGACGGAGAAGTGCCTTTCTTAGCTGTTTAATGTATGTCTTTGAGTAGCAATTCCAGGGCTTCACTGTGCTTTCAAAGAAACAAACATGACATTGAGTGTTAAAGTTCCCCATCCAATTACGTGACTAAGATCTCTGTTTGGGGAGAGGGGGCGATGAAGGGAAAAGGGAGGACAGCAGGAGGGCTTCGGCCATAACATAGGTCATTTTTTTCCCCGCCCCGCTTGGTCTTTGGCATCTAATGATTTCAGAAAAGGGGGAGGGGGACGGAAAAGGTCGGGTTTTAACTATATATATAACCCTGGATAGGATGAGGGGGATGCCTTTAGTCAAATTGACTTAAATTTCGAATATGAGCAAAGTAAGGCAATACAATCATTTATTTCATTTGAATCCTGACCTAGGCTGCGTTTCTTTTTTCCGAGAGAAGCATTTTAAGGGGAGAATGGGAACAGACGGGGGGAGGGGGTAAGAAGAGTTAGTGGGTGAATTCTAACGCCTGTAAATACAACTAGGAAGCGGCTGTCAGCATGGCGTGAATCAAAGTTAGTTGTCGTGATCACAAGCTATCCCCTGACCCAACCCCTAACCCGTACTTGTGCTCCTGGAAGAAGAGACACAAACTTCGGTTCAACCTAGAACTCGAGCCTAACTACCACATTAAGTATGACCAGAATACCATTCCCAAGGAATGAAACCTTTCCCGCTCTTGATTGCTCCAAGGGGGATTTGCGTCCTACCGCCCACCTTCCCAATCTCCATACTCCCAATGGAGAGAGAGAGAGAGAGAGAGAGAGAGAGAGAGAGAGAGAGAGAGAGAGAGAGAGAGAGAGAGAGAGAGAGAGAGAGAGTTGTAATTACTGGTGATCCTGCTAATGCAAACCGGAGCAGAAGCCGGGCTGGCACTTGGGAGGTGGGGGGAGGGAAGCAGGAAATATCCTTAATTTAAGGAAAATGCACATGAATTATATGTTCTCTCTTTGATGTGTGTCCCTGTCTGTCCCTCCGCTCCCTCTAGACGCCCTATAGGGAGGGAATCCGGTCCTTGAAATTCGTTTTCAATAGATAAGTCCACACGAGGTTCTTCTCTCCTCCATCCCAACCCCACCCCCAACGCAACCCCAGCCGGGCTTGAGAGCCACGCTCACCTAGCATTCTTGCATGAATTATCTCGATAGCTAGTGTATGTCCCCTGGAGGAACTGAGAAACCAGACAAGAGGGAAGAGGACTTGTTAGTATTGATTTTGAGCAAGCAGTAAGCTGTGGGACTGGCTTTTTTTTCTCCTTGATTGTTTCTTACATAATACGGTGGACCCAGCACAGACCCGTTTTCTCTCTCCGTAGACCCCACTAAAATGTGACACTGGGCCTTCAAACTCCATCCTCTCTACGGGTAGAGAATAAGATGTGCTTGAGAAACTATCATCACTACCGTAGTGCTTTGGGGTTTGTTTGTTTGTTTTGGGGTTGGGGTTTTTTTGGTTTTGTTTTGTTTTGTTTTTGAGGATGAGAAGGGCCGCTCTTAACCTAATATTTTTTGTTTGTTCAAATGACATTCCATTCATTCCCACCACCACCACCACCACCTTTTTCCTCCCTTTTCATCATCAGCAAATAAAGATTAGCTGGGAAGATTATAGAAAGCGTTTTCAGTCCGGGCTGATCTTTATTCCAGAGCCTTTGTGATGATATTGATGATGATGATGGTCAAGTGGACAGTTTGATTTTTGTGTTTGGAGCTAGTTATAAAGAATCAATATTATATCAAGGGGTAACTTTCGTGATAAAGGACTTTAACCACTCTGGCTATTCATCATAAGTCTGTAGCAAGCAGATAGGTCAAAAGAAATTATATTGCACTAAAGAGTGTGTCTTCTTATCTCTCCCACACCAGGGGAATAAGGGACAAGCCGATCGATACAGTAGCTGCTGTATACTTCTTGCAATTATCAATAGCTGATTTCGTCTTTTGAGGCCTGCATCTATTAATACAAGCTAATAATAATCTTTTGAGCATACCTGTAGCCAGGGGATAAAAGTTTTTAACTTGACAGAATCATTTATATAATCATACATACTGAAATGGAGCTCCCAAGTTTATATTCAGCACACACCCACATGCACACTTCAATGATAGTTGACGTATTCCTAACATAATTTATATTCATAGGTATAAAGATGGATGGATAGCTTCTGTGTTCCTAAGTCTATCATACATACATATATACATTACATACACAGTATATACATGCTTATATAACATATGCTGACTAGATCCACCTAAAGTTAACACTTCTCTCATTCTATTAACAAAGCAGTCTATTGCAGGTACTAACAGACTGATATGTGTAGAATTTCTTTGGAAATATATATAGTATGTATTTAAATAGCCTTTTATATTAAAATTATCAGTGGACTTATTTTTAGCTTAATAGGTTAGGAAACAAAAGTGTTGACTGTGGGAGTTTTCTCAAGTGTGGGCCGGTTGTTTAGGCTGTCTCCATCGATATTTATTTAAGTACAATAAGGTATTTCTCAGAGGGAAAGCCAACAGCATGTGTGAGTGGAAAAGCCTTATGCTTTAAAGCAATATTATAAATCTGGTGGCCCCGCTTGTTGTTTTCTATTGCCGCCCAAAAAATTGTAATAGAAAAAAAAACATCTTTATAATTGACATTTGACATGCTGTTTGGGTTAGACTGTGGTAGACCAAGCGCAGATTTCCCTCTGATGGAAACATTTATCATCGTGATTGCTACAGAGTGGCAGGTGGTGTTATCAATTACCTCTTCTTACCAATAATAATATTAGTATGGTAATATCTTTGCTCAAGTGAGAACGAATTAGTGGTCAGTCGTTATAGCATTAAATAGATAAAATTGTACTCGATTTAACCCTAAGAATCTAAAACAAAAGTTCTAAGGAGGAAGGACCATAAAGAGAAAAGTGGGCAAAAGAAAGGAACTTTGGCTCGAAAGAAAGAATGAAAAGGAACTGAAAAAAGCCCCAATATTTGAATACTCTTTTTGTAGAAGTTGATGAAAGAAGGAAGACAGAAAAAAAGACCGATTATAAACAAACAGTAAATACACCTTGTGTAAAGCTGTTCTTTCTGGATCTGGGAAAGCTTAGTTTTTAATAAAATATGACGTTTAAAAATTAGTTGGAAGTAATTCTTCCCCTTGTCAAATCAATCTTGCAGATAAGCTTTCTGTTTTATCTGAATAAATGATACAAATTAAATCCAACACCTAATTATATGTTTCATTAATGTAAAAATACAGTACTAATTTGTGAATAATATTATTAAGCAGACAAAATAATAACATGTCGCCTCTTAAGATGAAAACAACATTGTAAGAGGAAAGACAATTAACAAATTAGATTTAATTATAGAGAAGAAAGGCAACTTTTGTTTTTACAACAGTATTTAGGTATTAAAATATTTTTATAGACAGTGGTCATGTGATGAAGCATATTGTATGGCATAGGCAAAACTGAATATCTGTCCCTTTGATGGACATACACATGTATGGATTTAAACAGTGTCACACTGTAGAGTGCGCATCCACAGGCGTTGTCTTATTTAGGGATACGTTCTACTGATCACTCCGTAGTGGCTGTGAAAGCAACTCAAATTTAGGTAATGACTTTCCATTAAAACTTTAAAAATGAAATAAAACAACTCTTAAACTTTCAAAGCTTGGGAAGGTGATGGAGAAAATCTGAGAAGGGGGAGGGGCGAAGTAGTCATGAAGCAAACGTGAGACTTTATATTCGAACTCTGGATTTTTTTTTTGATTGATTTTCACCCAAGTCAATAAAAAAAAAAAAGAAAGAGGTCCACCACAGGATTTACTTTTCTACTCCATATAGCGAGCGACCAGGGGGGGATTGTCTAGGAATGTCTGCACTTACCTGTTTAAGAGGTTCAAAGATCATTTCATCAAAGTCTTTGCTCTGCTTAGCAACTCAACGAAATCTAATTGAGATCTATGTTGAATAATATGAAACCCTTCGACTTCAAATAGAGTGCACAGACCAATTGCTTCTTTTTAAAAATGAGAAATGCATAAACTTTATTGGAAAAACTTCAAGTGAAGTAGAAATCCCCCCAATATGTAAATTTTAAGAGCTTCAGATCTTTTAATTGTTAAAACTTAAATTTCCCAATGCCCATTTGTGAGCTCTATTTTCCAGTAAACATTGAGGATAGGATGATTTTATTCTCCAGTTCCAAGCTATGATACCTGTAGCCGAAGAATTTTCCAATTCGAAGGCTTTTTTTTTTTGGTCAGTAAAAAAGGTCGTAATCTTGTTGGGTTGTTTGTTTATTTGTTTTTTAATGACTCAGAGGATTTTTTCCTTGTAGCAAACGTGTCGAAAGAAATGGAGTTTGAACTATTATTCAGTGTAATGGGAAGGTTAAAAAAAATTTGGGAAATAAGAGCCAAAGTTTGGTGGAAACACAATTGGGAGCGAGGAGGGGGGAGGGGGAGGAAAGGGGAGGTAACTTAAGAAACAAAGGGTAAAAAGGTAGGGAAACAGGCAATGGAAATTGACCCAAGAGAGGTGTAAGCAAAGTGAAAATTCGCGGAAGATTTAAGCCAAGGCTTCGGAATTTCTCTATTTCAAATGTTTTTGACACCGTGGGTACCTGTGTTTCTTTATAAACAGTGGTTCAGGGGATGGGAGAGTGCAAAGAAGATAATATAATTTTACACATAATATTACGTGGCCGCTTCCATTTTCATTCTATTTTACTATTAGGAAAAATCGTTTTCACCTGCATTTCCATGTATACAATTTTGCTGCCTGTGTTTCCAAAACTTTACTACTGCTGTAAATCTTACAGTAAATTGCTTGCCTTCCCACTGCCCAAGAGACTAGTCCTCCTGCTTCCTCCCCACCCCACCCCCCCGCCCTCGAACCCTTATATTTCAGGAAAACCACAGCAGCTTTCAGTAATTTCAGTTTCCCAATATTCAGGTTGCAAACTTTCCGAAATAGAATGCCTGTGTTTCTAGTAGGAAGGATTTTGAATAGAATGCTTTAGACAGCTCTAGAAAGTTCGAAACTCGTTTAAGCTCAAAACAGTTGTTTCATATCCTGATGTGCGAATGAGTTAGAAAGGACAACTGTCAAATTCGAAAATCAATTCGCTTCCTCCCCACCCCCACCTCCAGGAGCCCCTAAAGTAAAATGTGTGCA
>CM053594.1:153890513-153905513 GCA_028646575.1 Pseudocheirus occidentalis
CCCCCCTCCCCCATTCACTTTCCCAAGTCCTGCAAACCAATCCCTCTGCACTTCTGTTCCCCCAGCAAGTACTTTCCAGTGCGTGCTTGTAGGTTGGAGCTTTTAATATCCCCTTTTCATCCAAAGCAAAATAATGGTGAGGGAGAGGAGCAGAAGAGTCGATCTATCTAGAATAATTGTTTTAAAGAAATTATTTGAATAAAATATATCTTTACATACATATAAACAAATGCATCTCTAGATACATATTGGCTGCGAAGGATAGGAGTGAGGGTGGGAGTGGAGTGTCTTTTGCTGCTGATGATGTAGAGGCTGTCAAGCCCATCAGTAACTATATGGTACATCCTAGCGGCGGATGCCTGTTATGGGAAACATTGTTTGTGTGAGGGAGTGTGTGTGTGTGTGTGTGTGTGTGTGTGCATGCGTCCATGCGTGTGTGCGTGTGTGCGAGTGCGCTTCTGTTTCCAAAAGAGATTGCTTTCAAACTCACTCTCGCGAATCTTAATGCATATATATGGCTAGATACGTGTATATATCTATCTATATATATATATATATATGTACACGTATCTAGCCATATATGTACATATTTTTTTAAGCCTGATGACAAAAGCTTTGGGTAAACTCTAACGTTTCTCTCTATTTTCACTAGACTTTGAATAAGCCCCCAAAAGAGCAAACAACTCCACCCAACGAATCACCGCAACTAAAAACCCGAGCACTTTCTAAGTAGGAGAAGAAATCGGGGATGCACTTCTAAAGAATTTGAAACCTCAAAGGAGAGAGTGAGAGCGGGGAAGGAGCAAAGACACTTTTCTTTCTCCTTCCCCACCCTGCGCGAATCTCGTTCCATTAAAGGGGGAGGGGGGGGGGGGGTCTAAGCAAAGCTACAGTTGGGAAAGTAGAGAGAGAAGCCCTAGGAGGCAGCTGACGGCTGTACGGCTACTGTGGAGCAGGGATCAGGGGAGAGGAGCTTGTTGCGGGGGAGGGGTGACCAGGGTGTAAGGGCGGTGGTGGGAAGACAAGGGAGGCAGGGCTCCTAGACGCCTCAGTATTTGCGGCAGCAGTGGGAGTGGGGGCGGGGGGAGAAGGAGGGCGGGAGAAGGAGGAGGAGGAGGAGCTGCCGTGTGACCCACACCGCTCCCAAACTTGAAAGTTTATCTTCCCGAAATCAACAGCCACCTCGGTGTGCACATTCCTCCTTTACGCAGGGAGAGGAGGACTGAATTCATCGATTTGTGAAAGGCAACGTGGTGCTTGGAGCCTTCCGTTCTGTATCTGAACTGTGCGAGGGTAAAGAAGTGGGGCTTGGGGAGGGAAAGCAAATTGGACATCACTGCCGTCACCCGCCACCTAAAACTAAGAGAAAGCCTTACGGGCAAGAAAGAAGCTTAGTTGTGGATCTTTGCCGGAAAATCAAGAGCTGATCACCACAAGAAAGAGACTACAGGTCCTTAACAAACAGAACAGAGGGCTCTGGGAAGAAAAACATCCAAAAAAGAAGGGGAAAAAAAAAAACCCTGAAAAGTGTCACCAAAAAAAAAGTCATCACAACCTGCGAGAGAGGAGGAAAAGAGGGAGGGGGGGAACCTCTTCCTATCAATGGACAACAGGAAGTGACCACCACCAACGAGAAGGCTGTAACAGTGGGGGAAAGCTGCAAGACAAAGAAGAAAGAGGTAAAAGACAAAAACTGGCCAAGGTCTAGTTTTCTTCACGAGGAAGAACAAAAGTCAGCCGTAACGGGGAGGAGGGGGAGAGGAGGGGGAGAGGAGGGGGAGAGAAGGGGGAGAGAGGGAGAGAGACAGAGAGAGAGAGAGAGAGAGAGAGAGAGAGAGAGAGAGAGAGAGAGAGAGAGAGACTCGGAGAGAGGTTGGAAGACTAGAGAAAAAGTTTCTTTCCCCCACCCCTCAAAGAAGAACAAAACACAACCGCCACCAGCATCAAACATGAGAGTGAAAGAAGTCATATGAAAAGCTAAACTTCTAGTGAGAAGAGCAAAGAAGAAAAGCAAGACAAGAGAGTAAATAATAGGGGGCGAAAGGTGGTAGGGACAGAAAGAGCCAAAAAAAAAAAAAAAAGCCAGAACACTAAGGGACAAAGTCAGGACTAGAGGAAGGACACTATCCTTCCCTGAAATGTGAAGCTGCACACATGTTGTGTAAAGTGGGGGCGCACACGCCACAGCCCCGTGTGTGTTGTGTGTATATGCCTGCATCTTTCGCTGCTGCTGCTGCTGCTGCCGCCACCGTCACCCCCTCAGCTGCCACTGCCGCTGCTGCCGACGCCGCCGCTGCTGCCGCTGCCGCTGCCGCTGCCGCTGCCGCTGCTGCTGAAGCCGCTACCGCTACTGCCGCCGCCGCCGCCGCCGACACCGTCGCGATCGGTGCGTCTAGCAGGAGGTGCTGGTGCTGGGGAGACACATCATTTGGCGGAGTGAAGCGGCTAATTGCGGAGCCCCATCCCTCATTTGCATAGGCAGCCGGAGTCCGCTGGAGCCCGGCCAATCCGAGCTCGCCCCCTCCATTAATCGCCATGCATTATTCACCAGCCTAATTACACAGCCCCATGCGCGATCCGCGCAGCCGCCGCCGCTGCCGCCGCACCGCACTCCTCAGACTCGCACCAGCTAATTCCCTGCAATTTCCCCCCCAACACGACTTATTTGCGAACAATTTTCACACACACACCCCCCCGTTTGCTGTTTTGCTGATGCCTCTGCAAAAAGCAGAACCAACTCGCAGTTAGCAGCATGTCTCGTCGAAAGCAAGCCAAGCCCCAGCATCTCAAATCGGACGAGGAGCTACAGCAGTCCGAGGTAGTTTCTGAACACGGTAAGGGGCTCTTCTCCCTCTGGGGTCCGAGAAGGGGGAGGGGGCAAAGAGAAGGAGGAGGGCGTGGGTGGGCATGCTGAGGAGGTTTTGTGTGAGGTTATTAGGCTAGTTTGGCAAATTTGGGGGGTTGGGGTTTGGGGGGGTTGTTTTGTTTTTCCTTGGTGTGTTGTAAGAAGTAAATTATTTGCTTCATCTGAAGAGAAAATTGAATGCAGTCGGGTGTTGTTTGTGGTGGGAGAAAAAGTTAACTTATTTCTGAAAACAAGCGCTAAGTTTCCGTCCCTCGATACTTCCCGAACCGAGAAGCCCAAATCGATCTTCTGGTTTCCCCACTGCTGCAAAGACACCTTCCTTGGTTGAATCTGCTCGGGGAGTGCATTTGGCTGAAGGAGTTTCAGGAAAGATGGGGGGAGGGGGTGCAATTATCAGACTGCTGAGTTAGAGAGCAAGTGTGTAGAAGAAAAGGGAGCTGGCACCCGGGACAGCTCACAGTTCGCAAGTCAATTCCCTTTCTTCTAGTTTCATTTCGTAGTGCCCTGATTGCCCCTAGGGCACGAGAGTTTGGGAAAGAGGTAGTGGGAGGAGGGGCTTTAAATTGTGGCTGTGGGTGTTTGCGGTTCTTAAGCCGAAAGTTAATGGGCAGCTGGGAACTCTGTTATCTTTCTTCTCTTTCTTTTCTCTTCTGATCTCTTCTTCTTTCCCCGGCTTTCTCTCTGTCTGTGCGTGTGCGTGTGCGTGTGGATATGTGTGTCGCCTGTGTTTCAGCTTGTGCACTGAAGCAGCAGTGACCGCCGCCGCCTCTCGGCCAGGGATACCGAGGGCAAGGAGGATTGGGCTGGGGAAACGCGGAGGGAGGGGAGTAGTGGAAAGAGGGAGTAAGTGGGGAGACAGATTCCGGAAACAGCTCCTTTTCAACACTCTCTTCCATGCACACTCACCACAAACATGCTTGTCTTACACACACACATACACACGCGCGCTCACTCACACACACACACACACACACACACACACACACACACACACACACACACACACACACACCACTAGCAACTCCAGAGGTGGCTGTGGATGCAGTGGCCGTAACTTCTCTTGGGGAAAGCTTTCTCCCACAGGATGCCTGCTTCTTGCTACTGAAGCACTGGGTGTGGAAGGACACTGAGGATTCGCACCCTCCCACCCCCGCGCCAGATTTCTTCTCCGCCCCCTCCTAATACCTCCTGTCCTTCTCCCACATTCACCGACAGGCGTAGCTGGTGGCCCAGAGGTTCTCCTAAGTGTGCAGTCTTTTTCGGGAGAAATTTCTTTTTCTCTGGCCTCTAAATTTGTGGATCTAGAGGAGGAAGGGATTTCTATCCAGAACAAGGAAAGGGATTCGGGGAGAAAAGGAGGGGCTGTCTGTTGAGAAGGCATCCAGGGTGGAATAGGGAACTCCAATGCGGTTTGACTGTTTTGGGGCAGCGGAGTTTTTCCGAGGTGAGGGAGCAGGGAAAGGACTTTCCCTAAGTACTCTTAGTCAACATTCACTGCCATCTTTGTTCGCTTTC
This sequence comes from Pseudocheirus occidentalis, assembly GCA_028646575.1. Lineage (NCBI taxonomy): Eukaryota > Metazoa > Chordata > Mammalia > Diprotodontia > Pseudocheiridae > Pseudocheirus > Pseudocheirus occidentalis. The sequence goes on from CM053594.1 coordinate 153,894,895, forward strand.
TGGTTTCAAGTCCCTCATCTGGCTTTTCCTACATTATTAGTTTTGTGATTGTTTTGCATCCTGGCTGCATTCATTTGTGAGCCGCCGCTGCCACCACCACCACCACCACCACCACTTTTACTTACCTCGGGCCTTCCCTTGTTTTGCTCACAACTCTTCTTTCCAAATATTAAATGAGCTTTTCTATAATTGACCAAAAGGCCAAGAAACAATTGATTTTTTCGGGTTAAGATTTTATTTGCGATTACCATACGTTTTCCCATTGTGAAGTGACAAAAGTTTTCCGAGTTTGTCATTTAATTTATACTAAAACTACAAGTGCGCTTTGCAAATCAACTTGGAGGTTGAGATGTACTACTTTTATGGCAGTCTTGTAGATAAGAGGCTTTCTTTCCTTTGAGTGTTTTTGTTGATATTAAAATATTTCTTCCTGCCGTTTCTTTTCATTCTCTTTCCAAACCCAGAAATGAGACATTTGTATCTGAGTACCCTTCCAGTTACCAAAAGCATTTATTTTGTCCCAAGGAGCCCATTCATTCTAACTGCTATCAAACTGAAAAAGAAAGGGGAGAATGTGTGTTTCTGGTTGGGGGAAAGCTACACGAAAGTTGGAAGTTGACGTAGATTTTGACTTATTGAAGCTTAACTTTATAACCTTGATGTTTGGGGCAGTCCAAATCTACCTCGTCAGGTTAAAACATCTGTCGGATTGGCAAAATTGCAAACCCGCCGCCACAGGGCTACCACAGCCTTTAGAGTTCTTGGAAAGGAAGAATAAGTAGGGGGCTGTTGCTACTGTGCAGAAGCCCTTATATAGTAGGCGCATTGCTGTAGAGGGGTTATACTCTTAGCCGAGTTAAGAAATAAATTGCTTTAATTGTGCATATTTTTGAAGAATGGTGTTGCTAGTTAAGCAGATTAGAAATAGTTACTCGTTTTAGGATAGAAATTAAATAATAATAAAATATATAGGCACAATCCTGGGAAGGTCTGAGAGAGGAGGTTTTAGAGTTTATTACAGAGTGTTTTAAAGTTTGAAGCACCAGTAGCTCAGTATCCAGGGAGAGACGGAAGCCTTTTAAATTCTTAATAACATTATCAGTATTCTGGCACTCCAGTAGAATTAATGAATTTCAGAAAATTGTTAAACTGGTTTTGGTTTGGGGTTTTTTTGTTTTTTCGGTGGTGATAGTTGTTGTGGTGTTGGAGTCTTATCTGTGTAGCCAAGTCACCCAAGATTAAAACAGGAGATATGCTATTAAAAAAAAGAAAAGAAAAGAAAGAAAAAAAGAAAAAGAAAAGAAAAAAGAAACGCTTGCATATGGTGGGTAGATTAAGGACAAAGAATCTTTTTGTCATGGAAATGTTTTTTTTTTTTTTGTTTACTTCATCACATAGAATTTCTCACACTTGGTTTGTTTTGTATTGCCCTCAATGACTACATGATCAAATGAATGGATTTATTTCTGCCGAATGAGAAAGACAGTCTTTCCTTCAAAAGAACTACATTGCATCCCAGTGAGGAATTTTAAAGCGTTATTATTGTGGTTCCTGAATAGCTTAAAATCGGCTTTCACAGCAACCCCAAAATGCAACAATGTAAATACTTCTCAGCTTTGGAAGGTTGTTATCAAAATGTGCTGTCTTCTTTTATTAAAGCATATTTCAATTAATAGAGTAAAACCCCTTGTAGTGAACAATTATCTGACTGGGGCAGAACTATTTTTTTTTTTTATTTTATTTCAGAAATGTGAGCACGGTAATAATTAGTGGTGTAAACATGCTGAGGGATATGTAGCACACATTAGGAGACCTAAAACAGGGTAAATCATTTGCAAGTTTTGTAATGAATTACTTTGTTACTACTCTACTAAATGAAAAATTAAACATATTTATATTCATAGTCATTTTAGAAATCACACTTATGTTGTCAAGGCTGTGTGGGTCTATATGTGTTACTGGGTTTGGTTTGGTTTTATTTTGTTTTGTTTTTTTTTTTAACAATCATTCACAGTCATAATCAAGATACAGCCACCGTACCTGATCATATTTTGCAACAGGCCAAAAATAGTCTTTCTAGAGGCAAAGCAGAATAGGCAAGTATTTCATTTCAAAGCTTGTTTTAAATGCAGTTTAGGCCAACCATTAAGACAATTTCTCTGCTTTAACACTTTTGATAGTTATTCATGGAACATGGGTGACTGTTCTCTACTGACCTAAGGAATTTTTTTTAATTCCATATATAGGTCATATAGACTGCTGTTACCCTCAGAGAATTAAATAAGATACTTAGAGAAGGGATAGATACCTTTGAAAAGTAAGATTATCAACTATAGCCTCCCCAACCCCATCCTAATTTTTGGTAAATACAATGGAAGATAAACATGAGTCCACAATATGAAGTTACATGTGAGGCAGTCACCTTGGGATGTGAGATTAAAGTTGTGTTATGTTACAATAAGTTGTAAATGTTACAATAAACTAAATTCTTTTAAGGTACTTTGGGATGTGCACACTAAAATGATAGAGCAGTTTTTATACATTGAACATTAGGAAATTTGAAGATAGTTGGGAAGGTGATGATGTAAAAATAGGTATTGAAAATTTTCTGATAACTTTTGGGGATAACATACAAAAGCACACTAAAAACTGACAGTGTAAAAATAAATAACAAAAAATAAATTCTTCTGTATTCTTTATAAAATTCTTTATGATACCATAAAAGTATAGTTATATAAGCAGGAATAATCACCTAAGGATGCTATAAATTCATTGCAAGAACTTTTTTTTTAATAATCACTGCTCTAGAATGACAAAAATAATTCTGGCAAATTACATACATGTAAATCTAAAAGTTATTCCTTTCTACATTTTGGTGACTTTATTTCAGCATTTATTCCTTATATATCCATTAAGGCAACTCTTTCACAGAATTAACTGTTCACAAATGATTAATTTTTTCTCTCACTGAGAACTAGTAGCAAATAGGAGACAGGTTTCAGATTCCATTAAATTCATGCCATTAAGTAAAGAAATCTTTTTTGCCTTCTGAGAATGTTTATCTCAGAAAAATTAATTAAATGTTTTGATGCCAATAAAACTTCTACCAAGCACTTCTAATAGGCACTTATCAAGATATCCTATATGTGGATGACTGGAGTATTTCGTCTTACTAAAACAACTTAGAAAATTCCTCTTGCAATTTAAATGGGGAAATATAAATATGTGAAGGGAACATCACAACTTGAGATGGCTTTTAATTTAACTTAAAAAAAATACTGGCAGTAATTATTCCAAAGTTTTATGTGGCCTTTTTTTTCCTACATAGGTATGATAATGTGAAAACAATTCAGAAATCCTTTTAGCGGTAAAGAATGTGTGATTTGGAATTTTGAAAATTTTACTTACTGGACTTTTTAAACTAAGAAAAATAAGATCCCAAGTTCATGATAGATAAACCCATTTCTTTTATCTTTTAACATGCATGCTTTGCCTAGACTGTTTCTCATATAAACAGGCACTGACACACACTCCACATACATTTACAATTCAGCATACCAAAAGGAAACAATAGATATAACTTGCTACCGTAAAAGGATAATTGTTTTCTCAGAAACATAAAAAGTAAGAGTAACCGGCAAATAGGAAAAGATAAATTTACAAGCACTTTTAATGTAATACACCAAGATCACTTTTATGATTTTTAAGATAGATCATTTTAATGTTCAACAGAAGAATGACCAATTAGTTATCACTGATGAGAAAGAATAGCTGTTTAACAAAGTTAGGAAAATCCTTAAGTACCATTCATCTTAAAACTTTGCAGAAAATAAATGTGCATTAGATCATCCTTATGACATTCAGAGTCAGGAAAAAAGCCACTATGGGTTAACAGCAGGAATTACTTAGCAAGTTGATTGTTTGTTGTACACAAGATGATGGAAAAAGCAGGCAAAAGTGGGTCAGATTTCATCTTGGGCTGCTAATCTCTTAGAAGCCCTACCATTCATTTCAAGGTGGCTATAAGGACATTTTCTCTTCCTTGGGAATTCAGCAAAGGCATAGATAGCTATGATTTCTTTTTAATGACCATTTTTGCAAGTTTGACATCCTTAAATGTAAGTGCTGACATACCTTTTCATTTTAGCAGATATTTTTAACTGCCGTATCTGCATTGTTTGTGACATTCTTGATAAAGGTCAGGAGCATTTTTATGCTGATGCAAAATAATTTAAAATTTTCCATCGATGCAATTTTAAAATAATCCTTATCATACCTAGATGCTTTCATTTCATGTTGCTTTCCATCTACCTGATCTGGCGACTGCTTCTGCACCAGGACAGGCAAATCTGTAGGCTGTCCAGTCAGGACATGAGTCACTTTTGTTGATAGTGGAGCAGGTCTGCAATTACATTATATTAGGTAACTTTTGACACATTTATTAAATCATAAAATGTATGGAGAAATCTAATATTTTACTTACTATTAATTCTAATTACTCTTATTTTTAAAAACTAACTACAATTTTTCTCCACTTTTAATTTCAATGTAAATTTCAGTCGTGTTCCTTTTAAATGCAGCATACATGCTACATAATTTCCAATAAAACAAATAGGAAAATGGAAAAGTAAAAATCATTTTATAAAATCATCTTATAAATTATAGAAGATGTAAAAGAATACATCCATGCATGCATGTTAAAATTACAATGAACCGCATAGTGCAAATAGCCAGTTAGAAAAGAATGAGTATGGATAATAGTTATAATTAATCTGAAGCTTAATTTTTTTCTAATAACTTAAAGACTAGCAACATGTAGGTTTTAAAAATAGCCAGATGAATAAGAACTGACAAAAACAATAAGGTATTTGAAAGTTTTACATCCTATGCCTGCCTTCTTCCTGCAAAGTCAGAGCAGGTTAGGTTGCTACCCCTACCCCTTTTGCATTTTCTGTGCATTAGTGTCTAGTGTCCTATAGAAAGTCTTTCTCTTTGGTGTCAATGAAAAGGTGGGATTTCATCTAATGCCTGCTAGCTTCCGATGGACTCTCCCTGAGGGTGGGTAGTTAGAAGTGCTTTGACAAGCCTTGCTGATTTAACCTTTGCCTGCTTTGCCCTGCCAGGGGTGGCCACTAGATGTCAAGCTCATAATACAATTAGTACATCTGTGCAGTTGACCTTGGCAGCACGGCTTACCACTGTTCTGTTAAGTGTTAACACTGAATTTGAGTGTTAACTAGAGATCCCTGTGAGTTTGCTACATGCTGCACAGCTTATCAAATGCCCATCTAGTTCAGCACAAGTGTTTACAATTCTTAAAGAAGGGAAAAAAAGGTTTTCTTTTGTGCAGCTTCTACATCTTGAACTGTTTAATTAACCCTGCAGGTGCCATAGTATTTTGTCTTAATTCCTCTGCATTATTGTTCACTATTTCAAGAGTGATCTCTTAATAGCACTATTTGATAATTCTACTGCATGATTTGTATATAAGGTAGAGAGTCACTTGCTTCAGTGACAAGTGGTGACACTTTTTTGCATCTTATTGTAGGATGTTTTAGAGTTGTGCAGTATTGTTTTTGTTTTTAGCCACTTGCATTTACCACATGAAAATCTCATGCACTTACACATAGCACTTCAGTACAAGCAACAATAAATGATGGAAGTGATTTTGCTTACAGTTATTATTTCAGCTTACCATGGTTTTCTCCCTTTTATTATTACATTCATTCAGACCATGCTGGGTTTTCATGAGTTTGAGGTGTTATTGTTTTATTGCTGTTGGTTTTACTATTTGGTTGTTATTGTTGGGAGGTAGATGACTATTTGTTTTTTATGTAGTGAACTCTGAAATGACCAGGTTTTCAAAATTCAATACCTGGGTTATTGGAAACTTTCTAAAGCAGGCATGCTATGAAAGAACAGATTTCAATTCATTTGTTAAATTTATAGGACTATGTACTGTAGGGTAAAACTATCAACAAGCAAAGCTGCGAGAACGCCACACAATCTCAAGGGTGGCCCCCTGAAATCTGACTTAAAATTTTTATATCAACTTAACATTTTAGGCTCATATACATTTAATTAAATACAAGGAGTGATGTATGTGGATACATTCGAATTATGGTTACATTGACATGAAAGGCCCATTGTGTAAACCTGAAATAAAACAAGCATCCTATTATTTGACACAACATCGTGTTCAGATAGTTAAAACAAATTGTGAGTGTTGTAACTATCCAACATCTGCATAAGTACATAAAGGAGCCAGTGTTTTCCTGAACTAGCGCTTTGCTGCACAGATTAAAAAAAACTCCAAACGTTTTCAACAGAAGACAGTTGGTGACTGTGCCACAGGTGGTTGTTACTTAACAAATTCGAGATTTGGGCCACTGAATAGATCAAACTAAGTGTGCCAGGTCAGTACCGGTTTTTACATAGCAAGAGTGCCCTCCACTGTTCGGCTCCATATTAACAGCTTTTGTGGTCTGTGAAAAAGGATAGAAAAATTTTCTATTGAGTCTGGAATTTCTTCTACATTGTTAAACACAGTAGGGGTCTCTATTTGTCTCCTCCTGTTTCACAGCTTGGGCTCAGTATGTGATAATTCATCTTTCTTTATGGGATTCAAAGCTATCATAAAGAGTTAAAAAGAATTAATTTGCAAGAAAATAAGTGTCTCCTAACAATTTAAGAAAACTTGAAAAATGCTGTGTAGATTTTTAAGAGGTGGTAAAGCTGAAGTAAAAAGTATGTTCCCCTTCTCCAAAGAGCCACATGTCATTCTAAAGTTCCCAGACAGAACAGAAAAGTGAACATACATTTTCCAACAGTAGACAGGTTTTGCTTGATCCTATATGAATTTTAATAAACCCAAATTGTGCATGTGTGGAGAGGAGAGAGTGTAGTGGAATAAACGATGGTTTGCCCAGTTTGACAAACAGAATTATAAACCATCTGTCCAAGTCTTTATGTCACTAGTCTTTAGCAATGGGGTAGTATTTATAACCCCCCCCAATGAAGCAAAAAAGACATTTGCTATGAGTTATTGTTTAAAATGACATTTGTGTATGTGAAAATGTGTTCAATCTAGCTTTGAGGCTATTATTGGCATTAGTTGATATGAAATGCAAAATGTCAGCATTTTTATGTAATACATTAAACATTAGATATTACCTTCCATAAAAAGAAATATTTTTCTCTTCAGCAATTTCACATTAATAAGTATGCTCCAGACTTTTAATGGCAGGTATTTTAATTTCTATTAATGTTTGTTTTTACGCTTCATAGCACAATGGCAAGTTAAAAAAAAAAAACATTCTTCTTCGAAAATTCTTCTCTTTCTGTTTCACACTAGATTTTATTAATTAAGAAACCTTAAGGAGATTACTACCAGTTTTAAGACACAGATATCTTCTGACTTCATTTATTCTTTACAGAATGCTAAAATGTTTTTAGACAGCATTCAAACCAAATGACACACCAATGTACAATTAGTTTTTACATCTACCTTCTTAAAACGTTTTCTAAAATACACAGTAAAAAATAATAATAATAACCTCTGATCCTAGCCTCAAAAACATTTTCTTCTGTATAGACTCTTATCTAATTTAACTGGAAAGATGCCTTACTTGCCAGCCATTTTCATGCAAAACTAGAAGTGGCTTAATAAAGAACAGATCAGGAATTAATCAAAGCTGAGACAATAGTGAAACAGTTTTTTTGGCTCCTTTCGCATTGAGAGAGTTGATCCTAAGAAAAGGAACATTTTGTTAAGCATTCAGTATACATTTTATGAGTTATCCTGAGAAGAGAAAAATTTAAAATTTAAATCTATTCCAGAACAGTATTATCTTTGAAACTGTTTGTTAGAATTCCTCTGAAAAGTTTGAACAGATATTTTCCCCTTCAAAAAAAAAAACTAAGGCAAACAGATCTTGTTGCAGAAATACAGTTTGAACAGTGACAGAGGGTGTGCAACCCTTAAGTACACAGAGCAAAAAAAATTGGCACAGCTGTGAACTAACTTTACACATTTCCTCACTTTAACTGAAAGAACCTCTATACCTTTTCAGTGCCTATTTTTCTTATTTCTCTTCCTGAATGCATGGAAGAAAAGATACTTTACGTTCCATTCAAGATGAGCACCTATGACTTGAAGCCCAAATGTTTAGTAGCCTTCTTGCCCTTAGCAAAGTGGTGTTCTTCCCCCATCAGCACCTTGTTACCTCCCACACATAAGGAGAACAAAGTATCCAGATGATGATGTTATAATCTTTTTGAAAAATAACTATCCCTAGATATATCTAAAGTAGCGAAAAGAAAAGAACCTAACAAATATACCTCAATTCATGTACTGGAGGCATTTTCCTCCACTTTTTCCATTATCACCCTTATGTACTATAAATTAATGTTAAATCCCCTTGGCTATTTATAGGTTCAAATCTCTTAGCTGTTGAGCTGTCAGTATGGGAAAAATAAATTAGTTTGATGTTAATTATGATGTCTACGGTGCTTGATTCTTAATTTCTCCCTCTTGCAAAAAAAAATACCTAAAGTCATATAGTACTAAAATGTTCATCATTGTTACTGCCCTAGCATTTCATAAATGGTCTCCCTGTTGGATTAAACTGAATATGCTAAAGTTCTGCTATTTAACAGATGTATTAACATAGTTTTAGAACTTACAGCTGAAATAAAATGCAAATTAGTGAAAATGGAAAATAAATTATGAGATTTGTGAAGATGACATTTTCTTGGATTAAAACTATGACAGAATCCAAAGATGTTAAGACTATATGCTGAATGATGAACTTTATTTAGACTTGCCAGCATATATTTTCTTGTGTTCCAAAATGAGACCAGAGGGAGCACGTTTTCACTAAAAGACAATGTTATTTAAAATTCGTAAATGAGAATTAACCTTAGAAACAGGTTATACAGTTTATTGCTTCTTTCTCACTCCTTTTTTGAGGTACATCAGAAGTCATCATTTTCAGTGGTGGGTTTTTTTTTCTCATTTCAAGGAGAATGTACTATGAAGTCTTAAAAAAAATTGCTGCTTACAAAAAAGCTCTGTTTCCAACACATGAGACTTGTGGTGATAATTTCCTACCCTTTAGTCCAATTGAACTTCTTTTTAAATTACAATTAGAACTGAGAATTTGATTTTTCATTCCTTGGAATTTTTAATAAAAAGTAAAAACAAACTTTATTTCTTTTTAAGGAAAATTACTGTAATAGCTTGTATTTTATTCATTGTAATTAAGGTCATATGTAAGTTGTATTTGTTACTGTAATCTAATGGTCATGTATAAGAAGTAATATTGAAACATCAAGCAATATGCTTCAGAATGTTAATTTTTTTAAACAAGTATATATTTCAAATGTATGGTTATTCATTGAGTATGGTACATCTAACTTTAGTTTGAAATTATTCATTTGAACTATTAGTAAACTTTGCTTATTCTCACATTTTATTTCAATTATATTTTGTAAAAATTTTTCTCTTCTGACAAAAAAAGTTGGTAATGTTTATTCACATAGGGTCCTACTGATTGTGACTATTTTTAATATATCAGTTAATTCACATGACTCTGAGTATGCACAACTGATGCTAAAATCCCTTTTGTGTCTGCATATCCTAATGCCAGTCATATAAATTTATATTTAAAATGTTTGCATGTCCTACAATTGAAAGAATTAGAATTCTTGTCAATTTTGACTGAGATAATTATTGTCTCAATAAAAATTAGATCTGGTGTTTTTCTTCAACTATTTAATTTTAATAGTTTATTATGACAGCACTTCAAGGAACTTATTATTGATGGGAAACTGCCAGTTTTTTCTAAACTAAAAAAATACTTTTTATTGCTCCCCACAAATTATTCAAAGATTCCCATGAACAGTTTTTCCAGGGGAGAAAGAATTAGTAGCATTTAGCTAAGCTACTAATGGAAAAAAGTAAAATTAAACTGTGAGAACACCTCCCAGACTTCCGATGAATTTGGATGTGAAGCTTAAAAATACTTCACAAATGAAAAACTAATAGGACTGTAAAAATTTAAATCTTTAAGACAAATAGAGATTTGTTTGAGTTGTCTGAGGCCCTTGAGAAAAGCACTACTGCCGTGTAGAAAAGTATGTTCCCTTATCTCTCCTTGCATTTTTATGTCTTTTATTTATTCCAGAGTTGAGAGAATCAAGGAAATGTTCACTTAGAAACATCTAATTTATCTGAGTTCACTTACAAGAATGCTTCACAAAGCATGCTCATTAAATAACTTAGAATTAAGCTGAAATTATTTTTTTAAAAGCACTTTCCCTCCCTGAGCTGTATGGCTTGGTGTCTACACAATAGAATAAAAATGTTTTCCTAGCATACATACATTATCAGTTCTGTTTATTAGATAAGGAAAGTTAGCCCTTTTCTTCAACGTAGATTTTTTTTAATATTTGAGTTTCAGTGTTGAGTGCAAAGACCTTTGTTATTTAATTGTTTTCCACTAGTGATTTTTCTCCCTCCCTAATACCCTTTCCATATGAAGCAAATGTTTTCATTCATGATGATTGTTAACTAGTGAGGCATTTTTATCTCCTGAGTTGTGTTTACTTATACAGTA
>CM053594.1:153910513-153931499 GCA_028646575.1 Pseudocheirus occidentalis
GCAGTTGACCAGCTTGAAATCCATAGAAAATGGATCAGGCGAAAGTGATCATTTAAGTAATGACTCCTCATCAGCTGTAGGTGATCTCGAAAGCCAGAGTGCAGGCAGCCCGGCCATGTCAGAATCATCCTCATCCATGCAAGCATTGTCTCCAGTAAACAGCAACAGTGAAAGTTTCCGGTCCAAGTCTCCAGGTCTGAGCAACCAAGAAGACCCACAAGAAACACCACTAAAGACAGAAAAACCAGACAGTCCACCACCTGCTCCTGAAAATGGAGGTGCACTCGATCTGACAGCTCCTACCCCCGGCAGACCAGTCATCAAGGAAGAAGCTCCTTTTAGCCTGCTGTTCCTCAACAGAGAACGTGGTAAGTTTAAAAGTACTGTTTGTAATATCTGTGGCAAGCCTTTTGCTTGTAAGAGTGCATTGGAAATTCACTACCGCAGCCATACTAAAGAACGTCCATTTGTTTGTACAATCTGCAGTCGCGGGTGTTCCACTATGGGTAATTTAAAACAGCACTTACTGACACACAAATTAAAAGAGCTGCCTTCTCAGTTATTTGAACCCAACTTTACTCTAGGTCCCAGCCAAAGTACTCCTACCCTGGTCACCAGCACTGCACCTACTATGATCAAAATGGAAGTGAATGGTCACAGCAAGCCGATCTCACTGGGGGAGGGCCCTCCGCTTCCATCTGGAATCCAGGTTCCTGCTGCACCACAGACAGTGATGAGTCCAGGCCTCACTCCTATGCTGGCACCCCCACCACGGCGAACGCCTAAGCAACACAACTGTCAATCGTGTGGGAAGACCTTCTCCTCAGCAAGTGCACTCCAGATACATGAGCGCACCCATACTGGGGAAAAGCCATTTGGTTGCACAATCTGTGGTAGAGCTTTTACCACAAAGGGAAATCTCAAGGTAAGAAGGAAAACTCTCAATCCCAAAAATCAACCCATAAGGAAATCACAGTTTTTGAAAGGCATCTCTCTTAGGCTTTACAGGCTATAATTTTGCTGTGTTACTGGCCAGGAGAAATGAGAAGCTAAGGAAGCCTATTGCATGTTGTCATGCATTCCTATCAAGCATGGTAACATGCAAGGGTTCAGTCCTGCCTTCTGACATGTGGGTGCGTATCAAGGTGTATCCTCCAAACTTGATCTTGCGAAGCTAAGGCCAGATGCGTGTTTATAGCCTGTTCTATGAGCTAGGTGGTGAATGCACTTTGCACCTTGGCAGGCAGGCCCAACACCCAGTGGAACATTGGGATGAAAAGAAACCAACATTTAAAGAGCTGTCACAGAATAAAACTCAGTCACTCTCAAAAAGAAAGAATGCTGCAGCAACTGTGAGGTTTGCTAAGCAATTAAAAACAGCAACAAAGATGTGTTCTATTGTTCTATGTGGTCACCAAGAGGAACTGGTGAAAGTGGGGGTGTAGCTGAAGGAGAGCAATATACAAGTTTTGGGGTGTAGAGGAGCATGAAAGGAACTCAGAGAAAAAAAATAGAGCACATGGTAAACCCACTTCACGTCCTCCCATAGTACGTTTTCTGACCAAGCTCCCTTCTGTAAAAAGGCACAGGACTTACTCATTGCCAGTAGACCTGGGTCTCTATACTACCTCTTACTGCACATCCTAATTTCTGTTCTATATAATGTGGATATCTGGGAAAGTTGGGTTTCAGTAGGCTTTTCGAAAATCTCAGAGATCAATATTCCTATTGTTCCCATAGCTCAGATAGGCATGGATGAATAAAGGTGAAATGAAGACCATCTTCTGATCACAGAAAGTTAATAGAATGTTTTTAAAACTAATTTGGGGGTTCCTACTTGAAGGGAAGACAGTGAAGCAAGAGTACAGGAGGAAAAAACATGGCAAAAATTGCTAGATGGTTTACAAGAAGGAAATGGAGGCCAAAGGAGTAAGCTGAACGCAGGAAGAGAGCGTAGGTCTTTATTCTCACATATTGAAACATTCTCTTGGCGGCCCTTGTGTTTTGTGAATCAGGGACAACTGTGTTTTGTTGCTTAAATTTTTGTCATCTCAAAGAACACACATTCCTAATGTTAAAGTGTACTTCGTGTCTTTAATGAAAATAATGTGCATGTTGGCTCATAAGCTATTCCCCAGAAAGTTCACATGAACCATTTTCTGTCACTCCAAATTGCTTGGGAGATAAAGAAAAATGGTCAATAAGAACCTGAAGGTTTGTACACTCCAATTCCATGCAAATGGCTGTATACAGCAAAGCAATAATTTAAGTTATGAGAATTTGCTTATTTGTAGTTTTTTTTTCTTCTCTCATATTTTGTATGCAGGTTCATATGGGAACTCACATGTGGAATAATGCCCCTGCAAGACGTGGCCGCCGACTCTCTGTGGAAAATCCCATGGCATTGTTAGGTGGTGATGCACTGAAGTTCTCTGAAATGTTCCAAAAGGATTTGGCAGCTCGGGCAATGAATGTTGACCCCAATTTTTGGAACCAGTATGCTGCAGCGATCACCAATGGACTTGCTATGAAGAACAATGAGATTTCAGTCATACAGAATGGAGGCATTCCACAACTCCCAGTAAGTTTAGGTGGAAGTGCCATTCCACCCTTAAGTAACATTACAAGTGGTATGGACAAAGCTCGCACAGGCAGCAGCCCTCCTATTGGTGGCCTGGACAAAGCAAGTTCAGAAACAGGAGCCAGTCGTCCTTTCACAAGGTTTATTGAGGATAACAAGGAGATTGGTATAAATTAAACACAAGAAATGTGAATAACTCTTGGGACTCTTAATCAACACATTTGTTCTATTTCATGTACAAATTTGGAAGTTTTAAGCATTAGTCTTATGATCTAAATGCCTAGGTTCCCTTTAAAATTTTATCAATAGCAGAAAATACATTAACTGTGTAGCTGCTGAAAAGCTGTCTTGCAAGAGCTGCATGGTACTTCTTTTAACAGTGAATTTGACTGTTATTGAGAACTCTGCAACCTTTAAAATTTAAGTTAACAAGGAGTCAATGGAAACTGCATTAGCAACTGAAAGAGGTTAGACCATGTCCACTTTGTTTCTTATAAAACTTAATGATCACCTAAGAGGGAAAAAAGAAAAAGAGAGGGGGGGCTTCGCTGCAGCATTCTGGTCAAACTTTGCTGGTTCTGTTCAAATTAGTTAGAAACTTGAACTATGTTTTTAGAAATCTTAATCTTAAATAAGTGATTTAGTGCCCCCATGCTATGTATTATGACAGTATCCTTGTCTGTAGTATTTATAATGTTAAGATTATGCGGGTAACAGACAATATACTAGCCCCATGCTTAAATGAAGCTTTTGTACTGCAAAATACATCTGGCTATGTGATTTTTTTTTAAAGCAAGATTTGTTTTATTATAAGTAAGTGGTTTATTTCAATGCAGGCAAAATTGTGAAGTTTTCTTGGGAAAGATAGCATGCTTTTCATGTGCAAGTACCTGTCAGTAACAAATCTTTTTTATTTAAATATTTGTAGCTGCTATGTGGACAGTTGTTCTATTAAATGAAAAATGTAGTGTGGTCTGTAGCTCAATGATTGGAAAACAAGTTACAGACAAACCTTATCACCATAAATTATTCACAACATTATAAACAGTTGTGAGTAAATATTTCATGTTATCAAAGTTGTACAATAAAAAGGTAATGTTTGTATAATGTGGTTGCAAACTCTTAATTTATACTATTGCACTTTTAGTATTTTGTATTAGGGAGGTTTGTCTATAATTTGAAAATAAAAAAAAGATGTAAACTATTTTATAAATAGTACTTTGGTTTAAGGAAAATGAAAAAAAAAACCTGTTACAGTTTCTTGTTTTGTCTTAAGGTCAAACAATATGAGAGATCTATGCTCCTTAAATAGAAAAGCCACCAAGATTTGTCAGATCCTCAGTACAATAGGGCCTGCCATTTCTGAAATTGAAATGATTTATTTAACTTTTCTACAAAGCCCATTAAAAACTGTGACCACCCCGAACAAAACTTTGATGAATTAATCTTAGGACTGTGACATCAATGCAAGCCCAGGAAACAGTAAAGAGAACATTGTGTAGGTTTAATTTTACTGTAATCTGTTCTGTCTCTTTCTCACACACCCACAAACAAGATGTTGACTGCCTCACAGCACTGGTATTATGTACAATAAACTGGGAAGAAATATTAAGTGTCTGGCAGTATAATCAGTCATAACTGCAAAACATCCCAAATTCCCAATTTGCTGATTATCATCTCAGATTACAACAAAGCACAATGTCCTCTGATTATTCTAATACCATTTTATGCTGATTACTTTGTTTAAATGACATCAGATAGCTAAAGGGACTGGTTCCACTCCTCTTAAGCTAGGATGCTGGTGAGGCTGGGGCTTAATCAAAACTTGAACAGTAAATGTTTTGTGTACTACCTCATTTTTGTGCATTACAAGCATGGTGGAGTCTGACACTATGAACTTCTGTCCAACAAAATTGTTCAAGGGACATCATGGGTAGCTGGGTAACAGTGCAAGGAGTTGTATGCCCCTGAAGAAAAGAATCAGACAGTGAGATCTTCTCAGTTAAGACTGAAAAAAAAATAGGACAATCTCTTATACAACAAAAAAAAAATACTGTAAGAAGATGGACTGTTTCTGCCATCGTGTAATTGAATGAAAAGAGTTTTGAAGATTTATTAGCTGTTTATTTCTATTGGAAATGAACAATGAACTATACAGCTCTGTTTTCTGCAGTGGTGAAATAGAACTTCCCCATATTATGCTATCTTTTACCACAGAATGTGGGGGATCTGGGGGTTTTCCAAGCATTGGAAAAAGAAAACTGAGGTGGCTTAATGTTGCTGTAATTCAGCAGTTGAATGTTTTTATTTATATGTGTCATTTTTGGTGTGAATTTTTTTGTTAGTATTTGGTACCATGTAGTGTTATCTCTTCTCCGTAAAGGATGTGTATAACTTAACAAAAGAGAGATGTAAAGTGTTGTAAATAAGATGGTTGATGAAGGTACAGTAAGACTGACCCCATTTTGTATTCAGGGTTAGGTCACTCCTCTCTGCATGGTGAAGAGAGACACTATTTTTATACTGCGATACCATGTAGGGTAGGAGCCTCCCTGAACCAGCTGGGAATTGTTACCTAGATCCAATATTTTTTATGATTAAATCTTGTTGGCTTGACACATCTGCTGATTGAAATGGATGTCTTAGTCTAGGTTACTATTTTTGTCATATGGAATTGAATAAAATGCAGGATGTAATATTATTTCTGAATTGCGTTCCTTGATTATTCTGATGGAAAAGTGAGAATTGAGCTTATGCTCATTTGTGGTGAATGTACATCAATGATTTTTTTCTCTAACCTTTATACATGAATGTCAACATAGGGTTGGCAAGTTTAGGCCCAAGCAATATTTAAGTGTATCTTGATTATACTTCGGCTATTAAAAAGCTTTTTTCTAAGAAGAAAATGCAATCTCCTAAATGTGGGTTGTTTATCTGCAATGAAAGAAGACGCGTTAGAAAAAGTCTAAATATCTGAAAATATTGGCAGTGCCCAAAGGTCAACTATATTCTGAAACACTCTCAAAGATCTGCATCAAGTGAAAAACGTTGCTCCTCTGGTCACTTCAACAAATAGACAATGATCAAATCACAGGACGTTTAAGGACATGGAAACAAATTTGCTAGCAGAACTGAACAAAAACAACATATCACTGAGATTTCATTCCCATCAAAGCCTTACAACTGTTCCCTCCAAAAAGAAGGTATCTTTAATGTTAAAATTCATATTATTTTGGAAATCACATTTGACAATCCTCAAAATTATCACAAAGCTATAGCATTTAGATTTTAGAATAATAGTCTGTTTCAAAGTCCCTTATAGAAGAAAGGAAAAGAAAAACACACCATAATTATCCTCTTCTCCTATGCTCACAGAATTTATCACATTTTTTATTTCAGGAATTTGAATTTATTTCAGGTTCTGAAAAGATAATATAAGTACTGACCATTTGGACAATTAATTATCACTAAATTGATATTCTGTTTGTCATTGTTGCAAAAAAATTTTAAGTTAAATACATTAATTTCCCAAATATTCAAATCATACAAAGTAGAAATAACCAAATATTAAAGGATGCAATATAAAGATAATCTGTAAGAGGAAAGGAGAGTTCTCTCAGGGAATAGTAAGGACTTTCATTAGCACTTTAAGAGATTAAAATAAATTAAAAGATACAGAGCAAACACATTAAAAAATGTTTTTGAATTTGGATTTCCAAATCAGCTTTGATGTGTGGTTCCTTCTGACATTAAGTAGAGGGTTACATAGATTATACAAACAAGAATGATAAACGTAAGCAATCCCTAAAAATTATATATACACATATATAGTACGTGTATACACACATACTATATATGCATATGTATATATGCACACACACACATTCCTCTTCAAAATTCATTATAATAACTATTAATCCTTAAAACTAATTAAGAGATACTGCTAAAGGGCTTTCTAACAATTATTTTTAAACTCTCCACTGTTTAATTTTATCCCTATAGAAGCTTGAAAACAATAGGATTTCCTACTACCTGTGTTGCCTCGGTATTTGGCAGACATTTCATTGATATTTTTTTTTTTTAACAAAGCCACAGCAAACATCATGGGCATTTCTTTTTTACTATGCTGTATTTACATTTCCAACCTAATCAACTTCAAAACAGTCTATTTTTATATTGCCTCTTTTTCTATTGCCACAGAAGTCCAAACCTCTCATTTCTCTCCTCTAACATATGCTTGAACCAAGAATGATAATGATCCATTCTGTGTAGTCAGTTCTGTGCCTAGTCTTTCATAAATATACTAACCAACCTGTGTATTCTATTCATTGACTGTCCTTTGCGTCAAGGCCCAGTACTCATTTGCTAATTGCTCTTATTGAGTAAGGAGTGGAGAGATTGTTTATTCCTTTAGAAAAGTTCCTTACGATATGAAGCTTTAGGGGGAAGGGATACAGCTCAAAAAAAGCACCCAACCAGGTTTTGCTGATTTTCAAGTATGTCTGAATTTGGTTTCTAGAAAAGATTTTTTTTTTTTGCTTTTTTTTTTTTTTGGAGGGCAGGTTGGGGTTAAGCGACTTGCCCAAGGTCACATGGCTAGTTTTTCATGTTAAGTGTCTGAGGCCGAATTTGAACTCAGGTACTCCTGACTCCAGGGCCAGTGCTCTATTCACTGCACCACCTAGCCACCTCTCTAGAAAAAAATTTTAAAATTACTGTTAACAACTATGAAGGCTAATTGAAGTTTCCCTTTTCCTTCTCATTCCCCTTAGAAAGTAAGACTTCCTGATATTTAACTTTGTTTATTGTCATTTGCGAAAAAAGTAAAAATTATACAACTTATAGAATAGTACAATTTTAACTGTTCTTTTATGTAATGATACTGACTTAGATAAATGAATTTAGCAGTAGATACCAGCGACAGACAAACATATTCACTAGAGTATGAAAGTTTTAAGAAAACAAAAAGCACATTGGATCCCATGAGAGTGAGGAGACATGGCCTCTAACCAGTTCTATGACTAAGTAATTTGTTATATTCACTTGTCTTCTTTGGGACTCAGTTTCCTCTTAAGGATATTGGATTTAGATGATCTTTAGGATTTTTCCAGCTGTGAAATTCTGGAATGTGCTCCAAAAAGTATGCCTCAGGCAGCCATTCCCAACATGCATGGATAGAACGCATATGAGTGTTTGTTCAAGAATATTTTCTCGAGGGCATATATGTGAAGTTTATTTCAGAGGACAACACTTGGGAAATTTATTAGATACTGAAACTAATCAATATTTTTGAATCATGAGAAATGTGCTTATTTGTATTTTTTTTATTAGGAGTTTTTACCAAAAGTTCAATACTAATGATAGTTATAGTAAAATCAAGACAAGTTATAAAACAAAATGCATTTTCTATTAGAAAAGAGCCTATAAGAAAGGGTTCCATTTTCCACACATATATTGTATGCACAACTCTCTGTACAGTGAAACATTAAACTTAATATCCACTTAGTCTAAACACTACATAATCCAAAGAAACTATTATTTTAATTATTACTGCTTGTTTTTCGTTATTAAAATATTTGGCTAATCCAACCTTTTAAAAAAATTGATGTCTGATTTTACTGTACTTAATTATTTGCAAACATGGATGAATGTTTTGGGTTTTGTCTTTGAGAAGGGGTTTGGTTTATAAAACTTGAAAAGGAATACAGAATGTACTTTGAAACAGATTCCTCTTGATATATTCATTATTATTCGACTTAATATTTTCCTAAATATTGGCATGTGTAAGGGGAAAGAAAAACAAATGAAAGAGAGGTAGGAAACAAAAATGGAGAATGTAGATAAGACGCTGATGTAAGTACACATTTATGTGAAAAGTTTTTATGTTATCAAATAAAAAAAATGATTCATAAGTCTTTACCAAGTCATGTCGCAGGCACCTAATCATATCCTTAAGTCTCACAGTGTAAATGATACAAACACGGTAAAATAAATATTTGATTTCAAGAGTTCCAAAGGCAATTGTTTGTGAACACGTGGATGGGTCTTTCTAATTTGCCTTCTAAACTGACCTGATAAAAACCTGATGATTTTTTGAAGTAGACTGCACAGTCTGTATCTTAAAGTGTTGTTTTTTAACAGAGAACTATGAGCAATTCCTTTGGCATCCAGCAATCATCTCTGATGCAGTCTTCTTTTCATTTATTTTTCTTTCAGTAGGAATAAATAGACCCATGCCAATATTTTTAGATAAATAATTTCTTAGACATAGGAAATGAATATGTTTTCCTCATCATCTGTTTTGTTTTTTTTCTGTTGATAACTCTTTTGATCTGGTATAAAATCCACATTTGCTTCTTTTTTGGCCTACAGAAATGAGAGTATTAGAGCAACTCCATGGATCAGTTTAATTTAATCTAATCCGTTGTTTTTATCATTGAGGAAGAAGAACACAGCAATTTTACACTAAAAAAAATCCAGCTTTTCCCTCACAATCAAAGAATAAGCTTGTTTGTGAAGTTTGTTCTAAATTTTAAAAATTGCTATTGTATTTTCTTCATACTTTTCAATTCTTTGGTAATGTCATACAAAGTTCTGTCAAAGTCTACAGCATTCAGAGTTCATAAGTTATACATCCATTCTGTTACCTCAGAGAACCTCAAAGACATTTCAAGAATAAGTTCTTTTTATATGCATATCTTTCACATTTGATATTTTATTGGATATTTTCCTGGCAGTTCAAAAAAATTATTACATTCTCAGTTTAAGATTTTTGAAAGTCTTTTATTAGAACAGTTTGTTAGAATATTCCTCAGTCACAGAGTATTTACATTAGAAATTATATATCATTTCCCAAGATATCATTCCCCTTAAGAAACTGGGCTTCATAATTATTCATTATATAGTAAAAAGAATCAATTGCTAACAAAAACCTTTTTTTTGAAATTTTGGGAAATTGAAAAGCAAGATCAACAAAGTTATCCAAGACCTTTGGGGTCTACTAACTCACCAGAAAGTTTTCTACATGTAGGAAAGTGGTCTTTTTTTCATACAAAGATTATATGCAAACTGAAACTTTATCAGTGAATTTGGGTCAACTCAATAACAAATGGATTCTTTTTAGGAAGTTTCCCGACCTCTTTAATACTCTATTATAGACACATCCTCCATGCTTTAAAGCATATTTTAGATGACTTGAAGAATGTCCTAAAATATATATTACTCACTATACTCTCAGGTCACCTCTCCTCACCCAAATTGTTTTCTTCACCACTTCTAGGTTACTTGGTGCTTTATTTTTATTTACTTAAAACTGTATAATTTCTTGATACTCCCGTATTTCCACTTTTTTTCTGTTCTTTTTTTTTCCTGCCATTTTTTCAGTTCTATCTCTCCTCCTCTCTTATTACTAGCTGCTTGCTACTTAGTAAGACTATACACATTTCAAATTCAAGATCTCAAAAACAAATTTATTTCTTTTTGCACCCAGGCCCGCACTCCTTGCTCCAGTACACAGCTACAAGCTCTGGTCATAGTCTGTGTGGTAGAAGGCCTTTGTGGTTGGATCCCAGCCCCATTGGCCATAAGCTTCTGGATTAAACAAATGTATTGCCATAGGTGGTCACTGAGGTCTCTGTTGGTAGTCTTCAAGACTTAGGTAGACTTAGCCTCACAAACTTGCCTTTTAGTGACATAAGTGGGGTGTAATGGCCAGAGTGCTAGGTTTAGAGGCAGAAGACTGAGTTCAAAGTGCAGCTCAGCTATTTACTTTGTGGCCTTGGGCAAATCATGTCACCTTTCTTGGTCTCAGTTTCCTCACCTGTAAAATTGAGGGAGGGGTTGCCTAAAAGACTCATGACGTCACCTCCTGTTCTAAACCTATAATCCTATTGGTTTAATTTGGTTTCATATTTTTAATAACATAGACTGGTGAAAATTCTTCATTGACATAGTCTGTCTCCCCCTGTCCCTTCTCCCCCACTCCCATTCCCCCAACCAATAGCTGGGAAAACCCAGTAGGGCTCAATATTCAAGTAAAGACAAATTCAAGCTTCTCATTTGTCCTGATACAGAAGTATTGTTCCAGACTTCACCCAACTAAGGCTACCCCAACCTAGATTGTATCTCAATAACATCATTAATACATTATCACTAAACCTTGCCATCAAGTGAAAAAAGCCCAATGCTACCTTGTTTATCCCATCACCTATTTATAACAAATATAACATGGTTTCAGTGGAATTAACTGGCCCCTGTGACATCGTTTTATCTAACCTTGCACAATCAATTAGGAGTATTAGGTATGGTCTGCCCATACTGTTTCTTGACAGCCTCCCCTGACTCTTAGGTGTCAATTGGTTCATACAAAGCAGACCTGGTTGTGCATAACTGAATATGCCGCCAAACTGGAAAGTATGCATCTGAATGACTACAGCCTTCACCTCTTAGCCAACCGGGTGAAATTTGTCTTCTCTAAGTGTCCAGATCTACGAACTGAAAGAACTGTAACACCCCCACAAAGTTATTTGTTTCACAGCTTAATCATTCATGCAGATTGCCACAGTATTCATTGTCCAATAGTGATTTAAGTGGGTTATTGATATGAACTGAATGCATAGATGGGTCATGTCACGTATTAGCCATAACATTTTATAGAAGCTGCATTGGCTCCAGAGGAAGAAGGAAATGCACATGCTACGCACAGCCCTGCTCCCAGAGAAATAGAAGTATGCTATCTTTTCACTCAAGTATAAACTGGCTATCCTTTCTTTTGTTTTGATCTTGCAGGGACTAAGCCTGTAGATCTAGATTACGCCCAAAGATGTTATGATTTCTGTATCGTGGGGATGGATGACTATACGTCAACTCAGAATATAATTATCTGCAATTAAGGAGTTGTCTGAAGTATTTAAGTGACTTGCCCAGGGCCTCACAGCCAGAGAATATTAACAGCTCAGAAGAATCTGAACTCAAAGCCCCATAATAAGCACAGTATGCTATAGTATCTCTATGAAGGGGTTATATGAACATACAGCCAAAGGACACCTTTCAGACCCTATAGACCCCTTCGAACACTTTTTGGGTTTTGAAACCTCCATAGTTTTTATATTACCTCTTATTTCCTTGCCTTTTTATATTAAGAATTAGTTGCAATCCAGTTGCTCTCTATTTTTAAGGTTTTGAGAGCAGCTTCAAATTTGCACGGCATAGTGGTATTCGGATTGGAGTTGAAGGACCTTAACTGTCTGAGCTAACTTTTGCTTATAAGCTGTGTGACTTGTGACAAATCATTCTGCCTCTCTAGGGGTCAGTTTCCTCACCTATAAAATGAAAGAGCCATATAGAAGATGTCTAAGGTCCCTTCCACCCTCAACACTATATGAATCTATAACAGACAATAAGGGGATCTGGGAACGTCCCTTTGGGGGACAAGACAACTTCCTAAAGAGAGCTATTTCTAAGTCTACTTTTGCTGAATCACATATTGGGAGTGTTTGGGAGTGTGTATTTTAATAGTGGACTGGCAAATATTTTGCATTTTTTTGTTGGGTTGACCTAATTGTTACATATGAAATGATCCAAAATATTACATGCATTAAATTTAAATGATTGCCTGTTCAATATTTAGCCTGCATTTTCCTGCTTTTATAATTAAAGAGATTTGAGTATTTCTTCTGATGTGTTGAAATTCCATTAGCAGTATCTTTAAATGGTCTAGAGGTACTTCTGGTACATTTTAAACTGCTAATGTGAGTGTAGCATCCATCGTGTTCTCTTTCAAGATGAGGATATATTACACAAATGTGTTGTAACCATCTTTTTATGTTTCCCAAGCCAATGAAATCACTTATTCCCTGATTTTTTTTCTATGAGCTCTTGGTAGTCACTCTCAGTCCCATATCTACTGTAACCTTTCCTATTTCACTGCAATTAGCTACCTCTAGAAATGTTCAACATTCAAGGAAGGGAGTGGGGAGGGGGACAGCAAGCCTTTCCAGACATTTAAAATTATTTCCTTAATGTTAAACAGACCCTGGTAAAGTGAGTGTGCTGGCTATCCAAATAAATGATACCCTCATAACATTAACTGAAATAAAAAGGATGTTAGAAAAATGTGAGACGGGTCTGGTATAGCTACTCACTTTTCCAGCCTATTTGTAGTCACAGCAGGGTTCTTTCTGGTTGTGGCTTGTGGGAGATTTTGTTTTGATTGCAGATCTGGCCAGTCAGTCAAGAAACTGGTTCTAACACTATCGCTTTAGAAAATGTATTGAGATGATAAACAATTGATATGTTGCTTTTGTAAATGCAACCTTAATCATTTACTTTCCTTTGGATTTTCACAGAAATGTCATCAATAGGATTACATGGAAAACATAATAATCTATTTTATGAAAACCTTGTCTGGAGCTGTTTCTCCATAGACAAGGACTCCAAATCATTGCAGTATAGTAGGCATGGTAATGCAGTGGAAAGGGCTGACTCTGAAGACAGAGGACACAGGTTTGATTTATGACTTGTCACTTAACTTCTCTGATTCTCAATTTCCCCATTTTTAAATGGGAGAATTGAACTAGGCAGCCCCTGAGGTCCCTTCCAGCTCCTGAATAAGGTCCTGTGCCTGTACACACCTGCAGGACAAAGCCTATAATCTTGAATATGATATGCTGTAGCACTTGAAGCTAAACCAGACCTTCTATTTTAAATAAACTTCCTCATATCTAAGATACAGTAGGTATGAAAGTCAGGATTTGACTGGAAGGAAAATTTGAAGTAGGGCCTAATTTTTATTTTTGTTACTGAGTCATTTTCAATTATGTCTGACTCACCATGACCCCATATTGGGGTTTGCTATCTCCTTCTCCTGATCATTTTACAGATGAGGAACTGAGGCAAACAGGGTTAAGTGATTTTCCCAGAGTCACACAGCTAACAAGTGACTGAGGACAGATTTGAACTAAGATCCACCTAACTCTAGACTGGTGTTCTATCCACCGTACCACCTGGCTGCCCCTCATACCTCTTCCCAAAAGATGAACAAGGCAAGTCTATAGGGCTCCTTACAAGAGCCAGAGCCTTTGCTGAGAATTACATTTCCTGGCCTTGTCCCCAACAATAATAGTGTCCAAGTAATCTAGTCTGGAAGCAAAGGTGAGGTGTGGAAGCCAGGTTTAAGAGCTAGTACAAAGCCAGGTGGTGGACAGGATGGTTATGTTACAAAACTGTTTTTAGATTGTTGCTAGTAGCTGGAAGCCTCGTGTTTCAAGGCTTCAAGGACTCTGGATGGGGCTATTTGTAAGATTCCAGAGCACAATTTTTTTTTACATCCATCTGCCAGCATTTTGAATTGAAGCATATTTTTCCACAGTCGGCAATTTGCTTTTGCCCATCTGTGTCCCACCAACAGGCAGTTGGCTTCCTTGGGATATTGTTTTATGCACTGAGAATCAACATTGTTTCCTATATACTTTTCATGCCTGCTGCCCAGTATGTCAAACTGTTTTATGTTCCATGGTATTGCTATCAGGTTCTCACTCAGGGATGCCCTAAAAACAGTCACGTCACCAACACACTGGGGTGCTTCGATAACTGCTGAACTCTTAGTGGGCTTTTTTTTCAGGTTCAGAATGCCAAGCAGGACTCCCTTCTGTTGAAAATAACAACTGATAACAATCACTCATATTGATACAATGCAATAAGGTTTGCAAATGCTTTATTCAGGCTGTCCCAAAATTCTTAGTGTAGTTCTAAGTTTTAATAGCTATGATAAAGTAAATAATAAATTTAAATATGTGTTATATATAAATTTACATTACATTCACATATAAATAAATAAAAGGTGCATAATAAAGTAAAAATAAAAGTAATAGTTTAATAGTAATAATAATAAAGTTTTAAGCTTTAATAACTTATAACTACACTGAGACTTTTGGGATATCCTGTATACGTTATTCATTTGATAGCACGTAGGGTAAACTGAAACCGCTAAAAATATAAGGCAGTTATACAGACACTGTCTTAGTCCAGGCCCTCATTACTTCTTGATTAGTTTATTTTAATGGCCTCCTAATTGTTCTACCTGCCTCAAGTATCTCTTCATTCCAATCCATATTCCATACAGTTGCCGAAGTGGTTTTCTTTAAATGCAGATCTGACCGTGTTTCTCCCCTACACAGCAAACTCCAGTGACTTCCTATAGCTTCTAGGACATACTATAAAATCCTTTAATGGACTTTAAAAGCCCTCCATAGCCTGGCCCCAACCTATCTTTCCAGCCTCACTGTATTCAGATCCATTCTCCAGGGGCAGCTAGGTGGTGCAGTGAATAGAGCACCGGCCCTGGAGTCAGGATGACCTGAGTTCAAATTTGGCCTCAGACACTTAACACTTACTAGCCTGTGATGTTGGGCAAGTCACTTAACCCCAATTTCTCCTCCCAAAACACAACAAAACAAAAAAGCAAATCCATTCTAGTCTTCACCTGATACACTCTGTGAAATGTCATGTTTCATTTCTCATCTCTATACCTTTGCATTAGACTTTCTGCCATACCTGAAATTCACTCCCTCCTTATAGCCATCCACCTCACAGAATCAGACTTTCTTTCCAGAAAGCTTAAGCATCATCTTCTACATGAAACTTTTACTGCTCTCTCATTAACTACCATATACCTATCTGCTAGTTGCTACTTTTGTGCTTATTCTCTTTATATATGTATGTGTGTGTGTGTCTATATGTGTGTATATATATATATATATATATATATGCTTGTTGTCTTCCTTGAAAGTAGATATTGTTTCAGATAGTTCCTAGAGTATAATAGATTAGATTGTGAGGTGATTTTTATTATTATTTGATTAGATAAAGCATTTGAGCACTATGTGCTAGGCAGTGTGCTAAGTACTAGAGGTAAAACAAAATCCCCCCAAAACAAGAAAATAAGACGTTTCCTGTTATCAAAGAGTTTACATTTTAGTTGGGGAAGGTCGAATATAAAAGGAAAATGGAAAGCAGGGGAGGGGGAGTATATTCTCATGGTACATAGCCCCCAGTGTAAAGTTAGGAAGTGAGAGATGTGATTGAGACTTCTGATTGATATGGTAGATCTGTCAAGAATTCACCAATTATCAAATTGGCCTCAGAGTAAAGTTATGCTTAGATGCAAAGTAGCACTTAATAAATGCTTTCCGTTTGGTTGGTACATTGAAGAAAAATTTATCTTTAGTAATTGTCATCCTGGTTCTACTCATTTCACTCTGTATCTATCCATACACACCCTCTCAGGTTTCTCTAATGTTTATCCTTTTGTTATAGCACAATAATATTCCTCATTTGTAAAATAGTCTAGAGAAGGAAATGGCAAATCACTTCAGTATCTTTGCCAAGGAAACCTCAAATGGACAAAAGAGTCCAACACGACTGAAACAACTCAAAAACACTCATGTGCACCCCAGTTCTTTGCCTACAAAAAGAGCTACTATAAATGTTTTTGTATGTATTGGACCTTTTTCCTGCCTCAAGTCTCTCCCCACTTTAATCCATCCTCCATTCAGCTGCCAAAATGATTTTTCCTAAGGTGCAAATATAATGTCACTCTCACCCTATTCAGTAAAGTTCCCTAGCTCACTATCACTTCTTAGATCAATTACAAAAGCCTCTATTTGTCTTTCAAAGCCCTCCACAACCTTCTCAACACCCCAGCACCACCTTCCCATCTTCATGTACTTTACTCCCCATCAATACTCCTCAGTCTAGCAAAACTGACTTCCTGGCAGTCGCGTAAGCAAGATACTCCATCTCTTGGCTCTGGGCATTTTCTCTGGTTGTCCTCCATGCCTGGAATGCTCTCCCTCCTTATTTCTACCTCCTAGCTTCCCTTGCTTCCTTACTTAGAGCCACATCTAAAATCTCATCTTCCACAATAAGTCTCTCCCAAATCCTCTTAATTCTAGTGGTGTCCTTCTTATAATTATTTCCTAATTATTCTGAATATACCTTGTTTATAGATATTTGCTTGTTTATTGTCTTTCTTGTTAGTTTGTGAACTCCTTGACAGCAGGGAATGTCTTTTGTCTCTTTTTGTGTCTTCTGAACTTAGCACAGTAACTGCCATAGAGGCACTTGATACATGTTTATTGAGTGATTAACTCACTGACTTTTTCTCTTTCTTTGGTCTCTTTCAGGTACAGGCCTAACAGTGGTATTGCTAGGTCAAAGGATTTGTAGAGATTAATAATTTGGGGGACATAGTTCCAAGCTGCTTTTCAGAACGGTTGAACTAATTCAGAGTTCCATCAACAGTGCATTAATGTGCCTGTTTTCCCACAGACCCTCCAAAATCTGCCATGCTTCTTTTTCCAACTTTAGCAATTTGATAGATATGAGGTGGAATCACAGCATTGATTTAACTTAAGTTTCTCACATTATTAGTAATTCTGAATCATGTTTTTCAAATGGCTTTTGATAGATTGGATCTCTTCCTTTGAGAGCTGTCTTTTCGTTGTCTTGGCTCATTTATCCCTTTGAGGAGTGGCTCTTAGTCACATGGTAGAGTTAGTAAATTTAAGTCAATTCTTTATATATCTTTGAAACAAAGAGAAACTTGCTCCAAATAATTATTTTCTTGGTTAACTTTTTTCCTTTCTAATTTTTAGCTTCATTAGTTTTATTTGTGCAAAAACTTTTTTTCTTTTTGTCTTTTATGTCTTGACGTCACCCAAAGTACCCAGTACCTTCCTATGTATAAGTATTTGTTGAGCATTGTATTAGTTAAATGAAGCTAACATGGTAATGTTCAAAGAATGCTAAACATTAAATCATGTGAGAATAATAGTTGTATATCACTTCTAGCATGTAGAACTATATTACTGTGGGCAAGTTATATAACTTTAACAAGGCTGTTTCCTTATCTGTAAAATGGGATTAATAATATCTGTAGTAAGCACATCAGTCTTGTGGTGACTGCCAACTGAGACGTAAAACATCTCACAGACACGGAAGCATCATAGAAGTGACAGATGTTGCTATTTTTGTTATTAATTCTCATATCAGGATTGCATTCAGAACCCAAAAGAGGGAAAAGTAAGCCAAGAAGAAATCATACAGCATGATGAATCATAATACTTAGGACCTGCTTCTATTTCCTCATTTTACCACACAGAGAACTTTGCCCTAGAGAAGTTAAGTGTCCAGTCCAAGGATACAAATAGTAAGCTGTAGAGCCAGGAGCCTAATCCTGGTCTTCTGGCTCTAGAACCAGTACTCTTACTCAGCATTTGTTGAGGATGCTGCGACCCTTTAATATTTGTATGTGGGTGTATCTGCGTGTGGGCGGACCCTCCTGGACACAGATAGAGGAGTGGTGTCTCCATTCCTAAGACCATCGGAAAAATGTGTTTTTCGATGGCCCTAGGTGACCCCTGTGAAATGGTCATTCAACAGCTCCCCTAAGCAGTCGCAACCCACAGGTTGAGAACCGCTGCCCTAGAAGGAATTTGTGTCTAGATATGGGCTGCCCTGTGAGACCAGAAGATCACAGATTTAGAGGTGTCAGTCCTCAGAGATCATCTAGTCCAACTTCTCAATTTCCAGTTGAGGAAACTGACATCAAGAAAGGTTAAACGATTCTTCCAAAGTCTCAGCAGCAGTATTGATTAGCAGAAGTGGGATTTGAACCTAGTTCCTCTGCCTCCAAATCCAACACGCTTTCCACTGATGCAAATATATTTGTTGGAAATGCTATAAAGGGTCTTGATATGGATTGGCCTTAAAATATCCTTTAATTTTACAATCCTATTTGTGCTCCCCAAAGTACAGAAAAAGTTGTAGAGAAGTTGATTTAAATTCAATATAAGGGAAAGCTTACAATTGAAGCTATCTAAAAGTGAAATTGGTCACCATGGTAATGAGTTCCACATCACTGGAAGTAGCTAGGGATACAGTGGGTGAAATTTTGGGCCTAGAGTCAGGAAGACCTGAGTTCAAATCCAGCCTCAGACATTTACTAGCTTTGTGACTCTGAGCAAGTCACTCCATGTCTCTTCACCATAGTTTTCACAAGTTCATAAAATGGAGATAATAATAACACCCACCTCCCTGGGCTGTTGTGAGGATCAGACAGGATCATGTTTGTAAAGTGCTTAATTCAGTGCCTGGAACATCATAAGTACTTCATCGCTGGGTATTCTTTTTCCCCTTCCCTTCAAATGGAGGATGGAGAACTGTTTGTCTGACACATTACAGAAGGGATTCCTATTTAGGTATAGGTTAAACTATGTGACCTCTGAGATCTCTTCCAACTCTGAAATTCTACATATACCTCAGAAGAAAGTACACAGCATGATATATAATTTCTAACATCCCCTTTTTGGGGTGTGTGTGTGTGTGTGTGTGTGTGTGTGTGTGTTAAATCTAGGAATTGTTGTTTGCAAGAAAGTCAGGATGGTTTTTCTGCCCATGTTGATTTGGGGAGCTACGGAAAGAGACTTGAAGAGGAAGAGAGTGTTACTGGCTAAAATGGTGGAGGCCTCAAAAATCTGAGGAGCTAATGAAATATTTTGCAGAATTCATGACTTATTGAAAACCATTCACTAGGCTTGCCTAAATCTTTCTCTCCCTATTTAAGATTTTCTAAACTGAGTCTGAGAAATTTCAGGGGCTGTTTTTAGTGCTGGAATGAATAAACAGGCAAAGTAGATGATGTGTTACCATTTATTGCAGTGACATTGTAACTTGCTTCCATTGTAATTACTGTGTATTATTAGTGTTGCAACTGATAGGTTTGTTCGATTAAAGAACATCTCAGCATTTATCCAGTAAGGTTCCAGATAATTTGCAGCTAGTAGAACTCAATTGTCAAAACGAAGTGAGTTCTAGGTTTGAGGGAGACAGGAGGAGAGGCCTCTGGACTTCATTTGATCATCTGCCAAAGCATCCGAGAGCTTTCTGAGTAGTGCTGAAACTGGACTGGGGATAAGTCCTGCTCTTTACAGCTGACCTTCTCTCTGGTTTCAAGGAGGCTTGGAATCTACCAGCTACGGGTCTTCCACGTGCATCTTATATTTATATGAGTTCTCATTATATGTGGTTAGTTCATTTTTTCTGCTTTATGAACTCAGTTATGACTCTGAAACAGCATTTATATATTTGTTGACCAGGGCACGTCTTTGCCATTGGACCTTTCAGCACTGACCTCGTTTTATTTTTATTGTAATTCTCAACCAGTTTATCAGATACTCTTTTTTTCAATTGGTTTAGATCTTATTTGTTTCAATACACTAAATTTGCAGCCCTGGGGAATGATTACCCCAGCTTGGTCCCGGTTTGTCAATGGAGATTGTATTTTGTTTCACATTTATGTTCTTTCATTGGATAATATTATGCAGCTCAATGTCATATATGTGCTGACAATGCTTATATATAATTTTCACTTCCAGCAGACTGCATAAAGTTGTTTGGTGTTTTACAAAATTATCTGTGTGATACTCAATCACAGTTGCCTTCAAATGTTCTTAAACTTAACACAGATAAAACATAAAAATCAAGTTGCTATTGATTTTTTTCCAAAGCAGAGGTCTCAGGTGTCACTGGTGGTAGTTTCCTTTGGTGACAATTCTCTTTATCCTTTAGAGAATGCTACTGACCTTGAAGTCATTGTAAATTCTAAGATGTTTGTTTTGTTTTGCTTGGAATTCCACATCAATCATATAATTGAGATATCTTTCTCACAATTTAGGAACAGAAACAGAATGAGATTTGTGCTAATGCTATTCCCGAAACCTTAATCCATACGTTTGTTTCATCATGACTTCAATACTACAATAACTTACTCCTGCACCTTTTACTGCCTGACCTACAAAATATGTGCTTTGTATAAGCATTAGCAAGAATGAATTTTACAAAGTCTCTTTTCCTATTTTGTAGTCATTATGTTCAAAGATATCTAATAACTTCCAACAAAGTACTTGCTAAATTTTCCCTCCTCTTGTTTAAATTATTCATTCATAAGGTTTTATATGACTTGATTCATTCCTTTATAGCTAAATTCTTAATCTGGGGTCCATGGACTGATTAGTTGCCTTTATATTCCTATGTATTTTATTTTATGCATTTTAAAACATAATTCTAAGAAGGGATTCAGAAGTTTTACCAGATTGCCAAAGAAGTCTATGATAAAAAAAATATTAAGAACTTTTATAGATCTTTTGTATGTGCATTTACTGAAGGATTTCCTCAGTCACTAATAGGTCAAGTTTGGGAAGGGACATTGTAATGGTAATTAATTTGTTTGATCAGATGTTAAGTAGATCCTAGTAACCTAGTGTTAAGTATAGAACTCTGTACATTGGTGAAAAGGTGTGAATTCCCAGAACTCTGTCCATTGGTGAAAAGGTGTGAATTCCCCTG
>CM053594.1:153931999-153934499 GCA_028646575.1 Pseudocheirus occidentalis
CTCATCTGAAAAAAGAAACAGTTGGATTAGTAGCATTCCAGCTCTAAATCTATGCTTTTTTTTTTTGGACTCTATGTTCATGTGAGTAGAACCACTGTAAGGGATTTGTTGTAGTGTATGAGCAACAATCCTCCAGGATGAGAAGGTATTGATGGTTGTGATGTGCATCACTGAGTGTAGACCCCAGAGTCTGATGAGGCCACAAGTCCATTTAATACATACATACATACATACACATACATACATACATGTGTATATATGTATATATATATATATCTCCATATCTAACTATACAGTTAGCAATCTTTCTTTTGCTTCTATTAGATTTGTAGATCAGTGAAATGGTTCTAAGACTTTCCCTAAAATTTGAATTTCAAAATGCAAAGTGCTTACTTGAATATAACATGACTGGTGTCCTCTCCCACCCCCCATGTATATATCTGCAGTTGTTTGAGCTGCTTTCATTTGGAGATGTCCTAAGCATATAACCTACCTCATAGAACTGTACTGATGAAATAAGGCAGTATAGGTGAAGCAGGCCACAAACCACAAGGCAGTATATAAATGTCACCTTTTTGTATTAAAAGTCATTGAGATAGTAAGACTATATAAAATGTTACCAAAACAGACCACTGATTTTAAAAGCTTGAATAGATCATCTGGTTCAACTCATTCACTGTAAAAATAAGGAAACTCAGATTGGTTAAGAGATGTTAAATGATTTGCCCAAAGATGTGCTATCTGTAAATAGCATATCTAAGATACAAATTGAGGTTTTCTGATTCTAGATTTGAGGCTCTTTCTACTACAATAAACTTAGCATTCACATTTCAGTGTTTTCTGATCCAAATGATTAAGAGCACTTTTTGTTTCACTTAGAAATTAGAGAAAATAATCTTAATGTAATTATCAAGGGACAGCTCAAGAGGGGAAGATAATTTTTAAAGATATTCATATACGGATATATATATACATGCATACATATACACATGTGTACACAATGCATATATGCAGGTATGTATGGATTCCCTTCTCCACTAAAGACTCCTAAGCCTCATTATGGTATGAAGATTGTCCTGAGTTTTTTTTTCAAAAAGAATATTAGTAATATTCAATTTTAATAATGCATGCATTTAAGAATATAACCCTCCATCCTTTCCTCTCCAAAAAATAAATGAATTCTTAATTCATTGTAACAAAAAGATTATCAAAAATGGGTAGCAAAATTATTTAAATAAAACTGACAAAATTGCCTGGAAGTCTATAAAATGGATAACTCACAGAATCCCTTACTTCTGTAAAAGAGGGAAGGGCATCCACTTTCTCAACTCTTTTTATCGTTACAGTTTCAGTCATTACAAAATATTCATCTTCATTTCATTGTGGTAGTTCTGATTGTTACCGTATTTCCTCTTTATGGTGTTAAAGTGATTGTGTACATTATTTCCTTGGGTCTGTTTCACTTTTTGTCTGTTCATTTAAATTTTCCCATGCTTCTCTGAATTCCTCATATTAATCATTTCTTATACCACTTCATTATGCTATCACATGCACATATCCTAATTTGTTTAGCCATTCTCTAGTTCCTGAGTTCTTAAAGACTGTATCGGTAAGCTGGGAGCTTTGACAGATTCTTTCCACTCTGAAAAGGCTTTAAATTATGGATTCAATGACTGACCTGTTTTTTTCCTGAGGACTGGCTTAACTAACTTCAGAGAAACTCAGCCCTCGTTTAGTTACGGTGATGAATTTTCATGGGAAATTTTAGGGCCACAGAACTAGAATGCCATTCACTAACTTGTAGCAGGGTACACTCTATATTAGGGGCTGCCAGATGACCCAGTGGATGACCAGGAGTTAGGAAGATCTTAGTTCAAATCTAGCCTCAGACATTTACTAACTGTGTGACTTTGAGCATGTCACTTAACACTGTTTGCCCCAGTTCTTCATCCATAAAATGGCCTGGAGAAGGAAATGGCCAACCACTCTAGTATCTTTGTCAAGAAAATCTCAAATTGGGCCACACCCAATTTGGAAAATGCCTGAATACCTAGCTATGTTGGGGAGTACAGGTGGGAAGTGCAGTGATTCTTCTAATACCCTTCCATTTCACTTTTGTCTACATTAGCACCTAGCATAGGGTATAGGACATAGAGAGGACTAAGTGGATTCTTGTTAATTAATGATTGATTCATAACCAAAGCCCAAGGCCCCAGTAAAGTATTTTATTCATAGACCCCCATGCCTATCCTGTTGGCTCATATTCCTTGGTGGAATACTGTGAATGTTACAGGGACCTCACTAATTAATGTATGCCTGGAACAACATAAAGAACCAACCCTGTCTATTCTCCCCCTCCCCCAAATTTTAGGTGTTGAATAAGAGGTCTATATTATCTGGTCTGTGAAAGGGATAAACGTGCCCAGGAAGTCCCATAAACCAGTTGGGGAAGATTAAAATTTGTTCTCAAAATTTGATAGTTTTAAAAAATATATATAAA
>CM053594.1:153939499-153949175 GCA_028646575.1 Pseudocheirus occidentalis
GATCTTCTATTCAAATTGATGCCTTCCACAACCATGCTGTCAGCACCAGAAACTTTTAAGAAAACAGTTGGTGAACAGAGAAGTAGGAACTGAAGTCTATTGAATGATTCATAATCTCACAGGATTGGTGTGAGAAGCATAGGGATAGAAGAATAGTTAGAAATGTGATTTTTACATAGTTTTTTGTTACATTTTTAAAGCAGTTCTATATGTTATTTAATAATCAATGCTTTTTAACATTGTGGCATAATATAGATTTTAGAATTGCAGAAATGGTGGTTCAGAGAGTTTAAGGGACTTGCCAATGGCATAAACCTAACAAGTAATGGAGTTAGGATTAGAAAGAAGCCCACTCTTCTTACTATAAAGCCAATACTCGTGTTTCCTATCTGCAATGAAAAGCTAATGTACCAGAAATGCAGACATAAATCATTGGATCCCTAATGTCCCTCTCTTTATTATTATTAAGCTTTGTCTTCCCAGGAACAGAAACTGTGAAGGACCCGAGGTGGACCAGACACTGTGAACTTCAGTGTGGAACAGGAACTAGACAAGGAACTGCATAAGAAGCTGGAAAAAGGGATAGATTCAGGAAGGAGCTGGGACCATAAAAGAGGAACCATGGAAGCTGAGAGCCTGCCTCCAGTCAAGATGAAAAGACTGCTCCTTGAGTGTAATAATGCAAACTGAGAAGATCATGATTTACTAGGGGTGGAGAACTTTGACCTTTATATTTAAATAATTAAGTTAAGGACTTACTAATTAAGGATGATTGGAAACTAATCTCTAATTAAGAAGAAAGAAGACTTTTTGATTGAAGAGATTAAGACATTGTATTTGCAATCAAACAGGCACTTAGCACTTTATTCCAAGTTAATGATTATGTCAAGTATTAAGTCATACAAGATTATGACCTAGGAGTGGAAGACTCTGACCTTTGTACTTTGTATCAATTAAGGAGACTTACCTCTTTAAGGATGATTGAATTAAGTACTTACTAAATGAAGGACTCAGTAAATCAATATTATCTTTTGCTTAAAACTATGTGACCACTTTGGTGAAAACTATATGTCCATTTTAGTGATAAGTTGTTATACCATAGCATTCTGAATGCTATACTTTGATTTTGGTCAAGGTTTTGCTTTAATTTACTATTGAATAAATGGAGAGTTCA
The DNA here is from genome assembly GCA_028646575.1 of Pseudocheirus occidentalis. NCBI lineage: Eukaryota > Metazoa > Chordata > Mammalia > Diprotodontia > Pseudocheiridae > Pseudocheirus > Pseudocheirus occidentalis. The sequence continues at coordinate 153,940,674 of CM053594.1, forward strand.
CTGTACTGTGTAATCAGAACCCTGAAAGCTATTCATAGCAGCAGTCCTCTGGAAAGCTGTTCATGCTTGGCTTTATATCTGAGAGTGATTATTCTTCTTAAACCACACCTTTCCCCTCCCACTAGTTGAAACTAATTCCTCATCATTACCCCTACTCTTCTTCATCTCCAAGATGAAAAAACAAAACAAAATAAAAAGATAGTTTTCACCACCACTACCACCACTTCCTCCCCTCAGTTAGACTGACAGTGAAGGACTTCCTAGCCTCTTGTAGCCGAAGGGGAGAAGAAAAAAACCTGCATCCAGTTTTAAATTATGTTTTTCGAACTTTATTCAAATCAGTCAAACCCTCAGGTTCTTTAATGATTTCCTCTCAGGATTCCTCACTTTTGGGAAAAAGGAGGAGGAAAGAAATCCTTTCCCTTCTGTTCTTGCCCTTAGACAGGGTTTCTTTTCTTTCTTTTTGTTTTCCATGTTTAGCAGAAAGAATTTGTCATAGCTTCATTCAGAAATGAGATCTTGGAATCTGATGTTAGACATTTTACCTTCATTTTCTATAAAAGCTAAGCCAAATGAAACTCAGAACTTGTACCTAAACTGTTGTGCTATGTCATCATCACCATTCTTTCAAGTTACAAAAATTCTATAGATCCACAAGTCAACAGCCATTGGTAGTTGGCTGGTTCCTGGTCTGGATTGTGTTACACATATTTCAGCACTCAACTGAGTCTGGTCATTCACAGAGTACACTTAGTGAATTCTTTTAATTTCATCCCAATAGAATTTATTCAATATTCCACCAAACCCTTTTACTTTGTCTTTTAAGGCTAAAATTATGTCATTCTCCCACACAGTCAGTAGTTACTTATGAATATCAACTTTCATAGTGACTTTTTTCAAGTAGTATATATTTCTTTTCATAATTGTCATTTGTTATGACAATATTTAGCCAGTCAACAAATGACATTTCACTAAATGATCAAAAAGTAAGTGATTCAAGACAGTGACAGCAGTGTATCAAACAGCAGCAAACCATAGCAATAAATACCAGTAGCTTTACACTTGGATTTGAATAAACTGTTCAGTAAGAGTTATACAATAGAACCAATAATTAACAGGCTTTTATATACAAATGTAACAGAGGGGTTCAAAAGATTTAACTCAGTGATGACAGATACATAGGAAAAAGGAAAAAAAAAGTCAATGCTAAAGGAGAAACAAATGAGAACAGTATTTGAAACTAAATCCAGCTGAATTCATTGAGAAAACAAGCTAGTGAAATGGGGGGCGGGTAAGAGGAAATGATGGAATTCAAAAGAAATATGTTCTCTAAAATGCAAAAATAGATAAAATTTAAATTTAAGTATCCAATTATTTTTATTCAGAAGTAGCCAATTTTGAATGAAATACTTTGCTGAACTCAAGTTGTAAAAGGCAAAAAATTGAATTAATTTTAAGCATATAATTGAAATTTCAGACAGATAATCAAAACATATAGTTTTTCTAGTAAAGGTATTTTCAATTCATACAATTCTAATGCTAGAAATCATGCTTAAAAGGAAATGAGGGAATCAAGATGGCTGAGTAAGTAGTAGATCACTGTCCCTCTCTCATTCTCATCCAAAACACCCAGAAAACAGTGCCCCAGAACAGATACTAGAATAGTGGAACCAGTAGAAAGGTGGGATGGAGCAGTCTTTTGATCCAAGAGACTTAGAGGATTAACAAATAAAGTTTGTATCACTCAGGCAAAAGGGGAGCACAGTCCAGGACAGGAATTGTCACAGCAAGCCCATGGAAGGCACCTCCTCAGCAAACCAGTGGGAGATTCTGAGTCCCAGAGAGACAGAGCAGATAAATGCCAACAACAGGACCCCCCACATGCAATCAGGAGAACTGTCAGACTCCAGCTCAGAGAGCCACCATATGTGATGTAGCCCCAGGTGGGTAGGTGTTTTCTAGCAGCCAAACCTCTCTGTTATTCAGCACAACCATGGGAAAATACAGAAGAACCTCACCTGGCCTCAACACATGACACACACCACCACTAGGACCCCAGCTCAGCACTAGGTAAGATGTCAAACCACTACAACCTCCAGTGGCCAGCACCAGAGACCCCAGGACACAAAGCTAGTTACCAGGCTCCTGGACTCAAGCACAAGAAGCTTTGGGCAATGCCTACTCTGCTTTAGCAGGGGCAACTCAAAAAATGGGCAAGATGCAAAAATGAACAATGAACATACACTGTTTCTATGGATATAGGAAAGATCAATATACAAACTCACAAGAAGACAACCTGTCAATCTACCCACTTCCAATCTACCCAAGGGCATTTGAATTGGTCTCAAGCCCAAAAAAACTTATTGAAAGAGCTCAAAAAGGATTTTAAAAGTCAAACAGAAAAGGTAGAAGAATTGGGAGGAAAATAAGAGATATGCAGGAAAGAGTCAACAACCTGAAAAAGAAGGACAAAAATTGAACATAGAAAACAATTCCTTCAAACATAAAGTTGGTCAAAAGGGGGGATAATCTACTGAAGAAAACAATTCCTTAAAAAGAAGAATTGGTCAAATGGAAAAGAAGTTGGACAACTGGAAGGTAATGACTGTTATCAGACATCAAGGATCAGTTCAACAAAATCAAAAGAATGAAAAAAATAGAAGAAAATGTAAAATGCCTCATTGGAAAAATAACTGACCTTGAAAACAGATGCAGGAGTGATTATTTAAGAATTAGCAGTCTACTTGAAAGCCATGATGAAAATAACTTGGATAGCATCTTTCAAGAAATTATCATGGAAAACTGTCCTGGCAACTTAGGACCAGAGGGCAAAATGGCCATTCAAAGAATTCACAGATCACCTCCCAAAAGATACCCCAAAATGAAAACTCCAAGGAACCTTGTAACCAAATTCCAGAATTATCAGTTCAAGGAGAAAATACTGCAAGCAGCCAGAAAGAGACAATTTAAATATCATGGGACCACAGTCAGGAATACAGAGGAATTAGCAGCTTCTATATTAAAGTGTTACAAGGCCAGAAATACAACATTTTGGAAGGCAAAGGAACTTGAACTGCAATGAAGAACCAACTATTCAGCAAAAAGTGTGTATATTTTGGGGAAAAAGATGAACTTTCAAACTTATAGGGGATTTTCAGTCATTCCTGATTAAAACAAATAAACAACTGAACAAAAAGTTTGATCTTCAAATAAAAGACTCAAGAAAAGCATAAAATGATAAACAGGAAAGAACAAAAAGATGCCATTATGTAAGGTTAAACTGCTTAAATTCTTATGTGGGAAGATGATACTTGTAACTCTTGAGAACTGTATATTTATTGTGGCATTTAGAAGGGGTATACCTAGAGAGTGTGGGAATAAGTTGAATTTGAGGTGATGATAAAAATAATTAATGGGTAGAAAAAAAAGAATTGTCCTAAGAGAATAGGAAAAGGGGACACAGAATAGACTAAATTGTATCATAAGAAGTGGTGCAAAGACCTATCACAGTAGAGGGAAAGAAGGGGGGAGGTGAGCATTGTTTGAGCCTTACTTTCATTGGAAACTACGTAATCTAATTCAAAAGAAAGAGTGGTTCAAACAATAAATCATAGAAACAATCAATAACAACTTCCAAGAAAAATATAATAATAAGACAACATATCAAAATGTATAGAATGCAGCCAAATTGGATCTTAGGGTAAATTTTGTACTTCTACATGTTTGTATGAATAAAATAGAGAAAGGAGTAATCAAGAAATTGGGCACGCAACTAAAAAATCTAGAAAAATGATAAATTAAAAATCCTCAATTATACCAAATCAGAAATTTAGAAAATCAAAGGAGAGATTAATAAAACTGAAATTAAGAAAACTGTTGATCTAATAAATAAAAATAAGAGCTAGTTTCATGAAATTTACAAAAAAGCAATGAAATAGATAGATCGGTGCTTAAGTTGATTTTAAAAAGAAAGAAGAATTTCCAGTATCAAAAATGAAAAGGGTGAAATCACCACCAGTGAAGAGGAAATTAAAACAATAATTAGGAACTATTTCACCCAACCATATGCCAATAAATTTGACAATCTAAGTGAAATAGATGAGTATTTACAAAAATATAAATTGCCAAGATTATGTTAAGAAAAAGAAAACAAAATACTTACCTCCATTAAAAAAGAGAAAAGAAAAAGAAATTTTAACAAGGGGAGCTCCTAAGAAAAATTATCTATGACTGGATGGATTTACAAGTGAATTCTACCAAATATTTAAAGAACAAATAATTCTGGGGACAGAGCCAAGATGGCAGAAAGGAAGCAGTAACTTTTCTAAGCTTCTCTATGAATCCCATCACTAAACTTTAGAAAATCAATCTGAAAGGATTTTAGAGTGACATAATCCATTGGGAGATGGAGCATAGCAAATTCCCAACCCAGGAAAGTGCCCAGATAGGTATGGGCAGGGGGTGCACAGAGCACACGGGGCAGCACCAGTGGGGACCAGAGAGAAGACTACAGCAGAGTGAGAAGGAGCCCCAGCCAGCAGACTCACTCACCCCAATGGTGATTTGCAACTGTCTCACCATCTCACCAAAGGATGGAGCTGGGTAAGAGAAAGTCCAGGGCTCACAGCAGCAACAGAAGCTTCTCCTGCTGCTATCAGCCTACAGCCTGGAAGTTTAAAAATCACCTATCTGAACTTCCAGAAGCCAAGATAGGAGAGTAAAGCAGAGTAAAACCCCCTCCCTGACCCAGAAAACCGAGAAAAATGTCTCACCCAGAGTAAAATCCTAAAATAATGGAAATAGCCTCAGGCTTAGGAGTGACTGAGAAAGGGTGTAATTCAGGTAGTAAAAAGTCTGAAGTGAAGGGCAAGAGGGGTCCCAAAAAGCCCCACCTCAGCTAACCAGAAGGAGCTTCCAAAGCCCAGGGTGGTAGAGCCAACAAGTGCTAACAACACAAACCTAGGTGGGTCTTAGCACCACCAGGGGAATCTTTGTGCAGCTTTGCTGGCAGCCAGCTACTGTGCCTGCCTGACCTGTAGCCCAGGAGCATAGAGGTAGAAATCAGGAGTGGCCATACCACCCCTCCCTAATTCAGGAAAAACACTGGCCTTGGCCTCAGTCTAGACATCCAGAGGTTACAGCAGTCAGAGTCAACAACCAGGCACCTAGCTCCCAGCTTGAGAAGCATTGGTCAGAGCCCTCTACCCCAGAAGCAGAAATACACTTTAAGAGTCAGGAAATATGTAGTCACAATGGGAGGGAAGCAACTTGCAAAGGGAAGACCAAAGACTACTGAATCCTATTATTGTGAATGAATAGAATCACTCTCAGGATCCACACCTGAGACCATAAAAGGAAACATGAATTAGCCTGAACCCCAAAAAGCATTCTTGGAGGGGCCCAAGATCTACAGTGACTAAATTGAAAAAAAAAATCTCACTGAAGAAAACAAATCCCTAAAAAGTAAAATTTGTAAACTGGGACTGTAGGTTCAAAATCTAACTGGAGAAAATAACTCCCTAAAAAGGAGCTTCAAAAATTAACCAAGGAAAATAATTCACTAAAAATTAGAATAAATCAAATTGAAGCTAAGGATGATATGATGCATCAAAAGTTGGTCAAAGAAAACATGAAGATTGAAAAATTAGAAGAAAGTGTAAAATATCTCACTGTAAAAATCAATATGGATATGGAGAACAAATCTAGGAGATTTGTTATGATATGATATGATATGAGAAAAGATCTAGGAGATAGAACCCAAGAATTATTGGTCTGCTGGAAAGCTATGATGAAAAAAACAGCCTGGACAACATCCTCCAAGAAACTGTCAAAGAAAACCGTCCAGAAATCCTAGAATCAGAGGGTAAACTAGTTATTGAAAAAATTCACTGAACTCCTCCTGAAAGAGATCCCAAATTAAAAATTCCAAGAAATATAGTAGCCAAATTCCTGTTACAAGGCTAAGGAGAAAATACTGCAAGCAGCCAAAAAGAAAAAAATTAAATATCATGGAACTACATTCAGGATCACATAGGACCTAGCAGCTTCTACATTAAAATATCAGAGATATTAGAATTTGATATTTTGTTAGGCAAAAGAGCTAGGACTGCAACCAAGGATCAACTACCCAGCAAAACAGCATAATCTTTCAGGCAAGGAGGTGGTCATTTAATAAAATAAGAGACTTCCATACTTTCCTGATGAAAAAGCCAGAGCTTGATGGAAAATGTGATCTCCAATTACAAGACTCAAGAAAGACATAAAAAGGTAAACAAAGAAAATACATACTCACACACACATACACACACATGGACACCCATGCACACATGCACATAATTTGGGATTCAATAAAAGCAAACTGTTTACATCCTTATATGAGAAGCTGACACTTGTCAATACTGAAATTTATAAGATTATTGCAACCTTTAAAAGGGATATAACATAGAAGGCATGGGTATAAATGAACTAATCTGATGATTAAAAAAAACCTTATTAAGGGTGTCAAAGGGACTGTAATGGGAGAAAAGGAAAAGATGAAGCAGAAAAGGGTAAATTATGCCGCATGAAGCAACATAAAAATATGCTATAGTAGAGGGGAAGGAGGGAGGGAGATGAACATCATATGAACTTTATTCTCATTGGTTCTGGCTAAAAGAGGGATCAACATAATCAGTTAAGTTTAAGATTCTAAAGTGAAAAAACACAAAAACCTCATTATAATAGAGAGAAAGGAGGGAGAGAGAAGAGAACTGTATGAAATTTACTTTCATTGGTTTGGGGTCAAAAAGGGAATAACATACTCCAATAAGTATAAAAATCCATTGTGCCCTAGATGCAGTAGGAGGGGTAAGGTTGGGAAATAAGAAAGGGGGGTGGTAAGAAGGGAGCGAAGTAGTAGTAAGAGGAAAGGGTAGATAAAGAGAAGGAGTCAAAGGGGGGGAATACTGAGGGAGATGGTGGTCAAAATGAAAACTCTTAAGGAGGGGATAGAAGGAGGAAGAAACAAAACAAAAATGGGAGGGAATCGGATGGAGGGAAAGACACAGATCATAATCATGACTGTCAATGTGAATGGGATGAACTCTCCCATAAAATGGATGCATATAGCAGAATGGATTAAAAACCACAACCCTACAATATACTGTCTACAAGAAACACATTTAAAACAAGGGTATATGGACAGGTAAAAGGTAAAATGTTGGAGTAGAATATATTGTGCTTCAGCTAAAGTAAAAAAAAGAAGAGCTAGCAATCCTTATCTCAGTTAATGCAAAAGCAAAAATAGATCTAATTAAAAGAGATAAGGAATGAAAGTACATCCTGCTAAAAGACACCATCAAGAATGAAGTAATATCATTACTTAACATATATGCACCAAGCAGTATAGCATCCAGATTCTTAGAGGAAAAGTCAAGGGAGTGGGGGACCTTGATCTCCCCCTCTTTGAACTTGATAAATCTAACCTCAAAATAAACAAGAAAGAAGTTAAGGAGGCTATGCACCAGCAGATTCCTGAAAGAATACTACTGTAAATAGCTTTTTAAGGTTCACATTACACAATAGAGTGAACACTGCTTATTCCATTACAAATCAAGGCAAACATTCACAATATATCATAATATGATATTCACAACATTACATCTTATCACAGAAAATCACAATATGGTGTTCATAACAGCTTAACATTAGAACGGCCACACAGTTTTCACTACAGTGGCCACAATATTTAGAACAAAGCATTCAATCAATTCATAATACAGTAATCAATACTCAGTCATTCAATCAATTCACAACAATAATCAGTCTTCCACTCATGGGGCAACCATTACTTAATCATTCAATCAATTCATAATACAATAATCAAACTTTCACTCGTGGGAAAACCATATATCATTTCAATCAGTCATTAAATACAATCATTAGAGAACCACACAAATCCTCTACCCCAGGTGTCCATCAAACCTCAGTTTCATTCAAGGGGAGGCCTTTTCTTCATCTTGACTCTGGGTGGTCTCTCTGATTCCCTGGATTCCCTTCCATGGTCCCAGCTCCCTTCCGAATCCACCAAACAGTCACCTGAATTCAGAAGCAGACAGCTCCCAGATGCTCATCCAGTCCTCAGAGGTAGACAGCTCCCAGGTTCTTGTCCAATCCTCAGGGAAGTCCTTGGCACACATGGAAGATCACAGGGTTGAGCACAACTCAAATCCTTCACCACTCCTGTTACCAAGAATTCAAGGATCAGCCAGGCCACAAACAAAGTCTTATCCTGGTCATGTTTCTTCAGTCCTCCAGCAGTTCATCTGGCCCTAGGACCCAGAAGGAATATTGGCCTTCCAGGAGGTCTTCCAGGCAAACCCTCTCAGCCTTCCAGGTGACCTTCACAAGATTCTGGTCTCAGGAAAACCCCATCTCAGTTAGCTTCCAGATGCTGGGAGAGAAACTTCCTCCCCCCCTCTTTCTCTCTCTCTCTCTCTCTCTCTCTCTCTCTCTTTCTCTCTC
>CM053594.1:153949675-153977937 GCA_028646575.1 Pseudocheirus occidentalis
ATCCCCACCTAGACATACAACAATCCTTTCAAATGTCCTTTCATTATGATTCTAACCAAGGCCAAACCTCCATCCTCTTTTACCTCTGACCCACTCTAGCCTTTCATTCCACAACACCACCCACAAGGATATTTCCCACCCCTTAATCCTAGATCCCTTTCTTTTCACCTCTAGACCACCCCAGGTTATTTGCCACTCCTTGGTCCTCTCCAAATCTTCCCACAATCTTTTTCCCTAATAAAAAAAAGAGTCAATCTTCTCCCTACCAAATGTGTACACTCACTAGCAATCTTACCCACCTCAACCAGTATTTTAATAAATAAACTACTTGGACTAAAAGAAGCCTTGAGTGGACAAATTATTTTGAGGGAGACCATGTCCTTTGCCCTTGCATTTTGGTGGGTTCCCAAAACTCCTAGACTATGACACATCTCCTTAGGCAAAGTTGATCACAGGAATACTTCAGTTTATCTTCCCAAAGAGCCAAGTGGAGTGCACTGAATAGTTTTGTAGAGAAGTCCATCATTTTGACCCTTAATAATGAAACAATGCCGAAATGTGGTAGTCATTAAGAAAGTCATGGACATTCAGGTAATGACAGAAGAAAAATGGATGTTCACTCTTTTCCTTTTATGGACATAGGAGCAACATGCCAAAAGTCTGTTCCTGTACTAGTCTCCCTCAGATATACACATCTACATAATCCTATGTTAGACTCCATGTTTAAGCAACTGAAGAAATTGACAGTAAAAAGCTCTGAATAGGCTGTAGATTGGTCATCCTGCTTCAAGTTTTTGCCTACTCCAGTGTGACCTCTATTCAGAGACAAAATTTTTCTGCCTAAAACACATTTGACTATGTCATACCTCCTACTAAATCACCTCCAATGTACCCTTATTACCTCCATTATCAAATATAAAATCCCCTCTTTTTATTTCTAAACCCCTCCAAAACCAGGCCCCTTCTTTCCTTTCCAGTATTCTTACACCTTATTCCTCCCTCCATCTACAATCCAATGATTTTAGCCTCTTTGCTCTTTCTCTAAAAATTCACTTAATTGCCTAGCTCTATGCATTTTCACTGGTTCTTGTCCTCTCTTCCTCCCCCCTCCCCCCCAACAGGACTTTCTCCTTCTGGCTTCCTTCAAATTCCACCTCAAATCCCACTTTCTGCATGGATCTTTTCCCTCTCCTCTGCAATGTTAGTTACTTTCTCTTTGTTGATTGTTTCAAATTAACTTGGCTATAACTACTATGGATGACATTATTGGCATTAGGTTTTCTCATTACACTGTGAGCTCCTTGAGAACTGGAGTTGTTTATTTTTCTTTGTATTCTCATGGCTTAGCATAGTAGGTGCTTACTATATGCTTCTTCATTGGCTGTCTAACTCTAGAAAATGCATTTGAAATGTGCATGCTTGTAAGATGGATTATGCATTACTTATGGAAGATGGGTTGTTGAATCCAAAAGCATGGAGTGTGCATCTCAATTTGTGTGTTTCTGTATTCAGGATTTGGAGGTAGAAGAGTGTTAAAAGTGTCATAGTTGATATTAAAAAGACAGCTAGGTGGTGCAGGGCATAGAGAACCAGCCCTGGAGTCAGGAGGACTGGAATTCAAATTGAACTTGGGACACTTCTTAACTATGTGACTCTGGGAAAGTCATTAATCCTGTTCACATCAGTTTTTGGTCTGCAAAATGAGCTGGAGAAGGAAATGGCAAACCACTCCAGTATCCTTGCCAAGAAAACCTCAAATGGGATCATGAAAAGTCAGACACAATTGAAAAATGACCGACCAACATTCAGAATTGAAAAGTGACATTCTGGTCTGACCACAAGGTCTATAATGACCAGATACTCTTTGCTGGCCTCTGCACTCAAAAACTCATCATTTTAGATAACTAAAGAGGGCATTCCACAAATTATATTTGTGATATTCCCATCTCTTATCCCCTCTTTAACTAATATCCTGACAGTAAAGTTGAATGCTTTAGACAAAACACACCATGTTTTAAATCCTAATATCTATATTAGGTACTTTATATCACTCGTTCCCCAAATTATCTCAGTGCTACCATTTTTATGTATCAAAGAAGGAGCTTTTTGCAGGAAAGACGTCAGAGGAGAGTAGGCTCACTGATGTTTGATCCATGTAGAGTAGCTTGCAGTATTATTTCTAGTCTATGACTATAATTTAATTGATATTAAATTAAAATAAAAATGCATTCATTCAATGTAATCTCCAATTGTGTCGGATACATATCTAATTACTAACAATACAAAGATAAACAAGAAACAGTCCTTTACCTCATGGAGCTTACATTCTGCTAGTAGAACAAGTATAAGATGTATGCAAATAAATACAAAAATATACAACATAATTTCCAGAGAAATAGTGCTCAGTTGGGGGTGAGAGGGGATCAGGAAAGCTCTCAAATACTTTGATCATAGCCACGAAGTAAATGCAAACAACTGAAGAGTGGCAGGGGCTACCCTGGGACAATATGACTTTTAAAAAATATCTCCATTATTTGATTATAAAATCTCTGCAGATCTTTAGGTAAGAGACTGAAAGCCAGAGCTTAGGAAAGGGGAGATGTATGTATGTGTTTTATAGTACTGAGGGTGGTTTTGTGGCAAGTCATTCCCATTCTCACCCAGTATCAAGACCATACTTTTATAAGATTTCTATATGGTCTTAAAGTACAGTCTATGAATGAAGTAAGCCATTCTCTACGCAACCCTAACTGGGAACTGACTCTAACACTTTGAATATGTCATTATGACACCAAAAAGGCCACTTGTTCTTATTTTCTAATCAAATTAGATTGCTTTCTGTTCCCTGGGTTAGTCCTGGTATTTCCAGCCTCCTTTACTTGTTGTCCGTATTTGGGAACAAGCATCCTTCAGACCACACTGCCTGTTAAAAGTTTTTTTTTCCTTCAAATCCCAGCTCTAGTGCAACCTGCACTGTGACTCTGTCCCAACCATGAATAATTCACCCCTGTTTGAAACTGACCCATGCACTTATCATGTTCTAATTATCCATATCTACATTTTATCATTCCTACTGGTTGATTGTGGCTGGAAACTAGTTCTTACTCACTTTTGTACCAGAAAAGTCTAGAATATTATAAGCACTTAACAAGAGTTGATTGAATTTGAGTTTGAATGAAATGAAACAATTAATAAAAGATGTTGCTCCCCTCAAAAGAAGTTTTCCTTTTTAAAGAGAAAAACATATTAGGGACAATAAAAGAGACAATTGTGGCTTACCGTTTCTTTCGTTTTTTTTCCCTTTTTTAACTTCTCATTGGATGGCTTTAAATTGTCTTGGTCAAGCATGTTTTCTATCCATTCCATCTATGCAGCTTACTAGCTGTGTGTCTTTGAGCAGTTCCCCTAAACTTTCTAGACTTCTCTTTCTAGGCTTTTAGAAGCTGAAGTCCAAGGATGCTGTGAATTCCCAATATCCCACAAGTAGGTGAGCTGACTCAGATTGAAGATGATGATCAAGAGGGAATGTAGAGATACAGCAGTTGATCAGACCAAAAGGTATAGATGTGGTTTGCAAATAGCTTTATGTGGATTATGAATATAATATAATATAACAAATGTAAACCACAAATAGCCTCATATGGATAATGAATGTAATACAATATAACAAATGTAAACCACAAATAGCCTTATATGGATGACCACATTTGTGTTGCATGACAACCCTGTGAAACGGGCCATACAGATGTTTTTTTCCCTGTGTTTTATAGATGAAACTAATGCTCAAAGCAATTAAGTGACTTGTTCATGGTCACAAAGCCAATAAGTATTAAAAAGTGGGTTTCGAATTTGTTTTCTTTATTCTAAATCCAGTATTCTTTAGATTGTACCTCACTGGAGAAAGGAGTTGCTGAAAAGAAAACAACAGCATGGTAGTGAATTCTTTATAATTCATCTGTGTTCTCAGCAAACATGTATTTAGTGTCTTCTATATGCATGAAACTGTGTAATTTGATTCAGAGGCGGGAGGAAAGACATATTTACCTATGTGAAGGACATCAATGTGATTGGAGAACCATGACCATCATATATATGTTTCCTAGGGTTTTTGCTATCATACTTAAGAAGAACGTTTAAACACTGTACTGGATTTTCTAAGATTACAAGGGATGACAGAGTTTCTTGCAATTTGAAAAGCCATAAAATTCTTTCCTGAATTTCAATTAATATTTAATGAAAGGCTACTTACTGAGAATTTGGAACAAGGCATAGTAGTATGTCCAGTGTGCAAATGAATAAATCTCAACTTCTCTATCATCAAGATGTTCACTGAGCAAATATCTTCTGCAGGAAGTATTTCCTAACCTCCAGGTTCTTTCTCTCAGTCATTTTCTCTTTATTCGGTACATAGTTTGTACCCCTGACTAGATTGTGCCCTCCTTTAGGGCAGGGATTCTTTGGCCTCTCTTTCTGTATCCCTAGTGCTTATGGTAATAATTGGTGAGTGTTGTTGCTTAGTCATTTCAGTCACATCCAATTCTTTGCAACACATTTGAGCTTTTCTCGACAAAGATAAGAGAGTGATTTGCTATTTCTTTCTCATTTTACTGATGAGGAAATAAAGGTAAAGAGTTTAATGACTTGGCCAGGATCACACAACTAATGTCTAAAGCTGGATTTGAACTTAGGTCTTCTTTACTCCAGGCCCAGCACTCTCTCCACAGTGCCATTGCCTCGACATGTAGCAGGCACTTAATAAATATTTTCTGACTGACTAAAATATTCCATAAGTGCCTATTATATACCCTGCTCTTGAGTAAAGATGATTGGAAACTTAATCATATATGTTCTGCCAGCCAGTTTTGTGTTTCCCCCCAAAAATTCATCATTCTCTTGGCTGATACAAGTTTCTATATATGTTTGGTAGGTGGACATTTTTTAAACAGCATTTCTTCCCCATAACGAAAAAAAATGGACTTTAGAATTTCTAGAGCTATAAAACCTGTGAGAAAGAGAGATGACAGAAGGGTTGGCATTAAAAAGAGAAGATTTTTTTGGATTAACAACTTATAGATCACATACGTACAAACACAGTGTAAGCTAGTGTTTAGTATCAATGATTCCACATATCAGGAAGTAGAGCTATTCTTCTATACTTGGGAAGCTCTCCCAGTGCTGAGCTAGGATCTCCTCATAGCCAGATGTGTATAGGTATATCTGTTTTGTTTTGTTTTTTTTTCCAACAGTGCAATGTATAAAGGTAGAGATGATTTTGTCCATGCCTGATTTTTCCCACTCTTATGTGTGAGTATGCTTTTTCGCAGGATTATCCCCAACAGAACTAGTCTGGTGATTATAAGTCAGTGCCAACCAACTTTAAAAAAAGAGGTTTAAATATATAGGCGCAAAAAACAGATTGTGGGATGTTGGCTATTCTTAATAGCATTACATAAGCATTATTAATTTTTGTATGAAATCTTAGTGCAAGCATTTATCATGAAATAAGTTGCCCCACAAACACTAACCTGAACACTTTTCCTTATCCTCCATAAAGACTGTGTTGTGCTGAGTATGGTTGGATTGGAAGGAATGGATTCCATATGTATGCATTCAAAGAAGCACAGCCTGCATCAGACTGGAACACCATATACAGGCAAGGTCCTCATAAATTTATAAAAACATTTTACACTTTGCCCCACGTCTCTTGAGCCTCTATAAAGAGAACATGTTCCAGGGCAGTGATCTTTTGATCACTGGTAGGTCATGATAGAAAGTGAACCATTTAACCTTTTGGATTAAAAGGAGCTAGTTCGTTTCAAAGAAGGGTTGTTTAGATACTTGTGTGACGCTGGCCAAGTTGTCTCAGTACTTTGGGAGACTTCACTTCCATTAACTGAAACAGTTGAACTATTTCATATCTAATGTCCTTTTTAGCTCAGAACATATGAGTCATTTTTTCCTTGTAAGCCATTTACATTTACATTGTAAGCCATCCAGTTGGAAGAGAAAAATGCTAAAAATTGTGGGTTTAAACAGCACAAGGTGTCAGGCTATCCTATGTCACTATTCTATATCAAGGTCTGGCTACTACCTTTCTAATCCTAAAACTGATCTTGAAACAACCTCATCACCTTATAGAAAAATGAACTCTATTTGAGTAAGTCAGGTTTGGTGAAATTCATTCACAAGAATACTATGGAAACCAGGATGGTTAAGGTTCATCCCTCTCTTCTTCTTTAGATGTGATATCTTTTATAGATGTTGAAACATTTTGTTTAGTTTTAAAAATTGTCCTTATTTGATTCCATGACAAACCAATGAATTAGGTAGGCTGTACCAAGGAAGAATCTCTCTCATTTCTACCTTCCCCTTAATTTAGATACTTGATACAACCTATCCCTCAGATCTCTCTTGAAATGAATCAACATACATTTATTAGTCATCTACTATATGCTAGGCACGAGGGATAAAAGTATAAAGAATAAAACTATCCCGATTCAAAATGAGCTTACATTCTAATGGGGAAGAGAAAACGTGCACATAGAAATATATGCATTCAGCTACTTTATATATCAAAATATATATACATATGTATATAGGCAAATATATATGTCCATATGTCTATATGTGTGTATGTATGTATATATAATTATGTGTGTGTGTGTATAGAGAGAGAGAGAGATACATATGCATATACAAAATATTTTAAAACAAGGCAGTTTAGGAAGAAGTTCAGTTTTGTGCTACTATATTCTTTGTGAGAGATGTCAGCGACTGTTAACTAATGAGAACAGTTGGAGGCGGGCAGGGGGGAAGAGACAGACAGAGAGACAGAGACAGAGAAAGAGAGAGGAGAGACAGGGACAGAGAGAGAGAGAGAGAGTGAGAGAGAGAGAGAGAGAGAGAGAGAGAGAGAGAGAGAGAGAGAGAGAGAGAGAGAGAGAGAGAGAGAGAGAGAGATGCATATACAAAATATTTTAAAACAAGGCAGTTTAGGAAGGAGAACAGAAGTTAAAGGGAACAGAAAGTCCTCATGTAGAAAATGGTGCATTTTATGGGGTAAGATGTAAGGAAGGAGTAGATTATGTTATGTAATAATTTTGATGCTTTCTGGAGATGTTTAATTGTTAGGAAATTTTTCTTATATCAATAATTGAGTCATTTTGAAGGTCTACCTGTTACTTCTATTTCTTCCTTCGGAGGTATAACAGAATCCCTGACTATATCCTCAAGTACCTCCAGGACAGTGTCTTGAACATAGTAGGTCCTTAACAAATTCTCACTGGACTGGATCAGAGTGGATTAGATTAAATTTCACATGACAGTTCTTCAAATACTTGAAGACTGCAATAATGTTTTCTCCTACCTTGAGTCATCTCTTCTCCATACTACATACATCTGGTTCTTTCAAAAAATTGCTTATATGGCATAATCACATGACTTTCACCACCTTGGTTGCCTTTTTTTTCACATTCTCTAGACCCAAGGTTCTTAACTGGGAGTATGTGAATTTGTTAATTGAAAAGAGATATTTTGACAACTGTAGATTCCTTTGTAATCATGTATTTTTGTGTATTTAAAATCATTATAAAGGTTCATATATTTCGCCAGATTGCCACAGGACCCCATCTATGATATAAAAAAGGTTAAGAACCTCTGACCTCAACTATAAATGTCCCTACTAAATTGTAGTGACCAGAAGAACAATACTTCAGATATCTAATGTAATGTAAGGACAGAAAATAAGCAGGGCTATCACTATGCAAGTTCTGAACATTATATCTACCCTAATACAGCATATGATCTAGTTTGCTTTTTCAGTTATCATCTGACCTCACTGATACATGTGTGTGTGTGTCTGTGGTTGTGTGTCTCTGTGTGGAAAGAGTGCTTAAAATCTACTAAAATACCAGGATCTTCTGCAAAACAAACTCCTGTCTGTATTTCCTGTACCTTGTGTTTTCAAAGTTGGGCTAAAAACAAAACAAAAAATAAATAAAACTAGATCTATCCCTGTTAAAAGCAATCTTATTCAATTTAGCCAAAAATTCTAGGATATTTTGGGAGATATTTGAAAATACCAAATCTTTTGAGCAACATGTTAACAATTTCTTCTCATTTGTTCCATCTTTATGTATTTGATAAACGTTCTATTTATACTTTCATATACTTCTATCCTAAGTAAAAGAATCCAATTTCACAGAGGCAAGCAGAACTTCCTGAAGCACTCCACTAGACACATTGATCCAAGCTGATATAAAAGTAGCAATGACTATTTAGGGCGTCTAGACATTCAACTTAATACAGATCCATCTGAGTACATGGCCCTCTGGTGCAAATTACAACAATCTTTCCTCAAAAATAGTAAGATGGATATTTTAAAAAACTGTTTTGCTCTAATCTAGGTAAATACAGCTATAGCATCTTCCTAATTTAGCAATACTTTCAAGAAAGGTTAGTCTGGCATAACATATTTTTGTTGAATACATATCAGATTTTGTCTACATAATTTTCTTTTCTAGGGTTTCTAAATAATCCCTTCAAAACAAAGTAGGATTTTGCCAAATATCATAATCTAACTAACCTCAATTTTGCAAATTCCACTCTCTTCCCTGTCTTGAAAATTTCTATAGTCTTTAGGTGCTTCCTTTGATAATAAGGAAACAAGTATGGAAACAGAGGCAGAGTCCCCAAACTCTGGTATCTTGGACCAGAGGCTTAATTTTTTTATCTGTTTTGTGAGAAGTCAGTTTTTCTTAGGTTCCACACTGAAAGAATCTGCTGCTTCCAAATTTAAAAGGAATTGGTTAAGAAAAAAACAAAGAAAAAAAAACCAAAACCTTACACTCTCATCTTCAACCCCAGTGATTCTATGTTGAAGACAGAGAGACAACATTATTGATGAGATCCAAAACTGGATGAGCAGATGTTTGACATCTCTTCTAACATTCAAATGCTAATGAATATATGCTTCTCCTATAAGCATCCAACCATGAAGTAGAAAAAAATAGATAAGAAAAACAAAAATTATGGCAACCACTTAAAATATTATCCAAATAATTCTAATTCTTACCTGTGCACTTGCCACCTTTCAACTACTTCTTCAAAATCTACAGTAATATACAACATTTTTTTCTAACTTTTTATGCCAATGAGACTTGGATATATATAAAAATCGCTTCCCTATTCTTTAATCATTCCAACAGTAACCTGTGATTTCTCCTTATCCTTCAGTGGAAGAGAAGGATTGCCAACAATTGATTACTCAAATATATCAAATATGATCTTACTGAAGAGCTGCCCAAATCCAAAGGGCCTCATTGAGTTGGGCAAGTGAGCCATGAGCCACAGAGGCACTGCAAGTCAGTCAAACAGAAGACATATCTTTGTTCAATTTCTGTTAGTTACTTGCAGCATTTTTCTATGTCATATGGATATTATTACTCCTACATTTGTTTAAATATAAGATGACTTTTCTCTGAATATCTTCTAGTTCTTTTATTTTCTATTCAGAAACTAGAACTGTTCACTTTTGTGTAAGCAGTTCATGTCCTCCTCTTCAATTTAGATTCTTAGTGAACTGGGGCACCAAAAGAGTAAGTGTCCATGGACACACAGTTAGTATGTGGGAGATGTAGGAATAAAACCCATATATTCCTGACTTTAAGATCCATAATCTAGGATTATGCCTTCTATTTGATTAATTATAGCTTCTATTTGACTATTATGGCTTCTATTTGACTAATATCTCATAGTCTTTGGACACATTCAAGCTGAATTTTGACTCAGATTTTTTTTTTCTAAAAAGTTTTCTGAGTCTGATCATGTCTCACACCATTGTCCCCACCCCCAGCGCCAAAACATATACTCAACTCCAATAGCTTCCTATAGGGCTCTAGGATAATTTTTTAAAATTCTATTTGGCATTCAAAGTCTTTCATAACCTATATTGCTCCTACATTGACAGTCTTCTTATGCCTTGCTCCCTGACATTTACTCTTCAATTCAGTGATACTGGCCTCCTGTCTGTTCCACAAATGAGACATTTCATCCCTCAATTCCAGACAGTTTCCCCTATGCATAGAATGTTCTCCTCCCTTCCAACTACTGATTTCCTTGGATTCCTTTATATTCCCACTATGAATGCTTCATTTACATAAATCCTTCACCAATCCCTCCTAATTCGCATGCCTTCTCTTTATTAATCATTTCCTATTTATCCCATATGCAGCTTGCTTTGTATTTATTTTGTATGTTATCTCTCCCATTATATTACAAGCTCCTTGAGGGCAGGGACACATTTCCCCCCTCTTTTTGTACCTCCAATACTTAGCACAGTGCTAGACACATAGTAGGTTTGTTGATTGAGTCAGTAATTCAACACCAAACAGAAAAAAAAGGATCTAATCTTTTTGTCTTTTTTAAAGCAAGCTCTTTTGACTTCATTGAGTAAAGAGCAACAATTGCTGAACACTAAGAACAATGCAGAGATCTAAAAATAATATCAATTTTTAGATATGTTTTCCTAATTTTAGGTGAATGTTTTAAGAACAGTGAAGAATATGCCTTCATTTAGCACAAAGAACAATCTAATATCTTTCCTTAAACCATTACTCCTAGAGATGAGCAAAAAATGTGGTTACTATACAATGAAACTTCCTCTCTCTAAAAAATACTTCTGAAAAGCTCCCTATAACTATGCAGAAAGATGCTTAATAATATTTTATGATGAACCTGGAAAACGGTCAGAGAAACAGAAGGGAAAAGTTATTTATTTCTCCTCTAAAATTCCAAAGGAAAAGTGAAAATGTACTATTTTCCAAAACATAGCTGATTTTTTTTTATTGTTTTATTTTGCCTGGGATGAATCTTTGATTATATTAGTCCCAAAAGGAATGATCTGGAAAAAAGAACAGTTTTTGAATGTGTGAATGTAATGTTGATTTTATGACAGTATACTTTCGTGACATACTTATACTCAACAAACTATTTCCAAGAAAACTTATCTCTTTTTAAACTCTTTTTGAGACAAAGCTACTTTAATTATATTAATCTAGTTATTCTTGTGACCAAAAAAAAAAAAGGACCAGGTGAGTGGGGGAGGGACACAGCTCTAGATACCAAGAACACATCACAATATAAATTTGAATTCTTCTTCCTAAGAATAAAAAGCATTCAAGATTATTCTAAGAATTTCCAAATGACCTTATACGTATCTCTCAAGTCAATGCAAAACCTCTAAAGACAAAAATAATCAGCTGCTTTAGCTACACTACAGGCAGTAATGAAAAAGCCTGCCAATAGCATCTTCCTCTGTGGCTGATTTAGTAAAACTTTTATGAAGACAGTAAATTTTCTGTTTTAGTATACATGACAATCGTATTCTCAATGTGAAGATACAAGACAAACAGAAATCAATATCCTCCAACTTGAGCCTGAATTTTTGTCAACTTCCAATTATTATCTTGCTTGTGGGGGAAGATCAAAGAGTGATAGCAGGCCTCAGTCCTGATGGTCCAGAGTGGACAGACAATTCCAATTGTAAAGAGATATGATTCTAGATAGAATGTGCTTAACCTGGCTGCATTTGACAAACAGTGTGGAGCTAACTGCAGAAGTCATATTCAGTTTAGCAACTATATATCTAGCAGAAAAAAAGACAAACTGAAACTGTTAGCAAGGATTACATTGTCTAAATGTTTAGGTTCATTTTCATCACTGAATGTAAGGCAATTTCATTTGATGGCTATTTTGAGATGATACTCCCCATTAGAATTTTGCTATAGGAAAAATAACCTAAACATTTTAAATGTACATTTTGTACCTTATATTTTGGGTATCCAGACTGGGCCTCATTTATGCAATTTAAGAACCAATTAAGGTTCAATTTTCAAATATTATATTAATATACTAAAATTAGTTATATGCCTAAATAAATATTAATAGAGATTAACAAATTAACCTATTCATACTGACTACTAACACTAAATCATTCCATTTCAGTTGAGAGTTGGAGGAAGTTTGTGGCTATTTAACCGTCCTCATTTTGCAGATTAGGAAATGGAGGCCCAGAGAGGTAAACTAAGGTCACAAAGCTAGTTAGTAACTGGACCAGTGTGTGATTTTCTTAAATGTTCAAGTCCAACCAAGTCACCTTCCTATTCAAAAAACTCCAGTGTCTCCCTTGCATTTCCAGAATCAAATACAAAATCATATATAAAATCCTTCACAACTTGCCCTTCCCTAACCCCTGCAACAAAAGCACGCATAGTTTTCTAGTCTTTTTATACCTTACAGCCTGCCATGGACTCTGCAATCCAGCAACATTAGCCACCTGGATATTTCTCAAACAAGATACTTTATTTCTTAACTCCAGGCATTTTCATCCACTGTCCTCCATGCTCAGAATGTTATCCTTCCTAGTGTCTACCTCCTGGCTTTCCTGGCTTCCCTTCAAATGCCAACAACAATTCTACCTTCTACAGAAAGCCTTTCCTGCTGCACTTTAAGGCCAATGGCTTCCATCTAAGATCATCTCCAATTTACAATATACAATGTAATTTTTCATATACACACACATGTGTGTGCTTATGTATATTGTGTATATATGTACTATGTATGTGTATATGTTTATATAAACATGCATGTATATGTAGATACATATATAATACACACATGCATGCATACATGCATGCATACACACACACACACATATATATATAAAATCTTATTCTTAGACAAGTGTCCACATATTATTTCCCCCACTAGACTGTAAAAGGACAGGTAAGTGGCACAGTGGACAGAGTGCCAGGCCCAGAAACTGAAAGTCTCCTATTCCTTCAAAGCCAAAGTTCAAAGTGGGCCTCAGACACACAAACTGTCTTTTGACTTTCTTTGTATCGACTGTCCTTAGCACAGTGCCTGGAACATAGAGGGCACTTAACCAACTGACTACATTAGAAAAGGGGCTGGAATAAGAGTTAGAAGATTTGAGTTCCATTCTTCAGTTTGCCACTTACTGATACTTTTGGGCAAGTCAGTTAACCACTGAGCCCCAGGTACCTCATCTGCGTAAGAAGTTGTATAATAGCACCATTGCACATTCTTCTAACTCCAAAACTCTGATCCTGGGTTTCTGGCAGATGTTCTTTCTACTACACAATCATGCACTTCCTCATATGGACAATTATGTACACTACTCATTTTATGTTGCTTATTATGTATATATTATGATATTTTCAACACTGGAAAGAAGAACAAAGTTAAACAAAAAGTCAGCTGGAAAACCTGGCAGGAGAACACAGTTAAACGTGCTTAATCACCATATTAATCACAAACACTATCAATACCAGCCCTTACTGAACTAATGATTCCCTTAAGCCAAGTCTTCACAGCAGCCACTATCTGGAAAATTCAGGCAATAAAAAACAAAACAAAACAAAACAAAAGATACATTTGTCTTTATTTTCCAGATAGTTTGAGTAAAAGTGAACTTGCTGCAATTACAGAGAGTTTAAATTTTGAGATGAAGCTTTGTTGGCAATTCCTACTTGGTCTCACTTTGGTACAGAAAATAGAGTTTATTGGCAGAAAATAGAAATGTCTTCTGACATATTTTTCTATTGGAGAAGGGTTGTAGGATGGGCTAAATCAGAAGCACAAAGGACATGGAATCTGTGATTAAAAAAAAGAAAATAAGTCTTTCTGTCCTCATCTATTTAAATAGATCTTATTCAGATTATTTAACAGAAGTTCAAACTGGTACATGGAGATTCTCTTTAAACATAATAACATAAGCTGTTCCCCAATTTGCACTTAACTAGAAATTCAATTCAATAAATGCAATCTGATGAATACTTATTAAGACCCCATTTTGGGAAATGAACTCTAGTGGATGCTAAAGATACAAAAGTAGAAAATAATGTATTTCCTGCCTTCGAGGAGATTACTCTCTAATTTGTAGAATAAGATAGGTAAGTAAACATGTACAATTAAAGGCAGAGTGAGACAAAGGGAAAGATCCAAATAAAGTGCTAGAGGATTATTTGAGGAATAATATTTCTCTTCCACATCAATGACAGCCAGGACAATGGCACATTCTACTTCAGAACTTCATCACTTCTCATCTGTACAACAGTCACCTATTTACTAGCCCTACACCAAGCCTCACCCTAATTCAGTCTGTTTTCTACACAGCCATCATATTTATTTTCCTAAACCATTGTTCTGACCATGTCATTCCCCTATTCAGTAACTTCAGTAGCTCCTTATTATCTCAAGTACCAAATATAAACACCTTTAATTAGCATTTTAAAATCTTAATCCATCCTCTTCCTAGTTTCTTACATTAAGCTCCCCTACACTCTTTAACCTGACTACACTGGCCTAATTATTTATCCACACATAAAACACTCCTTCTCCCATTCTTATGCCTTTCTTTGAACTGGTTGCTTTCTCATTCCTTCTCCCCTTCTCTTCCATACACAAAAAACAATTTTTCCTCATGTTTGTCTCTTGTAATTTCTAGTTTCTTTTTTTTTTTTTTTTTTGCTTTTTGGAGGGCAGTTGGGGTTAAGTGACTTGCCCAAGGTCACACGGCTAGTTTTTGTGTTAAGTGTCTGAGGCCGGATTTGAACTCAGGTACTCCTGACTTCAGGGCCAGTGCTCTATTCACTGCGCCACCTAGCCACCCTTCTAGTTTCTTTCAAGAGAGATCAGGTGACACCCTTTCTACATACAGCCATTTGATCCCCTTCTGAGGCTAGCATATTACCTCTCCAAACTACTTTGAAGATATCTATATATGTATATCTATATCTATCTATCAATCTATGCTGGTATATAATATGTCTAT
The DNA here is from genome assembly GCA_028646575.1 of Pseudocheirus occidentalis. Classification (NCBI taxonomy): domain Eukaryota; kingdom Metazoa; phylum Chordata; class Mammalia; order Diprotodontia; family Pseudocheiridae; genus Pseudocheirus; species Pseudocheirus occidentalis. The sequence continues at coordinate 153,964,530 of CM053594.1, forward strand.
AGGTATGCATGCATGTATATGTATATATGAATGTGTGTGTGTGTGCTGCTTCTTTTGTTGGCATATAAGCTCCTTGAAGACAAGAACTTGTTTGCTTGTTTCTTTGCATTCCTAGTTATATCCCTAGCAAAGTGTTTGGTACATGCTTGTTGAGTGACTAATTGATTCAGGTTAATTCAGGGAAAGTTCATGCAGGAAATGGAAGCTGAGCTGGGCTTTAAAGGCAAAGAAAATTTCCAATAGGTAGAGATGTAAAGGCAATATATTCTACATATGGGGACTAAGAAAGTACAAAATGGGAGAGGGTCAAAACATGATGGAGGAATGAGTAGTAAATCCAATTTGACTGGAATATAAATGGGAGTATTGTGAAATCAGTCTGGAGAGGTAATTTGAAGCTGTACTGCAGAAATCCTTTATCCTGTAGATAAGAGGGAGCCACTGGGGAATTTTCCACAAGCCAGTGACATGATCATACCTGTACATTTGAGAAATTAATTTGGCAGTCATGTGGAGGATGAATTAGTGCAGATATTGGAGTCATGGAAACTAGTTAGGAATCTATGCTGGGGCCAGAGCCAAGATGGTGAAAGAAAGACAGGGATTAACCTGAGGTCTCCCCCAAAGCTCTGCAAACAAACTTTCAGTGATGGCTCAAAACAAATTCTAGAGAGGCAGAACTCACAAAAGAATGGGAAAAAACTATTTTCCAGCCCAAGACAAACTAGAAGATCAACAAGAAAGGTGTATTACACCAGAGTGAGAGCAGAAAACAGTGCAACTACAAAGCAGAAGTAGGTCTTGAGGATGACTGAATCAGTGCTAGCAGTGGCAGTTTGTAGACCTCTCAGCCCACAGATGGTAATAATAATAGATGGTAACAATTGGTTAGAAGGAGATTACCAGCATCCCTTTGCTTGTACTAGTAACAGAAATCTGTTGTATTGTCTGTAATTGTATTTCACTCACAGATCTAAGCCTTGGTCCCAGGGTGAGGAGAAGTACTAGCACACCCAAGTTTGCAGCCACAGAGGATCTGGAACCTTGGCCACAGTTCTAGGACAGAAAAGAGTGCTTATTGTTGCTCAAAGACCAAAACACAGGCCAGGAGAGTAGTAAATACATCTCTTGTTAGATCATACTAGAAAAAACAAAAACTTACAAGTTTCCAGAATCATCTCTGAAAAGAGCTACACAAAAAAACCCTGAAGCTTGGGGCAGTTTCCCTTCCACTCCAAAAGCAGAACCCCACTTTAACATAGATTTAAAAGTCAAGAAATAGGCTGGAAAATAAGTACACAACAGGAAAAAAATCCTAAATATAGAAAGTTACTGTGATGACAGGGAAGATCAGATTCAGAAGATAAAAAAGATAAAAAAGCTCAAACTGTTACATCTGAAGCTTCCATGATCCCAGGTCATGGAAGAGCTCAAAAAGGAGTCTATGACCATTAGTAAGAGAAAAGATGGCACATGGGCCATGCCAGCACAGACCAGCAGCACAGACTGGGCCAGAGCAGACCTTAGGGGACTGATGCACAGGCAAGCATGACAGTTACCAGATTTCTCAACCCACAAACTACAAAGAGAAAGTAAAAGGTCAATGAAGAAACCCTGTTGGACCTGGGCAAGATGAGACTGCAACGCAAGCCTTGCCCCTGAGGCAGCAGAAGGGGGGTCAGCAGCTGTAGCAGCAATAGCAGCAGCAGGGGTTGTTTACAGAGTTCTAGGTCCACAGGTAGGAGGGTGGGGGGAAACAAGCAGCTGATCAGAAGGCAATTGCAGGAATCTCTTTGCTGCCACTGAGGCAGGATTCTCTTGCTTTTCCCTGCTTCTATCTGGGTCACAGTCCTGGGTGGTGGTCCTGAGGTGACGAAGAGTGCTGGCATAACAGAGCTTGTGGCAATTGTGGAGAAAAAGTCCTCCTCACAGTTCTGAGGCAGATACCTAGAAGTAGCTCTGACAAGAACTGCACAAAACCCCAGAAATTTAGGACACAACACTCTTTAGTCTGGAAATAGGATTCTACCATGGTAAAGAGCTCAAAAGTCAAGCAATTGACTAGGAAAATGAGCAAACATAGGAAAAATAATTAGACTTTAGAATCTTTCTTTGGTGACAAAGAAGATCAAATCATAGGACCAGAAGAAGACAACAAAGTCAACACTCTTGCATAAAAAGTCTGCAACAAAAATATGAATTGGTCACAGGCCATGGAGAAGCTCAAAAAGGATTTTTAAAAATTAACTAAGAGAAGTAGAAGAAAAATTGGGAAGAGAAATGAGAGTGATGAAAGAAAATCATGAAAAAATGAGTCAACAGTTTGCTAAAGGAAACCTAAAAAAATACTGAAGAAAATAACACCTTAAAAAAAAGAGACTAACTCAAATGGCAAAAGAGATCCAAAATATCAATGAAGAGAAGAATGCCTTAAAAAGCAGAATTGGCCAGACAGAAAAGGAAGTTCAAAAGCTCACTGAAGAAAATAATTCCTTCAAAATTAGAATGGAACAAATGGAAGCTAAGACTTTATGAGAAACCATGATCTTATAAAACAGATACAAAAGAATAAAAAAAATAGAAGACAACGTAAAATATCGCATTGGAACAACAACTGACCTGGAAAATAGAATCAGGAGAGACGATTTAAAAATTATTACTGTACCTTAAAGTGATGATCCAAAAAAAGAGAGCCTAGACATCATCTTTCAAGAAATTATCAAGGAAAACTGTCCTGATATTTTAGAACCAGAAGGCAAAATAAAACATGAAAGAATCCACCAATCTCTTCTTGGAAAATATCCACAAAAGAAATCCTAGGAATATTGTAGTCAAATTCCAGAGTTCCCAGGTCAAGGAAAAAATATTACAAGCAGTCAGGAAGAAACAATTTGAGTATTGTGGAAACACAATCAGGATAACACAAGACCTAGCAGCATCTACATTAAGGGATCAAAGGGCTTGGAATGTGATATTTTGACAGTCAAAAGAGGTAGGATTAAAACCAAGAATCACCTACCCAGCCAACTGAGTATAATGCTTCAGGGGAAAATATGGTCATTCAATGAAATAGAGGAATTTCAAGCATTCTTGATGAAAAAAATCAGAGCTGAACAGAAAATATGACTTTCAAATACAAGAAACAAGAGAAGCATAAAAAAACAAACAGGAAAGGGAAATCATAAGGAACTTATTAAAGTTAAACTCTTTACATTCCTACAAGTAAAGACAATATTTATATCTCATGAGACTTTTCTCAGTATTTGGATAGTTGAAGGGAATATATACATATATGTGTATATATACCTGTGTTTATGTATGTGTATGTGTGTGTATGTATATATCTGTGTGTACATGCATGTGTGTGTGTAGACTGAGCGCACAGGGTGAGTTGAATATCAAGGGATGATATCTACAAAATAAAATTAAGAGGTGCAAGACGAATATGTTGGGAACAGGAGGAAGGGAGTGATAGAATAGGGTAAATTATCTCACATAAAAGAGGCAAGGTAAAGCTATTAAAATGGAGGGGAAGAGAAGGGAGGTAACAGTCAACCTTACTCTTACTGGATTTGGTTTAAGGAGAGAATAACATACACTTATAATTGGGTATCTTACCCCACAGGGAAGTAAGGGGTAAGGGGATAAGAAGAGGGATGATAGAAAGGAGAGTAATTGGGGAAGGGTGTAGTCAGAAGCAAACACTTTTGAAAAGGTACAGGGTCAAAGGAGAAAATAGAATAAATGGGGGCTGGGATAGGATGATGGGAAATACAGTTAGTCTTTCACAATATGACTACTATGTAAATGTTTTGCATAACTATACATGTATAACATATATTGAGTTGCTTGTTTTCTCAATGGAGGTGGGTGAGGAGGTTAGAAGAGAGAGAAGCTGGAATTCAAAGTTTTGAAACTAATGCTAAAAAAGTGTTTTTACATGCAACCAGGAAATAAGATATACAGGCAATGGGGTCACAGAAATCCATCTTGTCCTACAAGAAAGTAAGGGAGAAGGAGCTGGGTGGGGTGGGGTGGAAGAGGGAGGAGGGACAGAAGAGAAGGCAGACTGGGGGAAGGGTTAATTGGTATGTTTGCCATCTTGGGGTGGGGGGTAGGGGAGAGATGGGGAGAAAAATTGGAACTCAAAATCTTAGAATGCTGAAAACTAAAAGTAAATAAATAAATATTCAGATTTTAAAAAGAGAAAAGATGAAAATCGCATTAATTAAGGTGATAACTGTGGGAACAACAAGTCACTGTAAGATAGTAGATATTATCAAGGTGTTGTCAATGGAAATGGCAAGTGACTATATATAGAAGCTGAGAAAGTCAAACAAATCAAACACTAATACTTGGTTTTGAGCCTGAAAGACTGAACAGCCAATAGCACAGAGGATAGAGTACTGTACCTGGAGTCAGGCAGATTTATCATGAGTTCAAATATGGCCTTAGACACTTACTAGTTGTGTAACTCTGGGAAAGTGACTCAACCCTGTGTGCCTTAGTTTCTTCATCTGTAAAATGAGCTGGAGAAGAAAATGGTAAACCACTCTAGTATCTTTACCCAGAAATCCCAGATAAAGTCATGAAGAGTCAAACACAACTTTAAAAAAATGAACAAATAAAATAAGACTGGCAAGATGGCAGCACCACCAAGAAAAATAGTGAAATTAGGGGGAAAGGTGGATTTGCAGTTATGAGTTCAGCTTGGGGTATGTTGAATTGTATGTGTCAGCAGAATTTCTGAGTCAAAATGACTGTATTTGAAAATCTGAACTGGAATTCAGGGGGAAATATTGAGGCTAAACATATAAGTTTGGGAGACACACAGTCTCAAAATTGTAAGGGACCTGAGAGATAACCTAGTCTAAATTATACTTGACTGAGACTCACATCTGGAGCAGTCATCCAGCCTTCTGTAAAGACCTTGAGTAAGTGGCAGGCAGCCCTGCTTCCTAAGTCAACACACTCCACTTACGGAAAGTTCTCATTGTTATCTATGTAGAAATGTATATACCCTGGTCTGATCAAATGTGGAGTGTGACAAATAGGAACATAACCAGAGCAGGGAAACCAGGATGCTGAATGCACTCAAAGTCACGGCAGGGCAAGAAAATGTGAAGAAATATGAAGATCTAAATAAATCTTTATCATAAAGAAGACTTAAAGGGTTCATGATAACTGTCTGCAAGCATTTGTAAATTGTTATGTACAAGAGGAAATAGTTTTGCTTTGTCAGGCATTAGAAACCAGGAACAATGGATGACAACTGCAGAAAGGAAGTTTTAAAGAAACTTCCTAAAAATTAGAACTGGCCAAAATTGGAATCAGTTGCCTTTAGACTCAATCTACTTGGACTTTTGATCTGTAAACAAACTTTAAGGTGTATTTTCACTCAAGAATCTCTTCTCTAAAAAACAACTCCCCCTTCTTTCCCCCTTCCCCCAATAATCTATAAGGAATCTTTTTTTGCAAAATAAGAATCCTTTTGAACTACACATCAGCATACAATGCTACAGTTAAAAGGAACCTTATTTTAGATTATATCATCTTGTAGAGAATTTCCCATTATGGGTGGTCTTTTAGCAGAAACAGGATGCCCACTTGTTAGGGAAATTATAGAGAAATCATGAGACTGAAATAGACCTTATAGGTCATTTAGTTCAATGCCTTCATTTTAAAGATGAGGAAACTAAGGTCCAAATAAATCAAGCAAATTTGGGCAGCTTGGTGGTGCAGTGAATAGAGCACCAGCCCTGGAGTCAGGAGGACCTGAGTTCAAATTCAACCTCAGACACTTGACACACTTATTAGCCGTGTGATTTGGGCAAGTCATTTAACCCCAATTGCCTTTCAAAAAGCAAAAAAAAAAAAACATTAAGCAAATATGTTAATTTAACTTTACCTCTGTTTGCCTCTGTTTGTTGATATGTACAATGGGGATAATAAAAGCACCTAACTTAAAGGGTTGTTGAAAGGTTCAAATGAGATAATTATAAAACATTTAGCACAGTGCCAGGCACATAGGGAATTATGGGTCTCTGTGTGTGTTTGTGTGTGTGTATACACACACGTACATATAATGTGATATTAATATAACAATAACTAACACAGATGTTATATATACATATATTAGTTATTATAATAATATTAATATCATATAGCCATTATTGACAAAGATGAGACAATTCTTTAACTCTGCCATCTTGTAGGCAGCTTTTTTCGAGCTCATCTCAATATGATTTACAAATTAGTTTTTTTAATCAAAAACATAAATTTGAAATTGTTAAACAAAAATGTTCAAATTTTAGTTTTCCTATAAATTATCCATATCTGGCCATAGCATAAAATCTAAATAAATTAGGACCTTAACCACGAACCACACAAGCATTCTCCTTTGAAAAGTTTATACAGCTATTCCTGGTACCAGGAACCTGATTGCAACCTTGGCTGCATACAACCAAGAAAACTGGAAACTGATCATTGCTTTGTTCACATCTTTGTCTATATGAGCTTAATGCAAAGCAATATCTAAAACTAACAAAAGAATGTGTCTCTCAATATTTGTTGTGGGAGAGGGGTTCATTGAAGAGGAATCATCTGGCTTGATGAGTGTCATAGTATTATTATAATAGCTGACATTTTATGTAGCACTTCTAAGTTTTGCAAGGAACTTTACATATATTACCTCATTTGATCTCCACATCAATACTGTGAGGTAGATATTATTTTCATCCCCATTTTATAAGTGAAGAGACAGAGGTTGATGGTTTTCCCAGAGTCACATATCAATCTGAGGCAAGATTTAAGCTCCTGTATTTCTAATTCCAGGTCTACTACCCTACCCACTTGTAATGGTAATGGAATTTAAAGACGCCCCTGTATTGGCTTGGTTTTTGGGTTGAGCATTTAAAGTCAGAGCTTGTGAATCCCACTTATTGGATGGACTTGATGATGTGAAGAGAAATGGCTGAATTGGGAGGAGCTGGTGCCATGGATTGGGGGAAGGCCCAAGCAGAGAGAGGCCAGAAGGACTTTTGGGGAGCAGTATTGTGGAGACAGAGAGAGAGAGAGAGACAGACAGACAGACAGACAGACAGAGACAGAGAGACAGAGAGTGAGACAGAGAGAGACAGAGAGAGACAGAGAAAGACAGAGTGAGACAGAGAAAGAGTGAGAGAGAGTGAGAGAAAGAGGGAGGGAGGGAAGGAGAGAGGAGAATTGCTAGGGGCCAGAGTTGCTGAGAAACTGCTGAGGGCCAGTTGGAGCTGCCCAGGACTTTTGAGAACTTCCACCTGGAGCTGTCAAGGACTGAGGAGGCATGGCTATGATGCCGGTATTTTGTCTGTCTGTTTTCATGTTGTTTTGCCTGATTCATCTGCTGGTTAAATACAGAGCTGTAATTACAGAGGTCCTGGAACCTTGCTGTTGGTTCAGAAGCCCTGAAGAAGAATTTTCATGCTGTATTTGTACAGAAATCCTGGAAAAGGGTCTTGCTGATGTTTTAAGGGGTTCTGGAATTTTTCTGCAGGCAGAGAATGAATTCATGAGGACCCTGGCAATGTATACTGTGGCTTTGTTAAGCTTTGTCTCCCCAGGAACAGAGATTGCTGAGAACTTGGCTCCTGTCAAGATGAAGAAAGGACCTCTCCTTGGGTTCTCAATGCTGTGATGATATCTTAACCTTTTTGTAGCTTAAAGTGTTGCTTTTGTAGCTTTTGTGCTCTTTTGCCCCTTTTGAGAAAGTGCTTGGTGTAATTGGATGGTATTGTAATTCAGTTGTGATCCAGGAATAGGATAGGAAACTTTTGACTTTTTGTGCTCTGTGACTGACCAAATGAATGTACTCTGTTTATGATTGAAAACTAATCTCCATTTGAGAAGAGAGACTTTGACTAAATAAATGTACTGTCCAGAGGTGGAGTAGTACTTGGACTGAATTGAGAACTTACTTACTAAATGAATGAGTTGCACCATATTTTTATTTTCTCTGTTCTGTGAATGTGTTGGGGTTTTTTTTTTTGCCTTAATTTGTCACTGAATAAAATAGAGTTACTATGTTGGTATTCTGAACACTGGACGTTACCTTTGCTTGGCATTACACCACTTTGCCACCTACTATCTCTAGTAATGTAAGAAAAAATGTCCAGGAATGGACAAGATTGCATTTACCAAGGAACTACATCTCACAGAAATAATACTGAATGAATTAAATCATGAATGAATGGAAAAGAATTTATTAAGCAACCATCATGTACTAGGTACTGTTCTAAGTGTTAGGGATATAAGTAAAGGGTTGAAACCTTTTCTGCCCTCAAGAAACTAACTATCTAATAGTGGGAATCAGCACAGAGGTAGTTGTTGTGGAGAGTGATGAAAAGAGAAGAGAGTTTTGGTCTAGGAAGAATAAGAATGGTGGATGAAGAAATAAGGTAATCAATAGACATTTCTCTTTTGAAAGCAATGATAAAATGCATTTGATTACAAAATATTGATTTAATTCCCAAGCTTAGTAGCTTTATGATTACTTGATTTGAAATTGTGAGAATCTCCACAGAGAATGTGAATTATGAAGGATGATAATTTATATGATTACCTCATAGGGGAAAAATATATATACATATATATGTACATATATATATATATTTAGATTAATTTATTTGTATAGAACTTCAGTAGTTACTCTAATGGGCTAATGGGGTTTTAATAGAAAGTCCCATTTGATTCATGATTCTGTCTTATACAGTGAGAATTCTTTGAACAAGAGTAGTCCTGAATGCATATCATGTGGGCTCCTTGCAAAACAATTAAAAGTATCTCAGCTTGCTGTAAGCATGCTTCTGGCTAGTGTTTGTCTCAGAACCCTTATTAAAAAAACACTGTGGAATTGTGAAACTTTCAGAGTCCTTTGATAATTAATACAATGGAATTTCTAAGAATGTAGTACTATGCAAAAGTTGTCTTTTTGCAACTTAATTTATGTTAACAATAATGTTTATTAAACTTCTACTGTGTGTAGAGAACAATATGAGGCACTGGGGAGATAGAAATTTTGGATCACTACCATCACAGAACTTACAGTCTAAGTAGGGAAATAAGAAGATTTTTTAGAAGGGAATTTACAGAAATGCATGAAATGAGCATTAGTGAGATGCCAAGACCAATGGGCTTATGTAAAGTCCATTGGGAAAATTAATTGTCATAAACTAAAATTTTAAAATTGCATTATAGTAACAAAATCTACATCTGTCTTTGCCATCAAACAACTTTGTAAGACCTTGGAAAAGTCACTCAACTTTCCTATGTCTCAACTTTGCCATCTCTAAAATGAAGAGAAGGAATTAGATTAAATGATCTTCAAATTTCCTTTGAACTCTCAAATGATCATATCCTATGGCTATTAGATAATGTAGTTAGCTAATGCTATCCAAAGATTTAATTATCTTACATCTGCACATCTAGGATAGTGATTTTTCAAAATGTTTTAGGTATAGCCAGGGGGCTACGATAAATGATCTCCTGAGGTATTTTCTAGCTCTGTGATTCTATGCATCTATTACTTCTTTGTCTGAATCTGTCTAATAAGCCCAGTTAAGAGTGATCAGCTATTTGGAATGTTCAATGATGTTTCAGGATGAACTGGGAGAGTGGGGGGAGAGCAAGGGGCAGGCAGTTAACTGAGAAATAAAAATATAGAAGTAGGGTTACATACTCTTGTTTATATGTTATTATTTAAGCATTAACTGTACATGCTAGAATTATTTAGAGAACCTTTGTGTTTATTGATGTATTTTCAGCATACCAATTTAGAGATCAAATCCTTTATTCATCAAAGAATAGTCAAGTTGGTGTTTTCCAGGTTACATCCTTACTATTTCATCTTCAAATTTAACGCATTCCTCAGCCTGCAATTCAGAATCTCTCATAATGTGAACCAGCCTCCTTTCCCAGTCTTATAGCCCATTTCTCCATAATAACAGAAAGTCCAAACTACATAATTGAATACAGAGTGATCTTGGGAGCTGTGGGATCATACTGAGAGAGAATCTCAGGAAGGGGCTCGTAAAAGTATCTTTTCAGGGGAGAGAAGAAAGAGATTACTGAGGACAACTGTGCTGGTGCTGGAACAAGGGATGGAGCAAACTGCCAAGGACAAAGCAGATAAATGTCAAGAAGAAAAAGGGTAGTGATAGTCAAAAACTGCTCCTTTAGTGATACTGTCAATTACTTTCATGTTGCTGGGACTTCATTAAGTTTTGAACTGGGAGATTAAGATTCACAAAGTTTTGAGTGAACTGAACTTTTCAGGATAGAGTGAAGGAAGGGAAATATGACTTATCAGAAGGAAATTATAAGTATTGCTTCAACAAAGGACTTGGGATGTGTCTTTACGTGTGTTCTTTAAAGATACAGTATTCTTTTCTGTAGGTTCACTCTCCTCTACTTAGAATTCATGGGTCATCCAAAGAGGTAGTCATCCAAAGTAGGTTCTCCTACTCTCAAGAGTTCTTAGAGGTAACCTTTACAGGTGACTACTCTCTTAACACAGAAGTCCAGAGACCCCACCAATGTATTTCCCATTAACATTTATTCAATAGTTAAATTAACTCTTAACAAATGCATTTTACTCAAATGGCACAACATGAACAATAATTATATGACATTCCTCCCATAAAAATGGGCCAAGCCTTCCCACAAATTTACGTAGCGTCCATGGGGGGAGTGGACACAAATTTAAAGGACAATAATAATGTGGCACCCATTTAGGAACACAGGTGGTCAAGGCAACTAATAACTCTGATCCTACTGGGTCTCAATGTCTTTCCTCTCCATCAAAGTGGATTCATAAAGTTCACTACTGGCTATTGCATCTATGTTAAATGGATAGTTCTGTCACTATGCTAGGTTGCTCTGGTGCTAGGCTGGACTAGTTCATAACAGGGTAGAGTGCCTCAACTGGACTATTCACTCTGATTGACTCTCCTAAATGAGTTGCTCCACTGCTAGAACGAATTGTTCCTTCACTCAGCTAAAAATTAGCTAAAGCCTCTGGCCCTTCCTGTTTTGGGCCCAGCTGATGCCCTCAGCTGAGATAGTGCTATGATCTTTCAGAGTGGAGAGACCCTTAGCCTCAGATGGGCAGAAGCTGTTCTAATTCTGCTACCTCCACTGGGCTTTGAGATTTTCTTCTCAAAGATATATACCTCCCACGGAGCAGGTGACAATATAGAAGGCTATAATCTATCAGCACTTTCCAACATCCCAAAAGGTGGTAGTGCATTAATATATACCCTTTACTTTTCTTCTTCTCCACCTCTGAGATATTAACTAACAATGACTAAAGGTTCTTTTTTGGAATATCCTTCCTGTTATATCTGAGTTAAACCTGTCCCTATAGTGATACCCACTGAATTTCGCAGAATCTTCATCACTTTAGACTGTGACCATTTTTCCAAAGGTAACCAAATAGCTCAAGAATTTAAGGTGCCCAGTTTTTATTTTGTTGTTTATTTGTTTGATTTTTAACTCTGAGCTACTCCCCTTGTTATATACAAATGAATGATTAGAAAACAGTGCCAGAAGACAATCTTGGTCTCATGCAAATGTGCATATAGGAAACTTGGTACCAAAGCAGTGTTTGCCCTGAGGCAAATTCATTGTTTTGGTTTTTTGGCTACCATAAGGAGTTGTGATTGGCTGGTGCTTAAGTTCTCATGAAGCGGATTTAAATGTTAAATCGCACAGCAACTCAATCCTGTGAAGTCTAGTTATGAAACAAATGAATACCTTATAGTTATGCCTCCAAAGGGCTGAGAGATTGGAAGGCCTCAGAAAAGTCTTTCTGTCTCCCTATCTTTGTGCCTCTATCTTTGTTCTGTGTCTCTGCCTCTCTGTCCCTGCCCCTCCCTAACTCTGTCAGTCTCTGCCTCTCTGTCTGTCTGTCCCTCTTAGTCTCTTCTCATCTTTCTCCCAGGGCCACCCCATACCTTCATGCCTCAAGGAAAAGGACACAAGAAAATACAAACCATCGGTGTTTATGAGAAATAAAGACTGGAAAGTTAGATGCAATCTTTAAGAGTATAAAAGATAAAATTTAGAAATGCATTCCAGTTATGGTCAACTTAAGTAAGGAAGAGGTAAAGGCTAAGGACCACCAGTTCTTGGTATCTTTTGTGGATTCTTTTTTTCTCTTCATCAGTAATTAAACCCACACACACACACACCACCCCCTCTGCACCTCTCCCCCCACACACACATTCTTATACTTTGCTGTTTTAGTTCCTGCCTCTTCGGTCTTCTCTAAGGCTTCTAGGCTCTCTAAGATTCTATGCATGAAACTACCAATGTGTCTCCACTGCTGCTGCCAGTACTTGCTATCCACATATTCTGGAAGGAAGCACTACCCTCTCCATCCTCTGTGGGTTTTCTCTCCCTCTCTCTCAAGGGTTCTTTCTAATCTATAACCAAAATCTATTCCCTTTATTCCTTTCCCTGTGTTAGGGGCTGAGGCCCCCTCCCAAGGCAGCCAGTCTAAACCTTACTGGAAAAACTGTTAAAAGTGGCTCTTGTTCTGGTTCCCATGACCACCTTCTCCACCACCACCCTTCTCCTTTCCAGGCAGTATAACAAGTAAGTTTATAAGGAGCTAGTATAAAGTGGCAGTAGCAATACATAAGATTGCAAAGGGAAACCTGAAAGTTATATTCAAACCTTTCCAAAGATCAAAAGGGCATAATTTAGAAACTGTTTCATGTATTAATCAAAATTCACATTCTGGTAATTCATGTTGAATCAATATAAGTTATCTAGATGCTGCATTCAGGGCCGTTGACGTTGTGATATACACATCCCAGACAAATTCTATGCCTTTACAATAAAGGCCAATAGAACACCATGTGTTGCTGTTAATTTTGAGATAATTTGGATATTTTAACTTTAAAGTTTTATTGACAACTTTGAAGTGATTGGGATATGTTAATGAACTAACCTAAGATGACATAAAAACATTAGCCTATTTTAAACAAAAAACCCTATAAAAAGGAGACCTCAAATTACTGCCCCCAAGTACGCCCTCTTTCTCTCTCTGGTCCATGCTGCTAGTGCTCCCAATTCTAATCTACAGTTACATGGTATTTTCTGCCCCTTATCCCTTACACAACCTCCCTTCAAGCTGTCTATCTCTGTACCTCTTTTATCATATCTCTGTACCCCCTGTGCCTTATTAAAATATGATTGCAGCTGTCTGGGGAGTGAAAACTGGAAAACCTCTCAGAATATGTCTTAGAATTTGGTGTCAGTTTTGACCATGGGCTTCTCCCTTTGTAATGGTAATTAATTTGTTTGATCAGATTTTAAGTAGATCCTAGTAACCTAGTGTTAAGTATAGAACTCTGTCCATTGGTGA
>CM053594.1:153978437-154016092 GCA_028646575.1 Pseudocheirus occidentalis
AGAAAGCAGGACTACCAGGATGCCCAAGGAGGATATGGATCCCAAAATAATAGAAGCGAGTTTCCCTAAGTAGGCATCTGTGCAGTAATAACAAAAGCTGTCCTTTAGGTGAACATGTGACATAGGTTTATTATAATATCATTATCATACATACATATTCTTCCAAATGGGTTTTTCTGTATGCATTATGGGTAATCAATCACATGCATAATGACTGGGAGCCCTCCCCTATTACCTAATCCCTTAACAAATCCCTCTTGCCTCTTTAATATTCATAATTTCTGTTATGTAATTGCATCTTTGGCCTATATAAATCCATCTTCCTTTCTCTGAAGTTGTTCATTCCTCTTATAAATAAGCCTGCTCTATGAGAGGTGTCAATCTCAATAAATAACTATACTTGGATTAGAGGAGATCTAACTCTGAATTCTTTGAGATGGTTCCACTACAACACATCATGAAATTATAGCAGTTTTTGTTGTCCCTGGTTGGGCAGAGCCCAAACCCCCAAAACAGTAATAAAAGAGCCTTCAGTGCCTGAAGACAGAGCTCTAGATTTGTTCTCATTTTGTTTTTAAGTGAGAGTGACATAAGAAGAAGGAAGGAAGGAAGGAAGAAAGGAAGGAAGGAAAGGAAGGAAGGAAGAAGGGAGGAGTGAAGGAAGGAGGGAAGGAAGGAATGGCTTTATAATGAATGTCTCATTTCATATCTTAGTACCATGTTCTTCACCTGAAGCTTACTAGTATTTAACAAGCCCTGAGCCATTTCTATCTTCCAGAAAGCCTTCAATTTTCTCTTTTGCTTGAATTCAACAAGTATTTATTAAGTGTCTATTAAGCACAAAACTATCCTACGGACTATGGGGGATGCTATTCTTCTCATTACTTTTTTCCCCATATCACAGAAATAATCAACTTATCTATGTCATTGTTCAATACTCTCCACTAAAATACAATTGCATCATGCCACTCTAGTGTAGAGGTAACTTTGGCGTCTAGTAGGTCCTGTCAAGATTGAAGTCAAGTTGAGTTAATGTCTTAAATTGTTATAGATAACACATTAGATGAGGAAGAATAAAAAAATGAAATGCTGACAATTTCCTGTGCAAATGAGACTAATTCACCACACTGTTGGTAGATCTTCCTCTATGGAAGGGAGAAAGTTACAGATCATTTAGAAGGCAAAAGATCTCTAAGCAATCAACTTAGTTATTTTTAGTCAAATCCTATTTTGATTAAGCTATTAAATATGATGCCTAAATAAAAGAGAAGACAAAAACCAAGGTGGGCTTTGAGCCATCTGGAATTCTAATATTTTTAAATATTCAGTGTAAGTACTTACACCTCAGAAATCAGCTAATGATATAAATTGGGCCTTGATTTACTGTTGGGTTTGGTTTTTTTTATTGTATCTAGACTTAAGAAAATGCTGATAATGCAGATATAACAGAAGTGTGCATATATTTCTACCCCCAGAGCTCAATTGTTAAACACTTACCAGCACAGTCTTGTACTACTCTATGTGCATTGCTTTAGTTCAAAAGGAGTATAGGAGAAGGCTCAGGGAATGAAGTCATCACCAGACTGGATGCTTGGCCAGTGCAAGCTAGTAACACTAACAACAACAACAACAACAAACAATAATAATAATAACTAGAATCTTTTCATCACTGCAAAGTTTGCAAAGTGCTTTATATCTGTCATCTCCTTTAAGCCTCTCAATCCCCTTTATCAAAATCAGCTTGCTCCATGTGTTGTTCTCTAATCATTACAGTTCAAAGTATACTCCATTTGTCTCAAAACATTCCTCTTTTGGTGTTTATACTAACCGTTCTGGTAATTATTTCTAATTTTACATGTATCCATTTATGAAAGTTGTACATGAGAATGAAAGCAAGAATTTCACAGGATGGGAACAAAAGTAACAATAGGAAATGGTCCATGGACTGCATTGGTGGATGCAACGCCCTTGTGGATATGTTATCTATGTCAGAAGTAAAATCTGTACCCACGGTCTTTGATTTGGGAGGTAGGGCTCTTCCACCCTTCCGTGGTACGTGTCCTATTCTTCAGGGTTAGGCCTAAAACAGGACTTTAGAGCCATTTTACATTTGAAGACATGTACAAAATTATATTAATTCAGGCCATGAAGAAGATATTCAATTAGTATAAAATAGTTTTAAAAGTCTAATTTTGATTTGATGTTTTTTTTTATTTTTTTTAATTTGCTTTTTGGAGGGGAGAAGGCAGAGCAATTGGGGTTAAGTGACTTGCTCAAGGTCACATGGCTAGTAAGTGTTAAGTGTCTGAGGTCAGATTTGAACTCAGGTCCTCCTGACTCCAGGGTCAGTGCTCTATTCACTGTGCCACCTAGCCACCCCTAGAGTGATTTTTTTTTTGCTTTTTGGAGGGCATTTGGGGTTAAGTGACTTGCCCAGGGTCACACGGCTAGGTTTTGTGTGTGTGTGTGTGTGTGTGTTAAGTGTCTGAGGCCAGATTTGAACTCAGAGTTTGTTCTCATTCATTCCACTCCCTTTACAAACTATTGGCCAGCATTATACTGATGGCCAAATTTAATGTGGTGCAGGAATAATAACCTTACTTTTCACTTATAAGCCTTTGTATTCAGTCCCTGGTACCTACCTTGTCAGGGATACCCTGAGATCAGCAGAGTCATAACAATTAGTCCTTCACACCAGTTCCAGAATATAGCTTGCCCCACCCTTCTTTGTCTCTCCTTTTTCTAGGGACAATTGTAGTGTCTTGCATATGGTAGGCAACTAATAAATTTTATTGAGTTCAATTAAAATAATGGAAAAAGGTGTTCATATCCCACAAAGCACTCCTGGCCCCAAGAAGAATAAAGACATTTGCTAAAGAAAAATCAAGTTTGCGAGTGAAATATTTACACTATAGCCTAGACATTAGTCATTTCAGAATCCATCAGAGCACAGGTAAGGATGATTTATTGTGGATAAGCTTTAATTTGGGACACCAAATTCACGTATGGACTTCTGTAGATTTGTTTCTCAGGTCTTGAGTAATAGGTGATTGACTATTGATTTGTCCACAGGTTAAAATGGATTGGTACTGCCTCCCTCCCCCACCCCACACTCCCACCAGAACAGAACTAGGAACTTCAGGAATTCAGCAGACAAAAGTAAAAATGCCAAGTACAAAAGATGAATCACCATTTTGATTTACTTTAATATCCTCCTTATTTATAGCTGTTCAATCACAGATTTAAAAGTCATTTGAAAAAAAAAAGTAGGAACTTCTTTTGTGGAAATGGCATTTTATAATATATATTTGTATATATAATAAAATAATAAGTATACTTTTACAGTATAAGTATTCTGAATATTAATGTTCAGCATTCAGCAACAGATGAGTAAAATAAATAGCAATTAAAATATTGATTAATGCGGCTGAGGTTACTATAGACTATCTTAGAACTTTTAAAAATTGCAATAAATCATAAAGGAAGACAAATAGTTACAATTAAATTAAGCATATTTTCTTCTTTTTTTGCTTTTTTGGAGGGCAGTTGGAGTTAAGTGACTTGCCAAGGTCACATGGCTAGTAAGTGTTAAGTGTCTGCGGCTGGATTTGAACTTAGGTCGTCCTGACTCCAGGGCTGGTGCTCTGTTCACTGTGCCACCTAGCCGCCCAAGCATATTTTCAAATTATTTTTTTCAGAAACATGAACAAAGGTATTGCCATCTTTATGCTATAGAAATTTCCAGTATCATATATTGAGAAAAAGTAGTGAAATGATTGAGTGACACATTTATCACAGATAAATAATAAATACAGGAAATGAAAATTTACCTTCTTTATTGACATTCCACCTTATATCTCACCATCACATTTGACACTTTTTTTTCTTTATAGGAACTCACACCTAAAAATACACAAGATAAATTTAGCAAAAAGAGATTCTGGGGAAATTGAAGAGCATATGCAGCCCTTTGGCTGAAATAGTAGGAACAAATTGTGAAAGGCATTGAATGCCCTTCTTAGAAACTTGGACATGGTTCTGTGGACAATGGGGAAAGATCAAAGGTTTCCATGCAAGTGGTTCAAATGTGTCCTAATATGACAATGGCATCTGTCATCATCGAACATATTATTTCATTTCCTCATTTCTATGCATATTTGTTAGATTCCTTCAGACACCTCCCTGTCAAATTAAACCTTTCACTCTCTCTTGTCTTCAGTACTTTAATTAGCCTCAACATAGTCTCCCTGACCTTCCTTTTGTCCATACCATGTACCATTGCCATGTTAGTCATTCTTGAGGCAGATTCTGATAAAGTCACAGCTCCCCTCCACTCCTATCCTGTCTTTAGATAACCAAGAAAGTTTAGAGAGAAGGTCTTTCCTCCTGAATTTCATCTCTTAAGACTCCCTTATTTCCTTCAAGTGTATATATATATATACACACACACTGGACATCAAATGTCATCTCCTTCAACTAGTCTCTCTTCATTCCCCTAGTTGGTAGGACTCTTCACCAATTATTGTGAGGATATGTGTATCCAGTGTGTGTGTGTGTGTGTGTGTGTGTGTGTGTGTGTGTGTGTGTGTGTGTGTGTGTGTGTATGTATGAACAAGATGTAGCCTAAAGAATGTAAAAGTCATTAGAGAGTTTGTTCTCATTCATTCCACTCCCTTTACAAGCTATTGGCCTGCTTAGGAGTTTGAAAAATAACTCCTACATCCCAATGGGTTAGCTTCCAGGCAGCTAGGTGGTACAGTGGATAAAGCACTGGAGGTGGATTCAAGAGGATTGGGGTTTGAATCTGGTGTCAGGCACTTTCTAGCGATGGAATCAAGGGCAAGTCACTTAACTCTCATCTTCCTCAATTTCCTCATCTGTAATACGGGAATAATAATAATATCTGCCACTCAGGTTGTTGTGAATATAAAGTGAAATAATATTTATAAAATGCCTCGCAAACTTCAAAGCACTGCATAAATGCTAACACTTATTATTATTCTCAGTTTCTTTTTGGATATTGTTTTCTACATCATGCTGCCCAGTAACCCTCTTTGATTTAGACGCAGACTCTGCTACTTTGCATGGCTCTGGACATAATTCGCTTCCCTATTCAGTTGTTTCATTTTCTGAGTAATAGGACATATGGTGATTGCTTCTTTTGGAGCTGTTTTATACTAAGAGTTTCCCTCAAACATCCCAAAGTAGGATCAATTCCACCCTGACTTACGATGTTGATCAATCAGGAAAGAATTATAGGGATTTTAAAGGAAGAAACTTCAGAGTCTTCCTTCGCTGCTACCTGTTTTCTGATTCTTAGCCAAAATCTAGAGCAACTTTCTGTTGCCTAGAAAGGGTGATTTGGTTAGGTATCTCCCTACTTGGACCACAACCACATGGCTAAGATCCTATCTTACCCTAAGGAAAGCATTCTGTTTTCTCACAAAACAAGGGGCCTTTCTATGAGATGTGTTTTATTTTTATTTAGTAACAGTGGGCTTTTCAGTACTCCTGATAGGATATACAGAGTCCAATGGCTATTACAGCATCAAGGCTTGCTTCCCACCTTCATGTACTTTAATTTGGTTTTCTTCCCAAACACACATATCTGAAGATTTTGAGTTTATTTCCATAATCTACAAGACTCAGTAAACCCCTAAAGTTTCTAGAACCTCTATTCTGAGCTGTCAGGTTTTCAACGCTTGTTCCATTGGAAGAGTCTTGATGCAGCTGTTAGCAGAGATAAAGACACAAGATATAATTCTGCCCCTTGAACTTCCTGAACTTGACTTTGCCACCTCCCATAGTGGTAATTTCAGTCCAATAAACAATGAAGTCAGACATGTCAGGAGAGGTCCCTTGTAGAGCTTTCTTTTTTACTCTCCAAGGAATAAAAGATGGCGTAGGGTGGGTGCCAAAGAGGGGACTAAATGAGACATCTGCTCTGTAAGTCCATATAATAATCACGTACTTAAAAACAAATGTTGTTCCCATGCCTCACTGCGTGAAATCATTTTCAAGACCCAACTGAACATTAATGTTAAGGGAAGACAATAGTAAAGGTCCTAAAAAAAGGCATCTCTAAGGACCAGACCTAGATAAAGACAGTTAATTATGCTCACAGATATTTATTACCTCAAAGTGTCCAAATAAAATGTAGCTCTTAAACTATTATCCAAGTAAGCCCAATGATTTTAACTGGTCCTTTTCACTTGGTATTGATAATCTGTAAAGAAAAACATACATAAGCACAATTTCTCAAAACACAACCAATACTAGCAAACATAATTTCTAAATGTAAAGAACATCTAGCAAATTAATGATAAACTCATTTTCTTAGCCAATGTGACCTTCATGAGAAGATGGATTCTAAAGAGTGCGCGCGCGTGCACACACACACACACACACACACACGCACTGCAACCACACACACACAAACACACACAAACACACACAAAACTTAGGAGCTCTCTTTAAAAAAATGGTTTCAACTGAATAACTGGTTGAACATGAAAAAATCACCTTAATGAAATCATGCTGTGAATCATTTTTTTCTATTATCTTTTTGATTACAGTGTAATAATTAAGATGTGGCTTTCCCCCTCCAAATACAGGGATGATTGGGATGTACAGAAGAATTTAAAATGAATGTTGATATAGTATAACAATGAGGATCGTGAGTTGTGAAGCAATTGAATAATGCATGTTTACTTTTAATGTTTTACTTTGCTCTTTTCCTTAAAAGAAAATCTATATAAATTTATATTGTTTGTTCTCTGCTGTTCTTTGATAGTTGGAAAACAGTTGTTCTACTGCATTGGACTTTGAATGGCTATATTGCAAGGCTCAATAATCTGTCTCGGCTCAGGTTAAGTGATGGAATTCATTTAAATGCCCCAGAAGTAATCATCCACAAAGAGTACATTATTTCTCTTTTATGAATTTTCAAACCTAATACTGATGGGTGGCATGCAATTAAACCTGATCAATATGTAATTTAGGTGGGCTGACATGTTTTCAAATTCTCAGAATATAGATTCTTTCAATATTGCAAGAGCTTAGTGAAATACTTAGCCCTTACAAAACAGCCAGGGCAGTTTAGTACAGTATAGAAAAAAAAAGTTTAGTCACAAGATATATGGAGTAGTAATTAAACTTGGAAACTCTAATTTTTTAACCAAAAAAGCGCTAGCTGGTAAATTAAGTTCTCTCTCTCGCAATAGATCAGAGACAAGGTAAGAGAGGCTGATATGAAATCGCATTAGCAAGAACAGTTACAGATTTGTATACTGTATCACCCTGGTCTATTTTATGAACAAATACTTTGCTAGGTCTTAGCCAGAGTATTAATAATGTATTTTGATAATTATCAGTAAACAGAATGCAGAGGCTGTGTCTCAGCATGAGACAATGCTATCCCCATTTTCTCTATTAAGCCAGAATCAGCCTGGAATAGCTACCATCACCAGCCACAAAGTGGGGGTGGAGGAGGATTACCATAATGATCCTTTGGGTTAAGCTAATAAACAAGGGGAAGTACATTGGCTTGTGACCTTAGAGGTCATGGGTGACAGTTTCTAGTATTACTAATTAGCCTGCTGTCATCTCCACAATAAGAATTACACTTGAGTTCCTATGATTTGACATGGCTCAATTTTAAATTTCATGCCCGAGGTCTTGGAGTACTCTCTCACCCTTTACATTTACATAATATACAAGGCCTGGCCTGCAAAAAATAAACAGGTCTCTCTGTATAGACTACTGAAGAAAAAAAAATAAGCAATTGTATTTATAAAAAAGGAGGGTCTCAATACTTGTAACATGATGGGTGAAATTAGTTTGAATTTTGAAATACAAAATGCTACATGAGGCTCCCTATGGGAACAGGCTAGGGTTCGGTTTTGTTGGGTTTTTTTTTTTTAGAAATTCCTGTATTTTAGCTTATTGAAAGAAGATCTGGATTGAAATCCAAGTTTTTACCCTTTACTTAATATCTTTATGATCTTAGACCAGTCACTACCTCTTTTGGCCTCAGCTTCCTTAGCCAGAAATAACTGGCTCAAAATCAACAATATCTAAAGGCTCTTCCACTTCTGAAATACTATGATCTGTCCAATGAAAACTTTAAGCCCACATGATTTAATTCTCATTAAACCTGCCATTCAGTTTCTTTTCTCCTTTCTTCTATCTGTTCCATGATGAACCAAAATGCAGTCTACTGTCCAGCATACCCTTAGGCAACTTACATCATGCAAGGGTCCCTCTCATTCCTTTCTAGAGGGCTTACACTTGCCCACAGTCTACCTCTCATCGATATCAAAGAAACTGAGTCTGTGATGATCCAAGTTCTTTGTACCAGCTCTATTAACATCCTTTCTTTTACTGCCCAGGGTTGAAAGAATCTGATGTTTTCCTCCTTTACTTTGAAGGACTGAATGATGGAGACCTATTGAATTGTAAAATGGATGTCAGTATGATTGACTCAGATCACTGGATCTGTGATCTTAGCATGCAGATTTCAACTTAGCCAGGACTGCCAATCCTACATAATTCTTGCCTGTGCCTTCTACAAGTTTACCATTCCAGGTCCAAGCAATGTCAAGGGATTGAGGGTAGGGGTGGGAGACACTTATATAGATAGGCATAATTGATTTCAAGTATTTGGTCTGGTTCAGTTGTCTATCATTGAGACTAAGGAATAACCTAAAAAATCAGCTTATAAAAATATAAGAAGTGTTTAATTAATGATCAACATGGAGCTGTACTTTCTATTATCAGGATGGGAGATGAGATCTGCAGGAGAGGATGTTAAGCTGCTGTAAAGGCAACAGGGTAAGAGATTGGTCTGACGGGAACAAGAACTGACTAGCCAAAACCATTTTTTAAACTAAAATTACAACCCAGCTTCTTAGTAGGCATTTTCAGAAACTTTGTTTTTAAATATGTTTCTCTGTGTATGTGTCTATGTGTGTGTGTATTTGGCTGGGTGGTGTGGTGAATACAGTGCCAGTATTTGAAAACTTTAGAAAGACTCATCTTCCTAAGTTCAAATCTAGTCTCAGACAAGTCACTTAAACCTGTTTACCTCAGTTTCCTCATCTGTAAAATGAGTTGGAGAAGGAAATGACCAACTGCTCTAGTATTTTTGCCAAGAAAATCCTAAATGGGGTCACAAAGAGTCAAACCTGACTGAAACAACTGAAGAACAATAGCATATGTGTAGGTACATATCTGTCTATATGTGTGTACACATATAGACAGATATATACACACATATAGACATATATACAAATATATCTCGATATATCTATTCCTAATAAAGATGGTAAATATTGTGATGACCATGGACTTGAATCGGGACTTATGAGACCCCAGTACCACTTTCAACTCATTATATGTTTAGTAAGTCCCTTAATGAGACTCAATTTAACAAGTATTTATCATGTGCTCATTACAGGACAGGCCAGACACTGTGTAAGGCACTGGGGAGAGATAAAGAGACAAAGCAGAATAGCAGGGGCTTTCAAATAGTTTGGTTTCTGCTGGGGAGACGAAAGCAACCTGTAAGTAGATAAGTAAATACAAACTATCTACATAGTAAATCAAAAGTCCCTTCTGCGTTGGAAGGAGTATAGACAACTGGTTGGGATCACGAAAGGCCTCCCGCCAGTAAGAAGCCATACCTTAGCAGGGCCCTGAAGGGAGTTAGGGATTTTCAAAGCCTCTATTTCCACATCTTGGAAATGAGCATAACAATACTTGAAAAGCCCTCCTTCCAGGTTTGCTTTGGAGAAAAGTATATTTCAAAGTGCAATACAATTTTGAGCTCTGTGTGTGTGTGTATCTGTGTATGTGTTTTAAGTTCAGATGCCTATGGGCTGCAGTTGAGAAAAAAGTTTTCCCTTCTTTCCCCAAATTTGAACAGAAAATTCGTATCTCTACCAGTATAGGGAGGAGAGAGAGGAAAGGAAAGACTGGCAAACAGTTTACCAGAATGCACGGTAAATAAATTATTATGGACACTAAAACCAAGCATTTTATTTTTTGCTTACTGATTTGTTTTCTATAAATTGCAAGGGCCTGGTCTCAGCACAGTAGTGAGAATTTACTTTGATGTTCAAAATATGAAATATTTCCAATTTGCAAGATTTTTAAAAATAGTATCCATATTCTTCTATTGTTCCCATACTCAATCTCACTCCTGTGTAATCAATCCTTCATACATTTCCCCAATTAATTTTGCTAAAGCATAAATTTGAGTATATACTCAAATAGCTTTTCATTGGTTCCTTACTGCCTAACAGGATAAAATTACAAATTTCTCAGTCCTCCATTTTTAGGACTTTCTACAATCTAGCTGCAACCTTCATTCATTTATTACTGTGTTCTATATCCTAGTCAGATTTGACTCAACTCTTTCCCTATCTCTTCTGGCAATTTCCACCCCTCTCTATCTGCCCTAGTCATTCTACATCCTCTACATCTGACATACCCGAGATGACCTCTCAACTCCCTTCCGTCACATTTATGCCTTTTGAAACACACTTCTTTTAAGGGTGAAAACATGGGACATCTTTTCCATGAAGCCTCCTTTGATTTCCCCAAGCTAAAAAGAAAGTGCACTCTCCTTTTTCAAAATTCCATTGAGGACTCTGGGGTGATCTCAACTTTGCCCTTATTACATTCCTTTTCTGTCATACATATAAATGTCCTCTCCTTACCCCTTTAAATTATAAGGTACTATGTTATTTTACGTCTTTATACACCCAGTATCTATCACACTATCTTGGACATAATAGGGATTTAACGTTGGTTAAAGTGAATGTAATTATTTTTTTCCCTTTAAAAAAATTTAGTCTTGTACTCTCATTTGTGCCAAAAATTCCAAAATACCATTTTTAAATGATGTATCATATGAGTAAATTAAAATATTACAAATGCATATTTATAGTTTCTATATCCATATATTACATTCTATACTTGCACTTATAGCCAATGGAAATTGAATGTTTTTTTAAAAATGAACATCACTTGTATAAAGTATGAGAATATAAACCTTATTACACATATCATAGACTCAGGATTTAGAAACATAGAGGTTATGTAGTTCGTGACTTTTATTTCACAGTTGGGGAATCAAATGCATGGAAGTAATACTAAGAGTTTGATTTTTTAAGGGCTTTTTAGTTGCATATTAGAGGATAAGAGTACGTGTGTGTGTGTTTATGTGTATATAAAATTGATTTCTAATAGACTTGTCAAAAATCATTTTCAAAAAACTTGTTACCCTTCAGAGTAATATTCCTTTCAGTTTTACTTTCAAGTATTACCTCCTGCACAAGATCTTTCCTGACTCCCCAGCTGCTAGTGCTCCTCCTTCTCCTCAATGACTGCATTTTCTTTGTATACATTTAATTTTTACTTATCTATATATATGTTGTTTTACCCCATTATGTAAGCTCCTTGACTTCAGAGGCTATTTTATTTTTGTCTTTTTATACACATTGTCTCTCTAGCATAGTCATTTAAAACGAATAATCATTGTATTCAACAACCCTTTATTGAACTGAATATTTCCAGGTTTCACCTATGGATTTATCCTAGCATTTAAAAAATACAAAATACAGCAAGACATAGAAAAAGTTTCCTCAATTAAGAGAAAGATTCCTCTGGGGGCTTAATCCACAAGGTACATGGATTAAGAAGAAATTTTAACAAATCAGTATATCAAAGATCCAAGATTTCTTCCCACATTTTCCATTTAAATGAACTCTGTGGCAATAAATCAGGAAGAACAGAAGCATAATAATTTTACAAGTGCATATTTAAGCCAAAGGGCTCCATTGTGATTTCTCTCCCTTCCACCCCTAGAAATCCCGCTCCTCACTCTAGAATGCTCCTTTAGTATCTTAGATATGTCATTTAGAAATGCCTGCAGTGATATGAAGAGAAAGTCTTTCCCTGAGCTATTTGCTGGTCACTGGGACAGAAATGACAAAGGATTCTGTCCATTAGTTTTTCAATACACTGTTCAATAAGAGTAGGAAATTGATGGTGTAACTGTGGGATCACATTGAGGAAACTTATGATGCGGACAATAGCACTTCCAATAAAAGGGCTTTTGATTTTCTATGTGTCAAACTGTTTTAATATTAGGGCATTTCTAGGTCAATGAAGGGTTAATGTAGCATCATAAATCATATCTAAACAAGCGCCCTAAGCTTCCTATGGGTAAGGAGGGCTGTGTTCTGGTCAAAATAGCACTGGGGGAAAAAATCACAAAATGGTAAGGTTTCTAAAGTCATGTTGAAACCACATTTATTTCACTGGCCCCAAACCGCCATCGACACAGCATACTAAAGAGAATGAATAATAGGTGAATTAGAAATTAATGATTCCTCTGCTATGTAAATGGCAATTAAAGGAATTGGCATGCTGCAGGCTCTGTCCTAAACTCTTCTTCATTTATTTGTATTGAAATTCATAGCCTACGTAAATGTTGCAAGCAGCAATAACATTCTAGTTATTGAAATCTAGAATCCTGGGCACTGGAAGCATTCAAAGATACTTAAAGCCACACCTGTTCATTCACCTTGGTCCTAGAATTTCCACAAATATTTTGCAGTGGCTAATCCTTCGGCATGAATAAATAATGACCACACAAACAAACCACAGAGCAACAAATTCTGGCTTCAACATTTCGCAGCAGCCAAGCTCAATAATTCACATTGATTATAATCCTACACATCAAAGTGTGACCCTCACAAAGCCACTATATACTCTGGCTGCTATCAGTAAACTTGTCCTTTACTGAAAAATGCTGGCTAGAGCTGGATTCTTCCCGGGGTGTCAAAAGTGTGTTTTGAGGTTTGTTTATTTCACTCATAAAAGCACCTTTCACCACTGTTAGATGTAAGTGCAATTAAGAAAAGATGACAAATTCAATAAGATTTTATAAAGAATGGAGAGAATGTGGTGAAAAAAATGCATTTCCTGTTTGCTTCCTGCTTTTAGCATAGACTGCTCACATATATTACAGCTTGTACTGAGCCTTCTGTTGTTGTTGGCTAAAGAATCCTTTGGAAACATTTATCAAGTGAGAAAAGATCACACACTACAATGCTCCTCCATGAATGAGGTAATGGGCTTTGCTGTCCATAAAGAAAGACAGCAGAATGACCAATTCTTCTGTGGCAGAAGGAAAGACGAGGCTAGTTAAAATAAAACCAAAAAAATCATGCTTAAAAAACTCTTGAGAACAAAGTAAACTTAGACACATTTGTCATTTAAAATCTGCAAATTCCTGCAATATTCTGTGCTAGCATGTGAAACAAATGGGCTTCTGGGAGGGAAAGCTGCATTGACAAACCCAGCAAAGAGCAATTTTCTGTCATTTAATGAAGGATGGAGAGAGGCCTTGATAAAGTACCCACTCATTACAAGTTTGTTTTTGTATGTGTGTCTGTGTAGGAGACAGAGAGAATGTGTGTGTGTTGATGAAAAGGTAATCTCTCTAGTTCAATCTTCTTAGACAAGTTGGACTTGTTAAAAGCAATCTTATTTTATTGTAAATTCATTTGGACAACCCTGCACAAAGAGCCAAACTAAAATAGCAGCCTGTTGGCATTTCTTTTTAGCTAAAATAATACAACAAACTGCATTTGTTAGGGGGATACATTCTCTATTTCTCTGTCAAACGTGTCTTAAAAGTCATGCTTACAATCTGATTTCCAGGAGAAAAACCATATTCTATTTTACTATCCAACATCCCATCTGGGCTCTCTATCCCAAATCCTACCACCATTGGTGAGCTAGTGCTACCACCTACATGGTGGCTCACTACTCCTTACCTCAGGGATCTAGAGTTAATACTGAAAGACTGAAAGCTTCTAATACTGCTACTCATCAGCACCCATCTTGTGAGCACCCCCAATATTAATTAGTTATCATCAGTTGTTTTTCAGTCATGTCAGACTCTTAATGACGCCCTGGACCATACCATCTATGGTATGGCTTTTCTTGGTGAAGATAAAGGAACAGTTTGCCTTTTCCTTCTCAAATGGATTAATTCAAACAGAATTTAAGTGACTTACCCAGAGTCAAACAGCTAGGAAATGTCTGAGGTCATGTTTGAAATGAGGTCTTCCTGTCTTCTTGTCCAGTCTACCACTGAGCCACAGAGCTGCCTTGTTAGCAGTAAGCTTTTACAAAAAAAGATACTTACTGTGATGGCACACTCTCCATCAACTTGGTTCCTAAAAGGAATGGAATTAAGCTTGAAGGAACTGGGACAAAATATCCTCTCCTGTGTCTGACATGCCATTATGCTATTATATCATAGAAATGTAATATTATAGACAGTATAAAGGTAACAAAATAGGTTCATTTAACAGACACACACACACAGCTAAATATTATGAGCTTAAATAAATAGCTGTAATATTTGTAACGGGCATACCTTATGTTACAATATATTCTGTAATTATTGGGCATAATTGTATATATGTTATTGACTTGGGTTTATATTCTATAGTAGTCAGGTGGTATATCAGAGAGCACCTAGATCATAATACTCATTTTATAGGTGATAGAAATTGGTTTGAAAGAAGTAAAATAAAAGTCGCCCAAGAAGCTAGGTGGCAGTGGATAGAGTGTTGGGCCTGGAGCCTGGAAGATTAATTTTCTTGAGTCCAAATCCAGCCTACGACACTTACTTTACACACCACTTGAAAACAACTGAACAAGGGGCGGCTAGGTGGCACAATGAATAGAGCACCAGCCCTGGAGTTGGGAGGACCTGAATTCAAATCTGGCCTTAGACACAACACAAAACTAGCCATGTGACCTTGGGCAAGTCACTTAACCCGAAATGCCATACCTTACCCCATAGAAAGGAAGGAAGGAAGGAAGGAAGAAAGGAAGGAAGGAAGGAAGGGAGGGAGGGAGGGAGGGAGGAAGGAAGAAAGAAAAAAAAAGAAAGAAAGCAACTGAACAACAACAAGGTTGCTCAGGAACCTATCAGTAGATGAGGGTAAAGAACCCTAGGTCTTCTGAGTCCTAGGTCAGTGCTCTTGCCTCAGGTATTTTACCACTTCCTTTTGGTCTAGACCTGTGAATTCTTTGATTTAAGAAATTCTTGACAAAGAAACTCCCTCTACCAATTCCGATCAGTAACTATTCTTCAACTTCTGTTCTTAAGATGTTGTCTATAGTACTAATAGATGTAATGATTTTTTTCAGAGTTACCCAACTAGTTTCACTTTGTCTGGGCTCCAAGGTTGACCCTTGATCCTCTATGCCATGATGCCCTAAATTCCAAAATTATACCTAGGCATGTATAGTAATGATTTTATCTTCATTGAAAACAAAAATCCATAAGTAAATGCGAAGGCAATTTAACAAAACAGCCAATTTTCAATTATGTGAAACATTTGTTGGATAAAATAGTATATTCATTTTTAGAGTACTACAGAATTTTAAAATGCATCACATAAGAACAGAATGTTTTATTTTCTAAAGATGGAAATATGAAAGTCCTTGGCATAATTCAAGCGGGTCCCTCCATTTTAGGTGATGTAGAAATGCCCTAAGGACTTGTTGTAATGGTCAAAATGCAATAGTCAAGGGAATATATATGTGTGTGTGCATACATATATATATACATATATGTATGCATGTAATCTATATTTGATTGATTATGCACATGCATAAATATTATTCAGACATATATGTATGTATTAGATATACACATATATCTAGAGATAGCCTTATAGTTATGTATATAATATACTCATATACATGCATGTATTTCATTTATGTTAGTCTGTACATACAACAGACCCAATCACTTTTTAAAGTCAGAAACAAAAATGAAATTAACTATTAACAAGACTCTTACAGGGGAAATGAAGATATTTTCAAAGGAAGATATGCTGGAGGGGAAGGAGTGGAAAGTAGGATGGCCTAGGAAAGGCCTTCTGCTAATGGTAAAGATTTGGTCTGAAGTTTGAATGAAGTCAGGAGCACTAGGAGTCTGGCTTGAAAAGGGAGAGTATTTCTCTGTATGGTTCTAAAAGAGTCATGATATCCTGGACTAACTGGGGAAGCCCTAGGCCATGACAGACCACATCTAAAATATTTTTCTGTTACATAATAGATTCTTTAATTTAGGGATGATGACTGTGTGCTCCAGCGGAAGACTGGTTGGTTTTAAGACTTACAGATGTGAAAAAGAAGATTACAAAGACAAGGGTGTCACTGAACTATACGAGACTTATATTGTATGACTCTAGAAAACAAAACCATGAGTTCAGCTGCAGGCCTTCTCTCCGGCTGTCCCCCATGTCTGGAATGCTCTCCAGAATTTCTCTACCTGGTTGCTGCTCTCTTGAATGCTCTCTATCTGGTTGCTGCTCCAACCATTGACATCCCTGGCTTCTTTAAATTCTGACTAAAATTCCTCCTTCTAAAGGAAGCCTTCCCTCAATCCTCTTAAATCCAGTATCTTCCCTTTGTTAATTATCTTCTATTTATCTTGTAAATAGCTTGATATATATATATATAATATATATACATATTTATTTTTATATTTTTCCCCCATTAGATTGTAAGCTCCTTGAGGGAAATTAGTATTATTTCCCTCTTTTTGTATAATGTAATAATTTCTTGTATGTATATATGATACACATTGTTTGATTTGCTGGGCCTATAATTTTACTGGGTATGAGGTACCCTTCAAGAGGAAACTCCCCCTATCAATGCATGCCAACATCTGTTTTGCCTTTTATCATTATAGATGTAGCCAGGAGTCACTGAAAAGTTGTATGTGACATGGGAAGTGACTACTGAGATCAGAGCTTAAAGCCAGACCTTCCTGACCCTAAGGGAAGCTCTTGATCTACTTACACTACATTGACTTTCAGAAAAGTTTATGTCTGTGAAAAACTCCATGGGCAGCAAGTATTACTAATACTGTATACACACTGCTAGAGCTACATAGAGGATGTGGATATAGTTATACAGAAAAAGAAAGACAGAGGGATAGAAGCAGAAACACAAAGAGACAAAAGAGACAGAGAGATGGAGATGATATAGTGTTTGTTTGGTAAACTCTGCTTCTGATACATACTGGTTGTGTGATCCAGAATAATTTACTTCATCTATCCACACTGAGATGGATAGAGAGGTAAACAGATAGTCACACACATAATTCTATTTAAATGCTGCCTTTGCTTCTTGTGTGATATCTTTGGGCCTCAATTTACTCAGACATAAAATGAAGGTAAAGGCTTAGACTAGAAGGGTTTTAAAATTCTTTCAGTTTCTAGATTCTGTGAGCATGAAGGTTCTCAAAATGAAGTTTCTAAGATTATTTGTTTGTATTGTACAGTGTAACATACTGTTTGTTTTGGTATTAGACTATTTTGATAATAATAATAATAGCTGAATTTCATGCCATGATTTATACTTCACAAAGTACTCTACACAA
Source organism: Pseudocheirus occidentalis (assembly GCA_028646575.1). Classification (NCBI taxonomy): domain Eukaryota; kingdom Metazoa; phylum Chordata; class Mammalia; order Diprotodontia; family Pseudocheiridae; genus Pseudocheirus; species Pseudocheirus occidentalis. The sequence goes on from CM053594.1 coordinate 153,995,926, forward strand.
TTATTTCTCACAATAACCCTATCAGGAGGTACTATAGGCATCATTAACCTGATTTTATACGTGAAGAAACAGTCTCAGAGAAGTGACGTGACATATATAGGGTCACATACCTTGTTTAAGAGGTGGTATTCTAATCCATGTTTTTCAACCAATATGTTACTTCTTAGTAAGTGTCTACATTAAAGATTTCAAAAGATTTATCTCCTTTTAAAAAAAATAACAAAAATGTGAAAGTGTGCCCATCGTCTCATCATCATTATTCAGAATGCATTCAGAATAAATGAATGCAAAAATGCATAGTGAGGAATTTTCCTTGACAATATAGATGAATAACATTGTTCAGCAACTTAGTCTTAAGAGTCTTCTGGTGCTTATGGTACTGAGGGTTAAGTGACTTGCTCAAGGAGGGTATAAAGTTGGTATGCATATCAGAAGAGGAATTTGAACCATTTCCCTGAAACTGAGGCTGTTTCTAGCAGCTACATATGTTGCACCCTCCCCCTCTCTTTTCCTCCCTCTGTGAAAGAGGAGTAATAACAGCGCCTACCTCACCGGATTATTATCTTAATTAAATAAGATAATGTTTCAAAAGGTCTCAAAACAGTGCCTGGCACATAGTGGGTATGTAAATGCTTGTTCACTTCTCCCTCCTCTTCTACCGTTAAATATGGCCATTTTCCTAGACCCACAGTCCATAATAGAGTTCATGGTGTCATTTGATTTTAAAACAAAGTTAAATGATTTCAGTTGCAGAATTCACGATCAACTTGTGAAGCTCATTTTATGAAGAGAATATTTTCATTGCACAATGTCTATTCAAGGGGCAAGGAAAGTTGTGGGAATGAAGGAAGAGTACTAACCTTAAAATTTAGCCTTGGAACTATTTACCTATGTGAGTAGCCCTTTGTAATGAAAGGTACACACATCACTAATAATGGCAGTCAATTCACTTTACAGTGTTGGTACATGGCAAAAATACACCCATTTCTCTGAATGGTGGAAGCAAAATGTACTATTTCTTAGTCCTACCTTTTCCTTTGGCATTTCTCTATCCTTTAAAGGAAGTTCCAACAAGCTGAGAATAAGAGTTATTGTACTATACACAACACATTCTTCATTAATCTCAGAGATTTAACTTTGGAATTGTGTGTGTGTGTGTGTGTGTGTGTGTGTGTACACTCAATGTGTTTCTGAATACCACATCTAAAAAGTATATTAACTTAAAGGATAACCCATGTGCAACATGTAACCTGACTCTTTCTATATATATATTCTCCATTGCCTGTATCTGTCCGAATTTAGAGAAGATGGAAAAAATTAAATGAGCCGATTTTATTGGGCAGTAGCAAAGAGGAGGGAAGAATTGTGAAGTAATGGGAAGCAAAGAATACTTGTGCATAGGTTCTAGCCTCTGTTTGCTCAGTTTATAGACATTTGTAAGCCCATTTTGGGAAGTAAGGACTTCCTGAACTCATGGGTGGAATGTCCATGCAAACAAGCAATCACAACTATGTGTTTATTAAAACATAAAGATTGTGACCATTTTCCATCCAATAGAAAGAGGAAACAACACAATAATTCCTTGCAACTTCAACAGACTATTGAAATATGACAAGAGAAGAATCAGGTAAGATTTAAATACTCTCCTTGTCTCAAATGCTGTTCTAATTGTCTTCCCAACAGTATTACTCACTGAAAACTATGAGTTCAGGCCACTGGTTACAGATTTTTCTTTATGCAATTTTTCTTTCTCTGTGAGAAGTAGCTGAATTCTTTATGGTCCAGCCTAGATCAAGGATTCATTCAAGGGCCTACATGAGGCCTTTCTTGATCTCTCCAGGTATTAGTGTTTCTCCAGTTGCTCCCACCCCTATGAGTTCTCATCTTGAATTTAATTATTTTTGTCTCTGCATTTACTTATTGTTCTTGAATGAGCTATAAGTTGCTTGAGGAAGCAGAGAATGTTTTGTTTTTGTGTCTCTAACCCAAATGTCTAGTACAAAGAAAGTACTTAATCAATGTTAGTTGAATTGAGCTGATTTCAACTGCAAATAATTTTATTTTTTACTTCAAATATGTTTTATATTAGTATTTGCAATAAGATTAGTTCTGAAAGCAAAGCTAATATTGATCCCTATTTTGTTTTGGCTTTCCTTTTGAACTTTTCAATGACAAAGATACAATAATGTATCATGAATTTAGTAATGCTGCTTCTGCTTCTGAATAAGAAAATGCAAATTTTTATATTATAATTTCAGTGATATTCTCAGATATTGTACTTTATTCTTTTTAAGGAAACAATTTCTCTGTATATGAGAATATAGTTATGTATGTGTATCTATATACACACGCATACACACTTGTATGTATGTATATCATACATAAGCATTCCTTTGTGGATCTTGGAGAAAAAAGTTGAACATGAAAAGAAAAACAAAACAACACCAAACAAAACCCGTTAAAATAGGTCAGTTAAGGAAGATTCTCACTGCAGTTCTAAAGTTTATGTGCAGGATAACTAATCATTTTTTATTAATCTAGAAGCATTTTTCAGTCTTTAAAATCAGCTAACTCAGCTGTGTTAATGAAGGAATTTGTTTTTATCTCTCAATAACTATAAATATGATATTACAAACACTGAGGTTGATACCTTGCTACATTCAGTGACTGACAGCCTAGTTTCTCTCTGGGTGGTGATTTTCTAAAAAGAATTCATTTAGGTTTTGCTTTTCTTTAAAGTGAATCGTGTCTTGTACATAAACATTTATGTCTCTGAATCAGTTAAAGAGAAAAAGGAAAGACAATTTGAAATGTAAAGTTGAAATTATCCTAAGAAATTTCCTGAGAATGTCTTCCCCAAATTATCTTGTTTGATTCACATACAACCATTTCTTTCAGATGTAGCCCAGATGCAAACTCAGGTACTTGGCATCCCTTCGTACCCAACCCCCACCCTCAAAGAAACAAGAATAAAAACAATGCACATTTCTCTACATGTGTGAGGAACTAACTCTGAGAGTACAGGTACAGTAAAATACACAGAAGGCTTTCTTTTTGTTGTGACTCGCCTCATGTAAATACCAATCTGATCAGAATACAGTATGTCATTGGATTTCTAATTTTCCTTGAAAAGACCAAGCTATGTTAAGCAGCCTTTAGCAAGCTGTCACAGATGAGACCAATAAGCACATCCCGACTTAACACACATCAAGGGTTGCCAAGGATACACTGTCAAGGGACCAGGGTCAGGAGTCAAACTGACCAATATTGAGTAAATTACATTGGTTTGAATGATTCCCCCTGAGCTAGTAATGATATGGCAAGCACATAGTTTTGGCCTATAGACTGATAAATACTACATTTGAAGGCTACCAAGAAGCCGTGTTTGGAAATTAATAAGTAGATAGACATAAATAGATTTACATATACATAAATAAATATTATAGCTAATGTATACAGATGTAACCATTTTAAAGAAAAGTAACTTGATAACTTTTATCTATGGAAAGACACAGAAACTGAAAACACATTTTAATTCTGATAAAAATGATGTTCCTGGAGAAAAAAACGAGCTTGTTTTCAAGAATTCTGCAACACTAGAAAAATACTTAAAGACTATTATCTCATGTGGCTCATTCATCATGGTCTTTCCAAGGCAAATTATTTGTTAAAATGAATTTTACTGATCAACAGTTTAGAACAAAAACCAAAAAAATCGAAAAGTAAGGGTTAGAGTTTCTGAAGTAATCAATTCATTCATATATACAGTTCTTTTATAATTATTAAAAGGGCTAATTAAGAAGTAGGTAGATTATTCAGGTTCTTTATTCTTTATTTTCCTTGCACTAAACAAAGCACTTAGTATATAGTAAGTGCTTAATGATGGCTTGTTTACCACATGACTGATTGCTGCCCATATTTTAGGCATCTTTAATTGCCTGACTGAAATTTCATTACTGTGGGAGTTGGGGAGGAATGAGAAAGGAAATTAAAAATAATCCACTCTGCTACCACTAGTTAGCTCTTTTAATAAAAGTTTTTGTATATGAAATGTTTGAAACCAATAATGAAAATGAGGCAAGAGGCATTATTACATAATAACATAACCCCTCACCTAGATTTTTGGAGTCCTGTGTTCTAGTCCTGTCTTCACCAATAACTCACTGTGCAATCTTACCCTCTTTATATTTCGATTTCCTGCTCTATATGATGTATAGTTTGGACCAGATGGTCTCGGTTGTCTCCTCCATAATTCTAGAAATATCCTTGCTTTCCAAGTTATCCCAATTACCTTAGATCATTGCTAGTAACTTTAATCCTGTATTCTGGCACTACATATGTATCTGAGCATGTCTATACTTAAAACTTCCATTTTTTTTCCTCCCAGTCCTTCCTAATACTAATCTTGTAGAGTTGTTTTAACCTATCATTCTCCATGTTACAAGTCTAAACACCTGGTTGCAGTGAAAGTTTACTCACAAAACACAGAACTAGGAAAATATGATCATAGGGAAACAGAAATAAACTGAGTTTAAATAACTTTTTTTTTTGCTTTTTTTTGTTTTTTGCTTTTTTTGGAGGGCAGTTGGGGTTAAGCGACTTGCCCAAGGTCACACGGCTAGTTTTTCGTGTTAAATGTCTGAGGCCGGATTTGAACTCAGGTACTCCTGACTCCAGGGCCGGTGCTCTATTCACTGTGCCACCTAGCCGCCCCATTTAAATAACTTTTAAACATGGTATTTAGTTTATTTTGAATCACAGACAATAGGGACAAATCTAAGATTCTATCTTTAAATTTAAAAAATCATCTCAAAAAGCAATGATAATATACAGTGCATTAAATAATGAACAAGAAAAATTTTTAAAGGAATTTTTGTTGGCACAATTGTAGAAGAAAATAAGAGGAGGTAGGGCAGAGGATACATAAATCGGCTATGATGTCTTAAATAGCTTTACAAAAACTTCCCAAGGATAACATTTCACCTCCTTGAAAGTACATACTCAACACATCCTTGAAAGAAACATCCTTAAAGCCTAAAATCATAATCACAATCATAACAATTTCCATAAAATCATAATCATAGTCATAACAATTTCCAAACTGGCATCTGGTTTAGACTAAGATAGCTAATTTGTAACATAGAGGCAATGAAGTGGTTCTGTAGATAAAGTATCAGACATGAAGTTTCCTCAACTATAAAATGCCACTAGTGATAATAGTACCTACCTTCTAGGGTTGTTATAAAAAAATCCAGTGAGATCATATTTGCAAAGTGCCTTAGGACACTGCTTGGCACGTGGTAGGCACTCTCAGTAAAGACTCTTTTTGCTTTCTTTGTCTCCTACTTTCCATGTATTTTAAGATTATATTTTTTCTGCCCAAGGCTAGTTAAAATTTTTGTCAGTATCACATAGCACATTCATTCTACCAAAATAAGACATGTAGGATATTTTTGTATAAAAATTAAAAAGTGAGAATTTAAAGTAATTGTGGGTTCTGACACTATGATACTAATATGTCTAACAGGGGCTTTAAGTGCCTTCAGTAAAGTTAGATACTACACTACAAATTTTTTTTATTTTAGTTTTGAAGCTGATAACTTTTCATTTGAAAAGAAATCTGTTTTGAAGGTCTCTCTATCTCTTGATAGACATACAGATGTTTTATAAGTTAAGTCTAATACTTAACATCTCTGAATCTCAAAGACAGAAATAGTGGCAAAAAAAAATGTCAGGCACCTTTCTAGCTGTATGGTTAAGAAGACAAGGATTCCAAGGACTAAGGTGAATTGAATTGATAAAAATGCTGAGTTTTGTCTCTGGTCAATTGGGATACTGTCCAGCAAAGGGCTGGAGGCAAGATAATTAAGTCTCCTTTCCCAATTTAGCACTTTGTAGAATTTCCTAGCAATCCATTTAAAAAGAGAGAGGGCAAAAAGACCTAGCATCTAGTGTGTCACCTTTTTTGTTGAATTGTCTGCCAAGGTGAGAAATCCTATTCTGTGGACTTCTTCTAGTTGAAGGGTCCCTTACATTTCTGTCTGAATAGAGGCCTGCCTGGATATTTTAAATGTCCTTGTTTTATTTCACATAAGTCCTACAATCTACACTAATTACATTGTGATTTCAACGTTGGTATCAATAGAGATGGTGACTTATGAGGAAGGTGCCAGAGTAAGTCTACCACAAATAAAAGACAAGAAAATTAATAAATCACAGTTCTTTTTAAGTAAGGAAAGCAAATTCTTTGTAAGGCAAATTACTTAAACCACAATTAGTTCATTCATGCTTTGGCAACAGAAAATATTGCTTTTAGAGCTATAGTGAAGTCTTCACTCAAGATTTAAATTCTGGCAAACCCAACCACTTGCTGTCTTGAATTTGCTATATGCTGTTCACTTCTGCTTACCTTGCTATCCTGCTTACCTTGCTTTTTAGGACTACTTGTTTTTCTGAATATGGAAGCAATGGAGAAGGGTTTCCCCCCCCTTATTTCTTTAATGTTTCCTCTGAAATGATCTGAAGAATAATTGCTAAAAGGTGTCTGTACAGGACCAGTTTTTTTGGTGCCCAAATACCCAATAGGCATAAATTCATTCTTGAGGAGAAATGTATGGTAATATAAGTAATATTTATATAAAGGTTTGATTTACTTCTCCTGCCCATGGAGTTTTGAGTAAGTTGAGGATCTCAAATGTATGTAGGCTTAAGTGTTTTAAAACTTAAGCTGTATGTTTATAGAGAAATCATTTATTTTTAAAGAAAAAGCTATCCCATTAGACCTAACCACATTTTTATTCAACAAGTTTTAAGTTCTCCAATTACATTATTGAAGAAATCCAAGGTAATAATAATAACCATTTGCAGGTACATTGGTGCCTTGGGTTCTAAGGACAGAAAGGCAAAAACAGAAAAGTTCCTGCTCGAAAGGGACTTACCTACTGTAAGGAGAAATAGCACTCATAGTAAAATATACAAAATGAGTGAAAGAAAATTTTAGCAGGAAGACATTAACAACTGGGGCTGGACCAAGGAAGATCAGAAAATGCCCCATAAAGAAAGTTGATTTTGGCCTGAACTTTCAAGGAAACTGAACATTGTAAGAGAAAGAGGTGAAGAGAAATTTCATTCTATGCATGGGGGACAGGCAATGCAAAGACAGAGATAGAAGTGTTATATGTGTGGAACGTCAATGAGAAGAGGACTTTAAAAAGGAGTTTGTATTGATTCTAAAGGTCAAAATAGGGAGCTACTGTCATGTTATTAGTCGAAGGAATAACATGAGAAGTTTAGTATGGCAGCTATGTGCAGGAGGGTTTGAGAAGGGATGGAGGCATCAGGCAGGGAGAAGAGTTACAGTGCTGTAGCAACTGGCAAGATGAAAATTGATGAGGCTGTGAACTAGGGTGGTACCTCCATAAATGGAGAGAAGAAATGGGTGTAAGAGATATTGTGAATGTAGAATTGGTAAGATTTGGGAATTGGTTGGATATATAGGGTGACAGAGAGCAAGAATTTGAGGATAATTCTGAAGATTCAAATCTGGATAACTGGAAATGTGTTTTTTGTTCACTTTTTTTTTAACCTTAAAATACTTATGGTTTTCTGGAGACACTTGTGGTAAAATCATATTGGTGAGACACAAGATCTTAATAAGGGATGATATTTTTTTTATTTTTTTATTTTTTAAATTTTAATTTATTTTCTTGGTTACATCATTCATTTCCACAAGGTTTTGAGTTACAAATTTTTTCCCCTTTTTGTCCCTACCCCCCAGCCCAGAACATTGATCACACTGTAAGACCCCTCCCACAATCTGTTCCCTTTTATGCCCTCCTCCAACACCTCTCTAGCTTTCTAGCAGGGCAGGATGATATTTTTAACACAAGACCCAGGACAAGGAAAATAATAGGGTGAATGCATGAAGGTGAATATTTGAGCTTAATATTAAGGAAGATTTATTAATGTGAAATATTTTTAAATATTTATATATTCTGTCAGACATATCTAGAACACTTAACATAGAATGAAAGAAATGCCTTGACTACATGAACACTTTCCTTGAGTCCTATAGCTCCTGAAAAATACCTAGCTCCTGACAAATATACTCCGCACTCACCTTCATTCTTATAAAACACACCTTTTAAAAATAAGCAAACAATTTCTTCTCTCAGTAATAAATTATCTTTGCAATCACATTTGATAAAAAATATTAACATTTAAAAATTGCTCACTAGGCATTGATTTATCCTGGACTTGTTCTAGGTATTTTAGTTGCTCAGAACCATCTATTGTTAGGGAAAAACAACTGGGGAAAGATACTTGTTAATCCTGCATTTTCTCCAATCTATTTCTTTTAAAGATAACATTCCAGAGTGAGAAAAGGTGCTAGACCATAACAATGCTAAACTTTTGCCTAAGTTGAAAAATATGGCTGGTTCATCAATAAGCATTTATTAAGCACCTACTGTGTGCCAGGTATTAAATTAAGTAATGGGAAGACAAAGAAAGTCCCTGCTCTCAAAGAAATAATGCAAGTAATATTATACAGGACAAATTGGAGATAATCAACAGAAGGAATGAACTAGTATTGGGGAAGATCAAGAAATGTGCCCTGTAGAAGGTGATATGTTATGTTGTTATGGTAAGGCTGAGCGACAAACTGTCTTGTGTCTTCTTTCTGTGGAGGAACTAGGGCAAGTCTGCAAAGGCTAGTCACTTGATGATGAATAATTTGGCCATGGTGATCCATGTAACAAAGAAATAGACAAAATGATGCTTAGTATTCTGTGATATCTTCCCCCATTTTGCTTCTATAGTGAAAGAGACAGAATTTGGGAAGGGCAGTGTGTGCCAAGAGTTACACAGTTTATTAAATTAATACTAACATATCTATTGGTACTCAAAATGGGAGAATCTTGTCAAATAATCAAAGAGTTAACAAGACACTAGAATAACTTAATTCTACCTATCTTGGTATTCTCACTATGAATGAAACTAGAAAGAAATAAGTTGCAGCTATGTGAAAATGTGACTCATAAGGTTTCCTTGGAATAACAAATAAAGGCATTGATGCAGAAGGATTCATTGTGTGCTCAAAGGCAACAATAAATATCATTTCATGGAATATTACTCATGTCATATCATAGTGCTCATGATATGCACTTATGAAAGTATTATCATAAAAATAACTAGCTTAAGCATTAATATCTTGTAGAGACAGAAAGTGTATGAAAACTTGATAAGATCCTCCATATATAATTTGATACATAGTTAATTCACTGCAAAGCTAGGCATGAGTAATGATGGTGAAAAATAAAGTACAGGAGAAAGGAAGGAGGGAAATAATAGACTTGGAGATTACACAGAAAGGTGCTGCTGCTTGTGTATCTTGAATGTCTTCCTTGAATGTCTTCTTGAAAGTAAAGAATTAAAAGGTGCTATCTGACAAGCACTTCATACTATCACCAGAGAGAGACAGACAGACAGACAGAGAGAGACAGAGAGAGACAGAGAGAGAGAGAGAGAGAGACAAAGAGACAGAGAGACAGGGACAGAGAGAGACAGAGACAGAGAGAGAGACAGAGAGAGAGAATGGAAGGAAGGAAAGAGAAAGAAAGAATGAAAAAGACAGAAAGAGAAAGAAATTGATTGTATATTAACAAATAGGAGATAATTTGTTATTGATGTCAATATCATTCTAGAATCGGCAACATTATTGATGAAATAAAGATCAAAACTTATAAAAAGATAGAAGAAAGAATACTCAAATAGATCTGTGATCTCATAGATTTTTTAGTTCCCTCTAAGGAAGTAAATTGCAATTCATCCATCTGTACCCACTCTACATAATTCTTGCTCACATCCTCCTTTAACTCTGCCACAGGAACTCTTCACTCCATGCTGGAGACCTTCCTCATTTTCTCCTGTCATTGTGAGGGTTCCAGTTTAATTCTATAGTTGTCCACCTCTCATCTATCATTCCTCTCATATGACAAGCCCATTTCCCCGTTCTATGATACAATTCTTAGATGAGTTGCTTTACTCTTGTTTTTCAGAGTTCTTAGTGATTAAACATGCATCCGTAAACAACCATGTTTACCATGAGCCTGTCCATTGTCCTATGTGAGATATTAATTTTTAATTCTTCAAAAGTAGTTATATTCCAGGTCTTGTTGCCATATGAAACTGGCTAAATATTAGTTTTGAAAAATATGCCTCTACTTTCAAGGGAAGCTTGGGGACAGTAAAAGAACTTTTTGATTTTCTGAGTGTGATCTAACCTCATTTTCCCCCTGTTTAACTACAGACTCAACATCTGTGATATTTGTCCCAGATGGAATTTTGCATTACTATATGTATAATGTGATTTTATATTCTCAATATATTTAAGTAATAAAAAATGTGACTCATTATTGAACATTACTTATGACAGTCTGCTTGCTGCCTACTAATACCCTCCTCAAGGATGCCCTTTAGTATTATATAGATGAGTCCCATAAAGATTTTGTATAGATATGAGTAGTCATATCATCTAGTAGTAACTGAAATTCTTTCTGTCAGTTTTTCAGTATGGATAATTTCCAAGATCTTTTCTGTTCTTTTAGTATTGCTCTTTCCTTTTTATCTTATTTTTTTAGTCCTTCAATACCCTCCCCATTGTGTCAATTCCAACAAAATTTTTCTCCATATGCCTGGCATAATTTGATTGCATTTTCCATTTTGGTTGTCTTTTTTTAAACAGTTCCATTTTACCTCTGATAAAAGCATGACTGATATTGTGATGTTACAATCCAAGTGAGGTGGTTCCACTCTCCTTGACTGATAAAAAAAGTCTATTATAATGATTTTTGCAAATATCTTCTCATTTTTCTTCTATTTGTCATCTTCCTTTCTATTTTATTCTTGAATGCTCTTGAGATAAGTTTATTTAGTTGAATATCTTCCCAAACTTTTTTAAAAATTGGTTCATTCTCCTCTGCTCTGTTTTATGAGATAATATTGCTCCTAATTGTTAATCACTTTTATTAATTAGATTTTTAACAAATGAGCTTATATTTTAAACATGGGAAGCCTTTGCCAACTATTTCTCTCTGATAAGGAACTTAGATACTTATTGACCAAGAAACTTTCTGTGTTCTTTTTGTCTCCTTGTTCCAAGTAATTTAAAATGATTAACTTTGTGGAGAATAATATTATTATAGTTGGTGTCAATGTCATTTGACTTATCCACTTCCATTTTAAAAAATTTAAATGATTTATCTAAATAATTTAGAGTTAGGTTGTTCCACTTATATATCACATATTTTTACATGACTTTTTTTTTATTTGAAAGAATAAAAAAATTGAAAAAAAAGTTTAGTGTGTAATTAAAACAAGCCAAACCTGAGTCATTCAAATTATATATTGATTCCTCAAATTGGAAGACAGATACAGAAAAATGGATCTACAATAGAACAATTACTTATATATGTTAACTGATGTAAGTTTATTGCAATTAGCAGGAAACTAAGAGTCAAAAGACTGACTAAGCGAACATTTGACTTAATTGATAAGTGAAGGGGCATCACCAGTTTAGAAGATAAACACCAGTGCAAATCTTGTGGAAGAGAATGATGGATCATAAAACAGAAAGAAAGAATATGAAAAAATCACTTAAAAAAGCTTGATGAGAGATCTAAGCAAAGTTATCCTGAGCACAATTAGTATGAAACTGGAAGTAAGACTACAAATATACAAAATATAGCAGAAACTTTTACTATTAAGTAGCACATTCCCATAGCATCTGAACTCCAACATCTTAATTCTCGATGTGCTTTTTGAGGAAGTGGAAATGTAAATGAAGAAAATAAAGATGAGAAAAATAACTAGCTCAAGCTTAACACATACATCTGTACAACAGGTGATAAAAGTTTGAGAAAAAGGAGGGATCTATTCTTAATGTTTCTTAAAAAATGAAACGAAAAAGTGATTAGGAGAGCATCGATAATTACTAACTCATGTGTCAAATATCTCATCTATATAAGTTTTAAAAGAATCAATGACAACCTTAATGAGGGTAATGGAAGCTAATAGGCAAATTTTCAGAAGCAATATTCCATAGTTGACTACATATTTCTCATGACCAAACTGACTGAAAGATATAGAGAATTTAAAAGTTGTTCTTATTGTTTGATTTGATAAAACAAAATACTATTTTAAAGTGTCTTCCCCAGTATGATGAATCATATGCATATATATTTAAATTATACACAATCCAGAAAAATATGTAACAGAGATAACCTCAGTAAAAGACGTGCTCATGAATATCAAGTGAGTCATAAAGCAGTAAGACAAATAATTGCCAAAGGAGTTTGACTTTATCATGGAGAAAATCCAACACAGATTACAAGTTGAATGAGGATCCCTGCAGATGGGCAGATTCCCCCAATGCTACTATTTGCAGATAATATTGTGCAAATTACATAAAACCCTGGAAAACTACATGACTTCCTGGAAGTGAATCATAATCACTCAAAGGAGTTTGACCTATTAATGGGAAAATACCAAGTGGATAAAGATTGGTTGAATCAAGAATATTATATTGAATTAAATGGATAAGTTTAAAAACTCATCTATTAATAAATGTAACCACATATATACATACATACTTGGGTGTGTCTGTTTGTCTCTCTGCCTGTTTCTACGTCTGTGTTTAGTGCAGGCATGGAACAGTTAGGATCTCCATCATTGGTAAGGATACTTACATTGATATTAGACGTCCACTTGAATTTTGGAAAGAGATGAACAGTTTTAGGATGAAAGGAGATTGGAGAGCTTTCAAGATTTCCCAAAGTAGGAGCTTCAAGGTGTGGCTTCATTTTTTATCATACAAATTTTAAGAAATGTTAATGTATTGTTATAAATGGTTTGCTCATTTACCTATGCCACAGCTCCTCTGCTACATTCTGTGCCGATACACCATGCTAAAAACATTGTTTTCTACTGTTTGTCTTACTTTTAATTTCTATATTCCATATTGTTTATCTATACTTTATGTCCCACCTTCCTCCAAAGTTGTGGGTTCTTATCAAAGACATTTCTCAGTGAGTTTTTTGGACCACTGTATTGAGAGGACCTGTGTAAGTCTTATAGTTAGTGTTTTTAGTAGGCATTATTACTGATTCCCACTGAGTTGTATTTTAAAAACCTTTACCCTGTGTTTTTCAGGGTTTAATAACATTATCCATTTTTATTTAATTTGCTTTTAGTTTACAACATTCAGTTCCAGAAGCTTTTGAGTTCCAAATTTTCTCCCCATCCTTTCCCTCCTCAAGATGGCATGCAATCTGATATAGGTTCTACACATACACACATACATATGTATATATATATTTACAGTAGACATATTTTCACATTAGTCATGTTGTAAAAAATTAGAGTCAATGGAATGAACCACAAGAAAGAAGAAATAAAATACAGAGAAAGCAAATTGTATGCTTTGATCCACATTCAGACTATAATTCTTTCTCTGGATGTGAATAGTATTTCCCATCATGAGACTCTTGGTGTTGTCTTAGCACCTTGCATTGCTGAGAAAAGCCAATTCTATCAAAGTTAGTCATCACACAATTATCAATGTAACTGTGGACATTCTCCTGCTTCTGCTCCCCTCAAACATTCCCTATTTCAACAACTTAAAGGAAATGGGATGGGGGGGGAAGTTTTTTGGCCTCAGTTTCTTTATCTATAAAATTATGCACTAATTGCCTTATAATGTGCTTTCTGTTGTTAATCTATGATTCCATGACCTCACTGTATAACTGTATAGACTTTAAGAGTTTACATGGCCCAAATCCTCATTTCCCTGTGAAAACTGGCTATGTTGATCCCCAAGCAATAAACACATAATCTTCCACCAACCATTTTTGAAAACTCTTTCAGTTTGCTAGTCTGTACCAAAGTTCCCACTACGCTATTCCCACTGCCTTTGAGAACCAAGGATGATAATGACACGAAGATGATCTTGGAGTAGATCTTCAATGAAAGATAGACATAGGTTCCAGTGGCTTAGGTTGCTAAACACAATGTGGTACAGCACTTTGCAACCATGCAATATGTTATATATATAAATTCAAAAGGCACCCTTTAAAGCTAAATATGTTATTTTAAAAAAATCTGCTGGTCTATATTTTCCCACCACACCTCCTCCCTCCCTTCTATTTGTGCAGAAAAGTTGAATGGAGTTATTTTTTGCATATCTTTTCAAATTCGTATAATTCTCTTTATGCTAACAGCTTCTTTGAAGAATACAGTTTTGATATCTCATAGCTACAAGCTGTAAGAGATAAATATTTGAAGATATTGTACCGTACTCAGTGTTACACAATTATAAATCTTCAAGCTGAATAGTTCATCTAGGTTAAATTGAACTGTAGTATATATTATGCCCCAATGGAGCAGAGTTAATAATTTGATGCAATTTTTTGCATTCCCTTATCCAGAGATAACCAAAGTAGTTTTTATATGGGTATCATTAGACAGCATTTCAAACTGTTTGATAGGGGATCTTTCAAAACTCTCTGTTAAATTAATTTTTAATAGTGATTTTAAAGAAAAGAGACAGATGGAATGTATGAATGTTTGTACATGTGTACACTGGCAAATAGCACAAGAAACTGGAGTCACCTAATGAGCAGAAGAGCTCTGGACTTAATAACATTCTAAGTCAGAGAGACTTGAGTATTGAATGTAAGGGGCTATCAAATATGAGTAGGGCTAGCTCTTCTGAGATTAAAGAAGAACAAAGAGGAATGTTAAAGCCTGAGGCTTAAATATGAGAGGGGAGAGTCTTGCCTGACAGTAAACATATACTGTAATAAATAATAGTTGAAGAATATCTGAAGATCTTTTTTTCAAAAGATCTCTAAAATATTCTCTCCATTTAGAATGATTTTGGTATTGATGCCAATGAAGGAGATGAATTGCCAGATCACTTTGGTATCTAATTTCATAAATCTGTCAAGTTTTTGACAAAAAATGTATATGAAATTTTATTTCTCCAAAGGATAATTCATATAACACTACAAAAATACACTAAAGCTGCAATGAACATCACATCATCCAATCAACATACAACTCTTATGTTTATTTCTTTAAAAGCACTTATTGGGGGGTAATTAGATAATACTTAAAATCAATGTAAACGTTAAAACAATGTAAACATTTCTTATGAAAAATTAACTACACTTCTCAGAAAAAAGTCACATCCAAGTTGAAGAAACAATATGCCAAATTTCTCCCCTAAACATTAGAAAATATATTCCTTAAAAGGATATTTCTTATGTAAATTAAGACTGACCCTTAACTACAATACAATATTTTGAATATAACATTACAGTTATTACAAAAGTTAATGAGGCCTTAAATTGGGAGGTTTGAAAAGATTATAGTATTTTGGTGGCATAACAGAAGGTTCTTAAATTGACCATTTTGGGTACAATATGATAAATATGATGAGCCTCAAAAATAAATCGTATAACTGAAGGACATCTCTGTGGTTTTTTTCTGCCCATTTTATGATCTCTTTTTTAATAAGGGGGGAAGATTGTAAAGAAAACCAAAAGTTAAAATGAACATTAAATACAGTGCAAAATTCAGTGTTGAATTTCTTTTTTTTCTATAGAATTTTCTCAAAAGTATAGCCCACTTCTGTTTCTAATGAGCTTCAGACACTGACTTCTAATGGATGGGTTCATAGGCAGCTTTGCAAATTATCCCATATCCAGAGGAGCTTGGGTACAAGCATCAATTATCACAATTAGAGATGCAACTTTTCTTTTTTTAATTAGCTTATGACTTAGTTTTCATGGAAATTTCTGCCTGAAAAAAAGAGTATTTTTCATATATCAGTGGCTGCCCCTTTCTTATCTAGTGCACAGTAGGACAAGAAGACAGATAATCTGACACTGGGAAGGAGGAAAATGAAGGTCATTGACCAATGAATTCAGTATAGCTAATTTTGTAAGTTAATGGATATTTTTGTACATTCAAATAGAAAGATAGAGATGTGTGTGTGTGTGCTTGTAATGGAGATTATATGTACATGTATAGGTGTGTATGTGTGTGTGTCAGGGGAGGGGGTGTGTTTGTATACTTTAAGTCATGAGAGTCTTTTGAAACTTCTGTTGGCTTCTCTAAAATGCTGACTGTCCAGGGATCAAAAATGCATGACTTGAATTCATGGGAAAAGGCACAAGGCTCTGATCTAATAGGTATGAAGCCCCACCCCCATTTTTTCTTTAGTTTAAATGTTAAAATGAAAGAGCTTTGCCTGAACTTAAACTTGTAAGATGCCAATGCCAAACATATATCTTCTATGTATTTAGAAAATGTAGCCTGGTAACACTTTTTAAGCATTTGATTTATATAAAGCAATAATCAGGGAGCTAGAAGAGAGACAAATATTGTGATTACTAAGATATAATATGTGGATGTAAAGGCAAGCACAGAAGTAGTTCACACCTTGTTTCAGCTATTGAATTAACACCTTGTTTCAGTTCAAGTTTCTTTTGAGTCTTGTATCAAGTCTGTTAAGAAACAGAATGTGTGAACCCAACTTGTAAACCCTAGAACTCATGAACTCCTGCAACAGGAAGGGGAGGAGCTAATGACCCTAAGTAAGGAGAGGCCCAGGCTAGAGAAAGCAGAACTGAGAAGAGGACTCTTGTGGTGGCAAAGACAAGAAGGAGAAAACTTGTCACATTCCTGCATTCTGTTTGTCTGTTCTGTCTGTGTTGATGTTTGTTTGTGGTACTTTATACAGAAGCCCTGGGATCTTACTGGAAGCCCTGAAAGAGGATTTTCTGGTTTTATGTTTACAGAAGTAGTAGAGGAGGGTTTTGGAGGTCCTGGTACTTTAGTGATTATTTGTGCTGACCTCCTGGAACTTGTTGGCACATTGGAGTTGATTTCACAGGAAAATAGTGAATTGATGATGGTGCCAGCAAACTGTATTAATATTACTGTTGCTCTGTTAAGCTTTGTCTTCCCAGAAACAAGAACTGTGAAGGACTTGAGGTGGACTGGACACTGTGAATATATGGAATGGGAACTGGACAACAAATTAGACAAGGAGCTGGGCAAGGAAATAGGAACTGCCTGCCTTTGAACCCACATGACAGTTGGAGCTAGGACCCTGGGAGAGGAACCATGGAAGCTGAGAGCCAGCCTCAAGTTAAGCTGAAAGAAGACTTTACTTGGATACTGCGTACTGAGTAAGATTTTGTACTTTGTAATTGAATTAAGCATTTCTTGATTGACTAAATGAATGTACTTTGTTTAAAACTATGTGACCACTTTGGTGAAAACTATGTGGCCATTTTTCATGATAAGTTGTTGAGTTATAACATGTATTTTGAATTTTAGTGATAAGTCGTTACATTGTGAATGCTGTACCTTGGTTTTCTGTGAACCTTGTGATCTGATTTCTTATTGAATAAATCACTATACTGTGTAATCAGAATCTTGAAAAGCTGTTCACAGGGGAGGTCTTCTGCAAAGCTGCTTATGCTTGGCTTTACACTGGATTTAAGGAAAAAAATATTTATGACCTACTATATGACAGTGCATTACACATATGGGTCCCCTTTAATCCTCAAAATAACACAGTGAGATAGATATTACAGTTGAAGAAACTAAGGCATACACTGATTAAGTGACTCACTGAAGGTCACACAGCTACCAAGTATCTGAGGCTGAATTTGAATTTAGGTCTTTCTTACTCCAGACCGAACACTGTACGCCACTGTTCCATTTAGCTGCCTTTAGCTAAAAAAAAAACTATACATTACTTCATATACTTAATGATTCTTCCAAACTATCCTTTATCAGTAGGGGTGGCAATAACTATAATAAATATAAATAAACTAATAAGGACAACAGCCAACCCACAAATCTTTTTTATTTAAAATTGTCTTTTCATATCCTCTGTACAGTCATCAATTGTGCAATGGCTCTTAAATGTACTTTTGAATCAGTTCCTTATATATCTTGGAATTGACGTATTTATCAAGAAAAAAAATTACTGAAAAGATTTTCCCCCAGGTGTTTATGGTCTGATCGTAGCTATATTTGATTTATTTGTGCATTAAAAAAATCTAATCAAAGCTTTCCATTTTAGTTTCTTTTATCCTCTTTATCCTTTGTCCATGAATTCTTCTCCTATCCATAGATTTGAAAAATAATTTCTTCCCTGTGCCTTTAATGTGTTTATGATATTGTTGGCATGATATAATCTTTTATATTTATTTCATTTATTGATTTAGAGTTTTTCTTGGCATATGATGTGAGATATTTGTCTAAACCAAATTTTGGTCATAATAATGCCTTATTTTCTTAGAAGATTTTGACAAATACTAAGACTTGGCTGCAGTAAATTGGCATCTTTTGGTTTATGGAAGAGTAAACTACTAGGTTTGTTTTTTGTACTATATTTTATAATATGGTCTGGCTAGGCTATGTTTGTTCTCTTTTTTTCTATATTTCTCTTAATATTTTTTCTTTTACTTTCATCTGAATTTCATTTTTATTTTTCTATTTTCCATATATCTAATAATTTAATTGATATGGAACTCAATACATAAATTAATTTAGGTAATATTGTCATATTATTATACTGGTTTATCCTACCCATGAGTAAATGACATTTTTTGAATTATTTAGGTATCCCATTAGTTTTATTGCTGAATGGATATAGTTCCTGTAAGTGTCTTAGTAGGTCTATCCCCAAGTACTTTATAATTCAATAGTTATTTTAAGCAGATTTTTTTCTATACTTTCTGTGCATAGTTGATAACATGAATAAATCTAAATGATTTATATAGATTCACTTTGTACCCTGTAACTTCAAAGAAATTATTGTTTTAATTAATTTTAGTTTGTTATCTTGGATTTTCTGAGTATACCATATTGTCATCTGTAAAAAGTAATCATTTTATTTTTTCTTTGTTGAGGTTTACTTCCTCACTTGTTTTCTTTTGCTTTAATAGTGGCAATGACAATTGCCATCCTTACATTAGCTTTTTTATATTAATATTTTATTTTTCTAGGAAAGACTCCATTTTCTTTCCACTTTACATATATTGTTGCTCTAGTCTCTGCCAATATTTTATTTATTTTTTGTATCAATGTTTATGACAGATATTTATCTAGAGTATTTGTTTGCGTGTCTGTGTGTTTAAGTTATATAGATCATGTAAGTATCATGCAAAGAATCTTGTAGGACACCTTATACTATTTTTGCCAACAGTTTCTATAATAGGAAACCAATCAAACGTATCTTTTTCATTTGAGACTTCATATATTCCTTGTTTAAGTTTTTAAATGAGATTAGGTTTCTTTTTTAATTTCCTATTTCTTGTTCTGGGAATTTTAAACTTTTGTAGATATCTACTGCTTTTCTGTAACTTATTGGTTTTGTTGGCATATAGTTGAGAAAAAATGTTTCTGATATGCTTTAGCTGTTCTTCATTTGTTACGAATTCTAATTTAAAAATTATATTGACAATATTGTTTCCCTCTATTTCTGTTTAGCAAAATTATCTGATAGTTTATCATTTTATTGCTTCATTCCAAAAACTGAACTCATTAACTACTGAGTCTTTAGTACCCAATCTATTCCATTGATCCACTACTCTGTTCCTTAACCAGTAGCAGGCAGTTTTCAGGACCAATGCTTTATAATAGAGATTAAAATATGGTGCTGCTAGGCCATCTTCCCTAACATTTCTTTTCATTAATTGCCTTTATATTCTGGACTTTTTGTTCTTCCAAATGAATTTTGTCACTATTTTTTCTAATTCTACAAAGTAATTTTTTGGTAGATTGATTGGCATGGCACTAAATATGTAATTTAATTTAGGTAAAATTGTCATTTTTATTATATTAGCTCTACCCAGACATGAGCAATTGATGTTTTTCCAATTAGTGAGATTTGCTTTTATTTGTGTGAAAAGGGTTTTATAGTTGGGTTCATAAAGGTACTGGGTTTGTTTTGGCAGGTAGATTCCCAAATATTTTATAATGTCTACAGTAACTTTACATGGGGTTTCTCTTACTATCTCTTGCTGTTGGGATTCATTGGAAATATATAGGAATGCTCAGGATTTATGTGGGTTTATTTTATATC
>CM053594.1:154016592-154030380 GCA_028646575.1 Pseudocheirus occidentalis
TTCAAGCAAGTTCAGAGCTGGCTACAGCTGAAGGCCTGAGGCAGAGCTGTTGTTTGCTGATTGGGCTGGTGGTGCTAAATTGGCTTTTCTTGGTAGGGTTTGCCGGCTCCACCCTACTGGGCTTAAACTCTGTATTGTCTTCTTCCTGATTTCCTCAGCCGTGCCTCAGGCTGTTTCCACTGATTCAAGATTTAACTCTGATTAGGACATTTAATTCCGGACTTTTCTTGGTCTGGGAGGGATTTAGAGGAGCCACTAAAATTTATTGCTTCATCTTGGCTTCTGGCAGTGTGGGCATATAAATTTAAACATCCAGATTGGCCCCACAGAACCTGCCGCCCCTGTTTAGGGCCCCAAGTTTTTTTCTACCTGGTTCGATGTTCCTCTGTCCTCTGGTGAGATGGCTGGAAACCTCTCAGGCTGGGTGAGTCTGCTGGATGCCTGGCTGGAGCTTTTTCTCTCAGTCTGCTCTTCTCTGCTCTCTACTCCATGCTGGCGCAGTTTCCTTGTGTTCAGCGATCTTCTTACCCCAACCTAAGTAGTCACTTTCCTGGGCTGGGAATCCACCTCACTCAGTCTCTCAGTGGGTTCTGTTGCTCTGTAATCCTTTCAGATTCACTTTTTAGCCTTTAGTGAAAGAGGGGCTCTGGCTGCGGCTGAGACTTCTCCCCACTACCCTGGGGCCAGACCGTGGTTTTCAGGCTGGGCTGGGCTTTTCTCCAGACCTGTTGTGATGGGTCCCTCCTGCTGAACTGCCTTCAGCAAGAGATTTTTTTTTTTTGCAGTTTTGGGGATTTGGGAGCCCTAAAATTTGTTATTTTATGTGTATTTAAGGTGGCTGTGGAGGAGCTGCTGATCCTTGCTGCTTCTACACTGCCATCTTGGCTCCGCCCCCTTCTTGATATTTTTCTTAAATGTTTGGTTTTCAAGTTTTACTTTTTTGGTTGGATATAAATATTTCTTGTTTGAAATTTGTTGACTATTTCTTACTTTTGTTGAATAAATTATTTAGAGATGTAAATATAACCATAAGGACTGCTTTGGCTTCATCCTAATCATTTTGTCATGTTGTCTCATTGTTGTCATTGCCTTCAGTGAACTTATCTAGCATTTCTATGATTGATTCTGTGTCCCACCAAATTTTTAGGATCATTTTGCTTAGTCTCCAGTTGATATTAATTCTTTTATCAAAAGACACATAAAGAATATGTATTTTAATTTTGTTATCTGAAGATACATTTTATATTAGTGCTTCTCTGCAATTATTTAAAAGACTTTTATTCCCAAATACATGGCCCATTTCTGAAAAGGTATCATATATAGGTGAGTAATATGAATGCTCTTTCCTGTTTTTATTCAATAATCTAACTTTTCTAAAATTCTATTCAGATCCTTAACTTTCTTCTTCTTCTTCTTCTTCTTCTTCTTCTTCTTCTTCTTCTTCTTTGTTTAGATTTGACTAGTTCTGAAAGATTTACATTGAGATACCCCACTTATTAAAACTTTATGGTCTATTTCTACCTTCAAATAGTTTTTCCTTGAAATTAATTAATTGCGTATAGTACTTTTAGCAAAATGTATTTCCTTTATCTCTTTCAATTAAATTATTTTTCTTTTGCCTTGTCTGAGATAATGATTGATGATGCTCCTTCTTTGAGTTTACCTGAGGCATAATAGATTTTGTTAGAATTATATTTTTTAAAGATGGGGTTAAGTTTTGTTTCAATTGTGTTTCTTATAAACAACATATTGTTGGATTTTTATCCATTCTGTTATCTTCTTTCATCTTATGTTTATCCCAGTCACATTCACAATTCTTATCATCAAATATTTATTTACTTCTATCATAGTACCCTATGTTTTTCCCCCTCTCTGTGCTCTATGGGTTCTTTATCACAAGTTCTCACTCTGATTTTCTTTCCTTTTAAAAGTTTTTCAAGACTCTTTTATTAAGCTCAGGGTTTGTTCTGCTTATGTTTAGTTTCTCCCTTAACCTGCCCTCCCTCTTGTCCCCCCTTTTTCTTTATTTCCCTATTGAGTTGAAGGTAATTCTTTATCCACAACATTTGTATATATGTGCTCTACCTTTCTTTGACCAGGTCAGAAGAAAGTGAAATTAAAGTAATGTTTTCCTAATGCCTTCCTTATTTGCACATAGTTTTATATACACCTTAATTATAATAGACTATCCTACTCTTTCCCCCTCTACCCCACCAATTTCTCTAATGTATCCTTTGCCTGTTTTTTTCTTTTAATTTATCAAAATCTAATCAAACAACTGCCAAGAACTTTGTCTTATTTGAGAATTTGCACTTTAGAAGAATCTGAGAAATCAGTTAAGAACCTTTCCCAGTGGGGATTATTTTTATGAAGTAGGGAGTAAACATTGTTTGCACCAAGACCAAGTAAAGTCATCAAAGATTTATTTAACAGCTAGTATGTAAAACGCCAGAGATACAAAGAAAGGCAAAAATTATTTGTCCTCAAGGAATTCATAATCCAATGTAGGGAGCCAACATGCTAACAACTATATGCAAACAAGTCATAGACTTGATAAATTGGAAGTAATTTCAGAGGGAAGGTGACATCATTAAAGGACTGGGGAGGGAAAAAGGTAAAACTTTTTAAAATTTTATGTGGAATTTGAGACTTGAAGGAAATCAGGAGGCAGAGACAAGGAAAGAGCTTATTTCAGCTACAGGGTATATCAAATGGAAATTCATTTGTAAGAGAAAGAGAATGGAAGCCAATGTCACTGAACCTCCTCCTGTAGAAACTTCCTCTGTACTATATATAGTCTTAGACAGTAACCTTGAACAATGGGAAGTTGTGCCTCTTCCATGTTCACAGTATGAACAGAAGTAGAACTTGGAGCTTAGTCTTTCTGACTCCATGAAAGGCTGCTTCATGACTCTGCCTCTCATGTAGCAGCTTAGTTACCTTGTAACTATTTTACATATATAAAGTTTATGCCTATACATGTAGATGTTATCCACCTAATTAGAATGTAAGTTCTTTAAACTTCCATCCTTCAGGTGAAGAAACTTATTTTTTGGATGTATAATCTTGAGTCATTTTATTGGCTGGGGTGTGTGCTATTAGACTAAAGGGTATCCTGCCTTGAATACCTGGACTGAAGCACAGACATCACATCCTTCGGTGATGCTTTAAAAAACTCAGTGTAACTCACACATAGTTTTCTTTCAGTACTGACAAAGTTTTTATTTAAATTTTTGAAAAGATGAGTACCCCAATATTTTTTTCAACTTTTTTCCTCAACTGATATGCTATGTTGCTCCCTTTGTTCATCAGTCACCATTTTATTAAAGATCTCCTCCACCTTATATGGGAGAGAGAGTTGGGTCACAAGCCAATTCCAATAATCATTCCCTATTCATTTTTATAATGTGTGATAGTTATGTGACTGGTAATATATATATGTATATATATATGTATGTATGTATATATATACACATATGTATATATATGCACACAGACACACATACACAGGCTTGTCCTAACTCCACATGGATGAAGAATTATATTGTCTTCCAAATCATATTGACCTATAAAACTTTGATAACATTCTCATTCCAATAAGCAGTTTAAATATAAGGATGATTAAACACTTAAGTACATCATTATTTGCAAGATGTCACACAGTATTTTACCAATAGCTCAATATATCATGTTCCATAATGCCTATACCAAAGAAAAACACACAGTTGACCAAACAACTTAGTTACATTGGATAAAGCTCGGCAAAAAAAAGTAATAAGCATCAAATTGAGTCATGGGCAAGTTACACAATGGTAATAGCTACAATAATGAAGACAGTCACAAAGCAGATGGTATTCTCACTGGTGGCACCAAATATTAAGCTTTAATATTCATCAGTGTGGGAACTGTACATAGGTACCCCCACATAAAATCCTAAAACTAATGGGGATGGTAGAATATGTGTGTATTCCCAGGTAGCAAAAACTGTAAAAATGGGTTAGGGTTGGGGAAATAGTAATCTCTTAGAACTGTGCTACGAAAGGTCAGTCTCTTTTGTGGGGGTCCCAGAGCTGTCCCTCATGCTATAAACAAACATACAACAGGAAATTCAAGGAAAGAGTCAACCACAGATGTTTATTAAAAGTAAGACTAAGAAATATATAAAATTTAAGCTTAGATTTGTTTTAAAGAACACAGTGGAATAATGACTTCCCACACAGTTTAAGGAAGGCAAGGTGGTAGTTGGGGATGGGGAAGGAGGTCGGATAAAGCCCAACATTTCCTTCATTCAGTTTATCTCTCAGCACTCCTGCTATCAGGGTAATTAAACAATTAAAATAAAAAGAAGAAAATCTTAGTTTTTACCATTTGGTTTGTCTGTTAGAGGTCACTTCTCATGGTTTCCATTGATGGCTTAGCATTTGCAAAAAGAAACAGCAGATGTCTGTCTCTACCACTGACTACCTTGGTTCCCACTACCTCTACTTTTCCAAGTGTCAGAAGAAACTCCAAATCTACCTCTTCTACTCAATTTGGCCCCTCATCTGAAAACTACAAAACTCCCCCAAATGGGGAAAAAGTCCCACTCTCCAGTCCTGCTCTCACGTTAGCTTCCTAAGCTGGGAAGAAATAGAATTCTGGTGTTTTTGTGACCATCCCAAGTCTGGCTAGAGGTCTGTTAATGTTTGTATCTGCTACTCTAATAATACTTTCTGGCACACAGTAAGTGCCTAATAAGTTCATGTTCACTAATTTGTTGAACAAAGTTATGTTGTTCAAAGACCTTTTCATTATATTGGCCAAAGATTTTACCACAGTCATAAAGAAGATACCCTATGGAGACCAAGTTTGAGAGGGATACCCTATGAACAATAAGATAGTCAGATGATCTTGGTTAGGGATGGCAATGTTGTGGTTACTTAAAGCTTCAGGCTTCCTGGACAGGATTCATAACCCCTCAAAAATATTTGATCTAACCATCCATGCAGGAAAACTTAAATGGGTGAAGATGTTTATTGCCCAGAATATAAAATGCCATTAAGGTAGAAAGCTTATAGTTCTTATCCACTGGTGTATCTCAGGTTCAAACCTCCAAATACACCATAAAATTAGGCCAGAATTAAAAAGGAGTAGGAAGCAGTCTAGATAGCCTTTTAGAAAATTGCTGAGGACCTTTAATGATCATGCTCTTCTCTCTCAAACAAAAAGTCCCATCGTTTTATCAACATTCCAATGGTTTGTTTTATGGTGGTGAGTCATGGAGCAACTTCATCTCTAAAAAAATAAAAATAATAGTCTCCTTTTTTTTGGTGCCCTGGATTTCTTTGGCAGTTTAATGAAGACTGCCAAATGGACCTCCATGGATACCTTCTCAGGGTATTTTTAAGTACATAAAATAAAATACATTGGATTACAATGGAAACCAGCTATGTTGAAATATAGTTATCAAAAATATCTTTTAAAAGTTCATAGACTCCAGTTTGGGAAGTCTTGATCAAAAAAAGATTAGAATAAAGGATATTGTCCAAAAAATGTATGATTGAAAATGATGATGAGCTGGTTGTATGGCAAGAATGAGAGTTAAGTAGTAAGTAGAAAGCTTGTATACTTCATTGGTATACTTACAATGTTAAATAAAGTTCCCTGACATGTTATGTAGACCCTTTGTGATGAACTTATGGGAAGACATGGACAAGGTGAGCAGGCAGTGGCAGGTTGTAAGCTACACACTTCAAGCATTTTAGAGGGAAGATGCATGCTCCATTCCCTACTCTCTCTCTCTCTCTCCAGACAGACAGACAGACAGACAGATGGACGGACAGACAGACAGACAGACAGATAGATAGATAGATAGATAGATAGATAGATAGATAGATAGATAGATAGATAGACAGATAGAGATAGAAATAGAGATATATAGATCAATTTACTACTTAGGATAGTGAGATAGTGCCTAGTTCACAATAAATTCTAAACAAATTAATAAAATGAAATTGAATTACAAATTTAATAGCTAAAGCCAATGGGTTAGGTTAGTTATACCTAGTAGGTTTAGGTTCAACTTTTCTCCTATTAGTAGACTTAATTACCAATTCATTAATGTTATTCTAAAATAACTGTTTTAATGATTGATTTTCAACATAGAGAATCAAATCTCTTAAAACAAAGATCCATTTTTTATACCAAACCTAAGTGGACTTTTTTTTTCAGTTTCCATACATAGGAACAACATAAAGATGATATTTACAAGTTGGAAACAACTAATACAAAAAAAGTGTTAAGGTTACCAGTAAAAACTCCTGGCTTTTCCTTTTATCTAGTTAACAGTTGTTAATTTTTCTTTTTTAAAGTAACAGGGATAATACTGCAGGGTGACACATTTCTCAGCAGCCGCCAAAATGAATACTTGCCTAAAAAAAATGTCAAAATGTGGATGTGCCTCCAATCATTTAAAAAATAGAAGGTGATAAGTTGAAAATGTCAGGTAATTGGTAGACAGATAGAAAGTTAAACTGTGTCCTCAGTGAAGAAAATTAACCAGCAGCTGCCAGCAGAGGCCCCAAGGTCATCTGAATGCCAGAATCAAGTAAAGGCCAATCATTCAGAAGGGGTTCTCTGCTGATATTTGCCCTCCCTGGTCATTTTCAGATCTCTTAGGAACTGCCCTGAACTACTGCCAACACGTGTTCATTTCTAAAAATTACACAGATTGTGATTTATTACCCATCACACTACAAAAATCCATTGTGAATTAAATCAGCCCTTTGTTTAAATTGCTCCTCGGCAATACGTATCATATCATCATAAATGACATTGAAGTTATAATCTACAGTAGTCTGCTTCAGCCACTGATAAGGCTGCACCAAGGGACGATCAATACTTACTATTCATTTTTGAAATTATCTTCACATTGATCCCTGAACAAGCGCCAGCAACACAGAGGCACAGCGGCTTTAATACAATAATTATATAAAGGTTTACAGGCTCATCCTCCCAGCCAATAAAAGCTGTCAGCTGGCAGGGACAGTTACAATCCCATAATCCATCAAAATGCTGTTCTCTGACCTATGGGCTTCTGGGCTTTCAGAAGACCTCGATAAACAGGCTCATAGAGGAGAGAATAGTAACAAACACTGGCAAAACAAAGGCAACCGATTCATATTACTGATTACCAAAAAAAAATCTCCTGGAGCCTGCCACCCTTTTTATCACAGTAACAATGAAGGGTGTTTTTATTGTAATGCACTAAATAGGAATGAAGCTTGTTATTTTTCTGTTTGTTTATTTTTTTAACTTCTTGGTCCTTTCCTTATCAGGAATGACTTTGAACCAAATGATATACTGTAATGAAGTAAGCTCATAGAAACAGCATCAGATACCAGCAATTTAACAAAAAGAGCAAGTAAAAGTCTTAGAAATGGGAAGAGCAAACAAAACAATGCTGATGACAAGTAGCCCTAAAGTTGGAACACCAAAAAACAAAATAAGAAAAAAAAAGCCCTGAATAATGGAAAGAAACTCACTAGTGGATTTAATTTGATTTTATATTTTGATGGCCTCATTTAGACTTGAAGTCGGTGCTTTTTTATTTTTAATTTTATTGCTATCTTTTTTATCACGTTCATTTCCAAATATATCCCAACCCATCAAGTTGTCCCTTAAAATAAAATATAAAAAAGGAGGAAAAAAAAGACTCAGCAAAATTAATTCATACATCAACCTAGTCTGATAGTACAGGCAATGGTCTTATAATTTCTCACCTCTCTAATATAAATGATGGCACATTTTCTGATCTCTTATTAGCTATTGTCATTATTATGATATAGCATTCAGTTTAGTTCTCTCCTTCCTCACCAATGAATTTTAACTGAGGACATAACAATATTTCTTAGCACTGTATTTTCATAAGCAAATAAAGCATATTTGTACCCACTGTATTATTTACCACAGAGTTTTACTTTGTAATACAAGTGATGCAGCGACAGGAGAAAAACAAAATAAAGCTAACATTTATATAGCACTTCCTATGTGGCAGGAACTATATTAAGGGTTTTACAATTATTGCCTCATTTGACTGTAACAACAACCCTGTGAGGTAGATGCTATCATTATTCCCATTTTACATACAAGGAAACTGAAGCAAATAAGTCAACTGACTTGCCCAGGGTCACAAAGGTAATACCATGTCTGAGGTTGTATTTGACCTCAGTTCTTCCAGACTCCAGGTCTGCCAGTCTATCTAAGTCCATTTTTAAAATTCTGGCGACTGTTTTCAGTTTTACTGACATTGTTTGCAAATGGAATGTCTGATATTAACAAGAGAAAACTCATTAAAGTGTGGAGTTAAGGAAGGTATGGAAACTAAGGAAAATTGGAACCTTCTTCCAATTGAAAAAGAATAAAATTATCTTCAAATTACTTAAAATGAGAATAGGGAAGAGGCAAGTGGAAGGACATCTTCATATCCTGGGAAGGATATTACTCAAAAAAAATACAAGGAGAGAAAAACAAAAAGAACAACAAACAGACACAAAAACAACCTAAACACTGCCCAGCCCTGACTGGCACTAAGCTTTGGGAAATGTTAACTCTGACCTCCAGATGCACATTATCTTTGATTCAGTACTGTAAGGAACCATAGAATCAAATATGTAATTTTTGTAAGGTTTAGATCATTTCTCCAAGATCCCTTGCAGAACTAAAGTTTCATGGTTCTTAGAAATGAGGGATTTCTTTAACCCCTAAAACCATCACTCAGTTAGAACATGTATTGACCCTCCTATGTGTCGGACACTGTGCTGAGCTTTGAGGATACAAAGAAAGGCAAGAAGAAGAAAAAAAGAAAAAAGACTCTGTCCTTGAGGTCACAATCTAATGGTGCAACATGCAAAAAAAAATGTATAAACAAACTCTGTGTGTGTGTATATATGTGAGTGTGTGTATGCATATACACGTATATTTGTGTATGTATGTATGTGCGTGTGTGTCACATATAGGAATACAGGCTAAAAAGGAAATAATGAACAAAGGAAGGCACTAGAATTACGACAGATTGAAAAGTGCTTCCTGTAGACATTTGAATGAAATAGTACCATGGCAACATACTTCTACTAGACCCTCCCATGGCTCTTTCCCTGGCTTCTTCCTTTGTCTCTCTTCCATCATTGCTGTTTCCCTTCTCTCTGTTTTGCTTAACTCCAGAAAATTCAGTAGGGCATTACGGAAGCTGACAAGTCCATTGGCTTTATCATGAGTCACAAGTCACAAGCATTCTCATAGACCAATATGATGATGTTTTAAATTATTCAAAGCAACATATCCACAGGGAGAGGTAAACTGAATGCCAAGGACTCGAGATTACAAAGTATGTGAGACTGAATGAATTAGAAGGAATGTGTGTTTGCCTAACAGTCACTTATACCCATTGGTATAAATGACTGAGATTTTTTAAGGGATTTTTGACAAACTCAGTAGATAAACTGGGGGTTAGAGAAAGAAGGATACAAGGCACAAAGTTGTGGTTGAGTTATGTAAATTTGACATGCTTACTGGAAATGGTAGGTAGGGAGTAGCTGATAATTGTTTAAACCATGTCAAGACTGGTGAGAACTGTAAGTAGTAGAGCTGCTTGGACATCTGCCCCCTCTTCTTGGAGAGGGGTATATAGAGTAACAATAGTTTGTTAGAAAAAATTATTATCTATTCTCTATTTGGAGGTCTCATTGTTCTTTGGGTTGTATATCACTCCTCAGGAAAAAGACCTTTTAGCATAATGGGTTCTTATCTAGTCTCTGGGTTGGATGGAAGAAGGTGAAATCTTTATAATGACATACTCTTTTGAACTTTCAAGGATGGCAGCATTTATTTCTAAGTACTATAGGTTATACCTCTCTTAAAAGGTTGGCTTCACAAAGTCCCTTCATTGACTCTATGTTTCCCTAACTAACTTTCTTGCTGCATGCACCCCATGCACAACACTACACCTCCCATTTAGGGACCTTTGCACTTGCTAAAACACAATCCACCTGTCAGGTTTTTCAAGCTTCCTTCAAGAATCAGTTTCCATTTTTATCTGTATATTTATCTAGCTACAGTATTTTTACACACACACACACACACACACACACACACACACACACACACACATATTTACTCGTTTCTTTCATGATCTTCTCCTAATAGAATACAAACTATTTGAAGAAAGGACTATTCCCTTTGTATCCCTTGCACCTAGCAGACAGTATGTACTCAAAAAATATTTATTGAATGAAAAAATTAATTAATGCTATTATTCACCTTAACAAAAAATCTAACAAATCTCATACTAAACTGGTTGAAATCAAGTCTCTCACATTTTCCTTAAATGGGAACATAAACCATAATAGAAAAAGTATGACTATTTTTCTCAGAATCAATGTGATATTAAAATATGATATTTAATATTAAATCATAAAATTCTATTCAGGAAAAAAGACTGACAATACTTTAAAGGTAGACATTAGAAAGAAAATACTCACTATGAGCTATATTTTGATTATTAATGGGAGTTTAACATTCCTCTTTAAAAAGTTATAGTATTAAAATGTTTTAGTATTGAAAAGGCTTTGAATTATAAATATCAAAAGTCCATCATATTCCAAACCATAAAGATTCAAACTGGAAAAACCTTCTTTCCCCCCCCCCCCATGATCTGTTTTCTTGTTTTGGTATCAGGAGAGTATTTATAAATAGTCATTTTCCTATTCACTCACTTGGGAATTTCAGTCACTTTTCAGTACCACATCTGTAGTCAGCAAGAGTAAAAATACAGAGGCATATTTGTCCTGACCCTCACAAGTTTGCAAATATTTACAAAGCCATATGCCCAAGGCACTCATTGGAAATGGGATATTTGACTTTGTAACCTAGGGCTAAAGTGTTGAAATAACATATGAAACCTTTGCTGACTTGAAAGTATGAAATTCTACTATGCTATTCATCTCTTTTCCTCGTTCCAAGTTTTTGTCAGGTATTAAACAGTAGGAAGAACCTAGGATTTGCTATTAGAGAAGCTGGGTTCAACCCCTAGCTCTGCAACTCATTAGCAGTATAATCTTCAATTTTGTGTTTCTGAGCCTCAGTTTCCCCATCTGCAGAATGAGAATATCATACTAGATGATCTCTAAGATTTCTACAAGTTATAAATACTTTGAACCTTCTTCAAAGCAATTATTTTACCCATTGTGAGCTTTATAAACTTAGCCTGCCCTCACTTTATCCTATAGTCAACATAGCTGATGGTTCAGTACTTCTTATTGGCAGATTGTACTATTTCTTTCCTGACTTACTGTTTTAGTTTCTAGTATTTTGCTTACAGAGTAGAGATGTTCTTCTCCAAGATGCATTCAGTCCACCAAAATCAGGGAAGAAACTGAATGAAGATAGGGATATCTTATACTGTTCTTAAGAAGACCTTGAGTTATACTTAATTTGTAGGGAAGAAGGAAAAGAGATAGTGGATAGAGTGATGCACTTGACATTAGGAAGACATGATTTAAATCTTACTCCAGATACTTACTTGCTTTGTGACTCTGAGAAAGTCACTTAACCTCCATCATTTTCAAGTTCCTGATCTGCAAAACACAGATAATAATATCATCGACCATATAGAGTTGTTATAAGAATAGAAGGATATAACATATGTATAGTGATTTGCAAACATTAAAGCTAGCTATTATCATCAACATCAACTGTATCCATGGTTTTCTTATATATACTTCCTTTATTCATAGCTTAATTTTATCTCCATCTTTAGTTTTAATTTAAATATTATATGCTTCCTCCATTTGTTTTGCTAACAGTATTGAGATTTCTAATTTAAGATACTTACAAAAGGCAAACTGACCCCAATTCTTACATCCTTGGTTGTAATAATGAAGAACAAAGTTACTAGAGCATTATAAGGCTAGCAAAGACCTAATATGCTACATGTATAGCAATGGGGAAAAGCTAATGATCTCAACATTCTGGAAAAGTGCAATGACTTCCATGCACACCAGAATTTGGTCTCTGGAAATAAATCACAGATCTGAAGGTCACTTGGTGAGTCTACCAAATAAGACTTTAAAAAACAGTCTTGGATAGGTACTTTTAAAAAAGACTGACTTGGAAAAAAAAGTTGACTTAGGTATGACTGATGGCAATCTTGGGTTTTATCCCCCTCTCAGACAGATATATTAGTATCAGTCCCTTCTCTGCTTTTATGTTCTTACTGTCCAGGATATGACATACATTTGGTTGGACAGGCTATGGTTTGTCCAAAACTGTTTGTCCTTATGTATGTAGCTATATTATATATATACATATTATATGTGTTTCTCTATGTCTCTAAATGTGAGTATATTGATCTATATCTACATCTATATAGGTTGTCCCAAAACTTATTCCAATTGTGACATGGTGGGGATACTTTTATTTACATTTCTATTTTGGATGTATTCTGTAAAGGGACAAGAAGTTGAGACCAGAAATGGCACAGGAGATTAGACTGATTGCCTTTTCAAAACTACACAATTCTTTTCATGACCCCCAAAATTTCTCCATGAAATAAAGCTTCATCTTGTTAATACTAATATTCTTGCAGGGAATTATGACTCAAAATCTATTGTTTTTGAGGGGAGAAGGCAAGGTAATTGGGGTTACATGACTTGTCCAATGTCACACAGCTAGTTAGGTGTCAAATGTCGGAGGTCAGATTTGAACTCAGGTCCTCCTGACTTCAGGGGCAGTGCTCTATTCACTACACAACCTAGCTGCCCCTCTCTCACTTTTATACTCATATATATATATATGTATGTATGCGCATTGTTCCCTATTAAACCCATCCCCAATGGTAGTAGGTTACAAGAACTACCAGCCCTCCTCCCCCATCTAATTCTTCTGTATCAATTATTTCTCTTGTACCTCATTTGTATAAAATAATTACTCTTTTAAGCTGTTCCTAAATGGTTTTACTTTGAAAATTCATTTCATACTCAGGTTTATCCCAATCTTTCTTAGGAGGTACTCAGTTACTAATAAGAATCTTAGACATACATTTTACGTATATATGAAAAGCAAACAATCTGTCCTTATGGACCCCTTATAATCAGTCTTTGTTATGTACCTTATATTTCTCTTGGTTCTTGTGTGTCAAATTTTCTATTAAGTTTAGGATTTTTAAAAAATAAAGTCTTGTAAGTTTGAGAGTTTATCAAATGTCCATTTTTTTCATTCAGGTTACTACTTAACTTTGCAGGTATGATATTCCTGGAGCCCCAGCTCTTTTGCTCTTTGATATGTTGTGTTCCAAGATCTGTAGTCCTTTAATCTAACTAGTTGACGTTTCTTTCATACATTTCTTGTTTTTCTTGGATTATTCTTTTTCTTTTTTTAGTTTTTCTTCCATCTCTGTCATATAATTTTTAAAGTATTTTTTAAGATCTTCTTTGAATTCTTTTTGACCAGGTGACCTTTTGTTATGAAAATCTGAAGATCTTCCCTGCCCCTAGGCCTCTTGATAGGCTTAAGTGGCTCTGAGAACCTTCCTTGATTTGAAAGTATACTCACTCTGCCCCCTAATAGGCTGAATGTGGTCACATGGAGCCTGTGGCAGGAGGCTTTTTCTTCAGGAATGCCCATGCCTCATTACTTTGTGATTGGGCAGTGGGTCAAGAGGGCTGTGATGTTCTCTGATCCAGGAGAAGGCTATATATACCCTCATGTGAGGTTTTGCTTTGGGGCTCACTTTGGAAAGAGTTGTGTGATTTG
>CM053594.1:154036796-154089296 GCA_028646575.1 Pseudocheirus occidentalis
AGAGAGTATCCATTAGCAGCCCCTTGATTAGAAGTTTTAAATATCTGGAGTGCTTGTTTCTAGAAACTACATTATTAAATACCCTTCCAGATGGACATCTTCCTCTGTAATGTTTCATGTCTCCTATGATTTAGATCCGTGATGTATGCTTCTCAGCCTCATTATTCCATTAGATCATATCTCATATTAGTGCTAAATGACAGCCATGTAAAGATACATATGGAAATCTAAAGATACTTGAGATGCCTTATCTTGTATTTTTATTTAATTGCTTTCGACTTATAACAATAGAAAAGTACTGGGCTGTGGAAGAACAGCACCAGGCTCAGCCACAGACGATGTATCTATTATCTCACTTCCATGAAGGTCATCGACCTATGACAGTTGGAGTAGCAGAAACATTAGAAATCATGTGCAATTTAATCTTTACACAAATAAAGGAAAAGTATCACAATGCCTGAATAATGAAGACTCGCAGAGAAAAAGGAGAGTCTGTCCCTGAGGATATTCTTCATTTTCTTTCCTGAACTGTTCCAATGCGTACACACTATGAGATTCACTCACTGTGCTGACACACGTATTAATAGTATTTTGGCTGGAAGAGAGTAGATGTTCGACCGTGATTGCAATGTGCAGCTGTGACTCAGTTCTCCTTTCATTCATTCATTACTGCTCCATGTCAACTCTCAGAGACTATTGTTCACTGAGAAACTGTCATCGTGATTGAAATTAACTGTTTTTTCCTTCTATTTCCAGCCAGAGTGTTTTCATGTTCCTCCCTTTCCAGAACATGCTTGCTGTATCCTAAATCTTTTAGAAGGTTATGGAGGAGGGAGGGGAATTTCACTTATTCAAAGTCAACATAGTAAATAAAAATGAACTGTCTCCAAAAAAATCTATCAATGGGTGGGCTTGTGTAAAGTCGCATTGCAAAGCTGCTAATACATTTTTATGTCCTTCCTTACAAAGATTTGCCATGATTTAGCATTTGAGGGAGATCACACTTCACTCATAAGCCTGGTGGAGAATTCCTTACAGTTGTCTATTATCAGGCACAATGCCAAAGTGTCTGCAGTGATTGGTCAGTCTTCTCATGGTGAGTACTTCACATAAACGTGGCTGCTTTGACATGAAGAAACTAGAGAGGGAAGAAAAGCATACCGTCCTCTCCTTGCCTGACATCTTTGGTTACAATTGCCTCAGGAGGAGGAAGCTAAGTGAAATGCAGTCATTGATCCATTTGGCTATTTCAGAATATCTGGCTGAGCCTAGGCTAATTGTGTCACTCTGGATAAAGAAAACAGCATTGAAATGGTACTGGATTAAGGGACAGAGTTGAAGGAGAGAGGGGGAGAAAGAGGACCAGTAGTTAGAAACAGATGGCTATTGAGAAATGGCTTCAGGGATCTATTTCTTCCATACTACTACTATCAAAGCATATCCCAGTAAAGGATTTTTTTTTTGTTCTTGGAAAAGTGCCAATCTGTCTAAAAGGAGCCCAGAATTCGCTCCATGCATAGGCTCTTCCACAAATTTGGGAGTAGAGCTGAGCCATGATTTGATGCTTCTATGAGAGCTAAAAGAGAGGTAGGGGTTATATTCCCATAACCATTCAATGACAGTTAACATGGCACATCTGTATCACTATCCCAGTGGGCTACTGTCCAAGGTTTTCTCACTTCCATGTATTTTGCCTTCTTCCAGTCCATACAATTGCTCAACCTAAACCAACCACATACCTTCATTGTATTGTAATTTTTACACAAACCTGGTCAAAGACTCTCCAAATCTCTTTCTATACATCAGTTATTATAACAATATTTACTTCAATTCACAAATATAAAACATTTGAATCTTTTGGAACAAATCATTTTGTTCAGCTATTGTGAGCTGCTTATTTTTCTACTTTGGGATATGAAGATCAAATTATGTAAAGGTACAAAACTGACCACGTATTAGGTAACAGATATATGACAAAGAAATGTAAAAAGGTCGAAACAGTCATCATATATTTTAAAGACCATAAACAATAAGAATAGAAATGGGTTCTGTAGCCATAGACAAAAAATACAGACCCAAATGAAGATTTACCATTGGAATCTTAACGAGTGGATCAAAGAACAAATCAAAGAAATCATTAATACTATATAAAAATGATTATGATGAAAAATATACCAAAATTTCTGGGATGTAGCAAAGGCAATCTATGGGGCAAAGCGAAGGAGGGAATCATACCCTCATAATCACACAATAACAAAAAAATTTTAAAAAAAGGTCAATGAACTGAATATGCACTTAAAATTAGAAAAACAACATATAAGCCTAAAATGAGCACAAATATAAAACTGGGTACTTTGAAAAAACTGATAATATAGATAAACTCTTGACTAATCTTATTAAAAAGAAAAAAGAAAATTAAATCAGTAAAATGGTAAATGAATGAGGCAAAATCACAGCAAAACCAGAAGAAATAAAATGATAATTATAACATATGCAAAGTTATGTGCTAACAAAACTAAAAATACAAAAGAAATAGAACAATACTTTCAAAAATATAAAATACCTAAACTGTCAAAAGAGAAGCTATAGATCTTAAATAACCCAGTCTCAGAAAAGGAAATAGATCAAACTATAATGGCATTGCCAAAGGCAGGGGGGTGGGGGTGGAAGAGTGGTACAAAACTCCTGGACCTTATGGATTCACAAGAAAATACTATCAAACTCTTAAAAAAAAAGTTCTTTACAATTATCCTTAAAAATTGAGAAAGAAAGAACCTTTTCAGGATATTATATATGAGACCAACATTTTCCAAATACCTAAGCCAGGGGAAGAAAACTGAAGACCAATATCATCAATGACCATTGACTCAAGAAATTTAAACAAAATCCTAGCAAAAAGACAACAACTTATACAAGTAAACATATATTATGATCAAATGGAATTCATACCAGGTGTGACAGGATGGGTTACCATTAGGAACATAATCAACATAATCACATTAAAAACATCCACACATGATCATCTCAATGTCCTTTGTCCTACAAAGGATAGGCATTGAGAGCCCTTTTAAAGTATTATAAAACACATCTACCAAAACCCAAAAGTAATCGTCATATGCAGTGAAGATATACTAGAACCTTTTCCAGTAAATATGGGGATGAAGCAAGGGTACCCACTCTCCTCACTGTTACTAGTTCTGGAAATGCTGGAAAACTAATGCAATAAGAGAAGAAAATTGGAGAAATAATGAGAAGAAGAGAATATACATACATACAGAGCTATGTAGATACAGATACATATGCGTGTATTATATACATTTAAATATTACATTATATGTTTAAATATGGTATTGTGTATACACACACACATACACACACACACACACACATATATATATATATATGTATGTGTTTGTTGGTAATATGATGGTTTACTTGGAAAACTGTAGGAATCAACAAATACACTAAGTGAAACAATAGTTTTTAGCAAAGTGGTAGGCTGTAAAATAAAGCTTCAAAATCAACAATATTTCTATATAATCATTAAAAAATGCATGAAGTAATTCTAGAAATGGAAATTCCATTTCAGATGCTTACAAAAATAATAAAATATGTGGTGAACAAACTTTCAAAACACACAAAAGAATAATGTAAGTTCACTTATAAAACAAACTTTAAAAATATAAAGAACAAGCTGAAGAGATATTCAGTGCTCATGGCTAGGCTGTGCCAACATAATAAAATGCCAATAATACCAAAATCATTTACTCTTTTAATGCTACACCAATAAAATTACTAAAAGGATACTTTACAGAGCTTGATAAAATAAGAAGAAAATTAATTTGGGAAGCCATAAATAAGGGAGGAAATCTCTTTATAAATTTATACATCCTTATAATAGCTCTGTTTTGTGATAGCTAAGACTTAGAAACAAAGTAGATATTTATCAATTGGGGAATAGCTAAACAAATGGTAAAATTGTGTTGTAAAAGATGATGGCTGTAATGAATCCAGAGAAGAACAGAAAGATCTATATGAACTGATATAGAGTGAAGTAAGCAGAGTAAAAAAAAGCCCAATATACATAATAACTAAAATAATTTGAATGGCAAGAACAACACACCAAAATATCAGAAGTGAATGTATGAAAATTATAAATATCAAGTAGGATTCATATGAACAGATATGATAAAACAACCTACATACCCTTTCATGGAAGTGGGAGGTTCATAGGTGTTACACACAAAGCTTATTTTCAGAACTTTTCATTGTATCAATGACTTGCTTCT
The DNA here is from genome assembly GCA_028646575.1 of Pseudocheirus occidentalis. Lineage (NCBI taxonomy): Eukaryota > Metazoa > Chordata > Mammalia > Diprotodontia > Pseudocheiridae > Pseudocheirus > Pseudocheirus occidentalis. The sequence goes on from CM053594.1 coordinate 154,041,086, forward strand.
AAAAGAAAAAAAATATTGTCATATGAGTTGACTTGTGGGAAAGGGGAGGGGGAAAGGAAATATTGGATACGATGGTGATAATAAAAAACAACATATGAATAAAAACTATTTTTTAAAATTGTTGCAGACAATTACTAGTCAAGAGGTCAAAAATCAAAAGTACTAGTTTGGGCAGTGTCTGACTCTGAAATAGATGTGTAAACCTGGATAAGGTGTGTCCTGTCTCTATGCCAGGCTTCCTCTTTGTAAAAAGGCAATGTGTATATTATACATGATGTTCAATATCTCTTCTAGCACTAAAGTTCCATTATTCTAAATAATATTTTGAAAAAGCTAATTTATTTTTCATGCATTTATAATCTACCCTTTCCACTCTACCTGCCAATTGAATGATAAACAAAACCAAACCCTAGAAACAAAGCCCTCACCAAAAACATGTTCAGTTCAGAAAAACAAATTCTCATATTCTCTTTCCCCCTTCTCTCTCTCTCCCTCTCTCCCTCCCCCCCACCCCTCTCTCTCCCTCTCCATCTCTCTCTAACATATGCTTTGGACCTATGCTTTATCATTATTTTGATTGAGAGTTTTCATATTTTATAGGTTGATTTTTCTATAATATTATTCACATTTATAAATTATTCTCCTTGCTATCACTTTGATTTGCATCAGGTAAGAGCTATCTTTCTAATTTCCCTCTGAAAATGTCCATTTCATAATTTCTCTTGGCACAATATTGTTCTATTACATTTATGTATCATAATTTATTTAGCCATTCCCCCATAAAAAAGATGTCACATTAGTTTTCTATTTAGGCAAGTACAAAAAAATCTATCTGCATATGTACATGTACACACATATATACAATATACAGTTATATACATGTGTTTGTATATACATGTGTATACATGCAGATATATATATATATACATACATATACAAACACATATTTTTATGATTTCAAGTAATTTTAAAATTAACCCAGTCATCTTGAAAATAAAAGCAAGACATTTTCCCCACAATTAAAAAAGTTCTATGTTTTTGAGATGGAGTTGAATACTTTTAAAAGTTGAATTTTTGCTTTCTTTGTTAAGCACCTGGAGAGAGGGGGTGGATTTTCATTGTGCATTTAGAAAACTTAAGAATTAAGTCATGATGTGCTCAGCTCAAGAAAACAAATAAATGGCAGTACTATATTAGGAAAGTAGCAGGTTTTGCATCAAGTATTTCATGAAGGTGACTTTCCATGAAAGCACAAAATAACTAACTGAAATAGATATACTCCTTAGTACGCTTGTCTATCTCTATCACCGTACTGGAGCAGGCAATTATTATATTAAACTTATGTGTTTGGCTACTTGAAACATGAAATGACTAGAGCATGAAAGAATGACAGTTGGAAAAATGAAAAGCTTTGTATAGAATCTTGATATACCAAATGTTGACATGCTTTATTTATTGCCAAATAAAGTACTGCTTGGGCAATAGCTTTTAAAGACAGTCTTAGATTCTGTCTGATTCAAGAGCATATAGTATAATATATTGCTCCCAATTTCAACCAATTTTACCATGATCAAAAGTACTAAGTATCTACATTTCAAGTATCGAAAAACATTCATATCTGTTCTGAATATCATTATTGATTGCTAAAATTGAAAAATTTTTCCTTTATCATGACTCTCAGAATCATGAACATGAGATCTCCTTAAAAAATTTCAAGATAAAGACCCTAAACTTTGAATCAGATTAGACATGTAAAAGTATCCTTATATAATATAGACTTTTTATAACAACGAAAGAGAAAACAGGAATCTAAGTCTTTCAAAGCCATGAAATTTGGGGAAAGTAGGTATGGAATGTGAAACCTCTAAAAACATTTACTACAGAGTACTTTAAACAATGACATATTATTTAAGAAACTATATACAAAACAGTTTGTAAAACAGATTAAAGGCTATTTATTTTATAAAAGAGTTCTTACTACATCAATAGACTTGCCCAAGGTTATTTTTAAAAGTGGCCACCCCCAATTCAATGATCACGTTCACATTTTTACTTATGTGAAAATTTTCAAGAAAAAATACACTGCATAAGGTATAGGTCTTTAAATGTACACTTTCTGAAATCTCATATTCCTGTGAATTTATACAACAAAATTCTCAAATATGCCCATAGCGAAGAGAACACTACTGAAAACAAATATTTTAGCAAGTGAGACAAATTAGAATTTACAGTATCTTGAAAACTAAAGTTGATTTGAAATATGCTAAAAGAAAAAATAGTATTAATTTGATAATCAGGTGTGTAGTCATCTCTCTCTTTTGTCTGTTTATAATGCTTTATGAATCAAATGCCACAGTGACTTTAATGCCAAAGTGCTAAAGAAAGGGTAAGAGAAAGAGAACGTTAGGAATATCAAACAAGAGTAAAAGAATGGGAAAATTATCCAGTTGGACAGAAGGAAAAACTGTAATAGACCATTTCCCAGGAAAAGTGATTGTACAATGGGTTTTCCATCTGACTATATCCTAGGTGAGTAATAGGAAGTGGTTAGTATTCCAGTAATCTCTCAGCTATAGTGTGTTTTCAGTGGTATAATTTTATAGCCTTGAGAGAATTTATATGTAATTGGAAAACACATTTTTATCTCTCTAAAACTTTAGTTGTAAAATAAAAAATAGAAATATTCACTAAAATTGGTGTTCTTAGCCTGGGAATTATATTGTGACTGTAACACAGACTAAGTTGATAGGAGAAAAAGTGAGACTTCATTAGTGTTAGAATAGGACAGTGGCAATGGTCAGGAGAGTAGTGTTGCTGGGGACTATGAATTTGCAGTTAAGTTGACTACATCAATAGGATACTCAGATGGAGATATCCAATAGGCAATTTGAAATTTTATAGCGAAACTCTGTAGATAGATCAGGGTTGGAGATAGATATTTTGTAGTGATCTGATTTTAGAATGAAATTTAACAAAATCATCAGCCTAAGTTCCTTTTGGTGCCACAATAAACAACAAAAGTCCTCTAGTATTACAGCATGAAAACTTTCCGCCTAGAGTTATACTAGTTTCATCTATAACCTATGATTGTTTAAATTTGGTCTAGGCACTGATATGCACTGGGTTTCATACAGTTTATCACAGACAACTTAGAGTTCGTATTATGTTAAGTATTTGGAAAATGAAGACAGATATATATTTCTCATTCATCAGCAGCTTCCATGATACTGTGCTTTTATTATTCTCTTCCTACTTCTCAAACAATTTTTTCTAAGTCCATGTCAAGTCAACAAGAGTTTATTAAATGCCTACTATGCTCCATGAACTGTGCTACATTCTGCAGATACAAGTAAGTTGAAATACAGTTCTTACTCTCAAGGAGCTCACAGTCTAATAAGAGAGAAAACATGAAACAACTACGTACAAACAAAATATATACTGCATTACTTGGAGATAATCAACAGAGGGAAGGCATTAGCATTAAAAGGGATCAGGGAAGATTTTTTTGTATTGCATTTTTGTTTTGTTTTGTTTTTTGTACATTGTGGAATGTTGACTGGAACCTGAAAGAAGCCAAGAGATGGAGATTAAGAAGAACAAAATGCCAGATTTGGAGGACAGTTGATAAAAATGTACAGAATAGGGAGATGGTGTGCCTTGTCTGAGAAACAGCAAGGAGCTCAGTAACACTAGAAAGCGGAATTTTTCCACCCTCCTTTCCATCATCCTCTTACCCATTACGATTGGGTATACCCAATACTCCATCCTCAGTCCTCTTATCTTGGCTTTCTACATTCTCTCCTTTAGTAATTTCATCCACCACCCTGGGTTTACATACTTCCTTTATCTAGATTAGTACGAAATCTTTTATCACCAACTCCAAGTTCTCTCCAGAATTCTGTTCTTATATTTTTTACACCTTGCTGGATATCCCTATGTCAGTGTCCTACTGATATCTCACATCCCATTCAGGTACACGATAACAAGCCTAGGAACATTTTCCCCTGGTTATAGGTGTTCTACTATTCTATGCCATGTAAATTATACCAGGCTATACAACTCTACCATTCTCAATCAATTCGTTCCTGTCAACAAAATTAGTTCTATAGTTGCAACAATATCCAAATGCTGAACACCAATCCCAAGACTTTGGGCTTTCTTGCCTTTGTCTACTGTTGGCCAGTAACTATGAATGGGAAGGAGTCTAATGGACTGAAATAATAAAGATAATTAATAATAATAATAATAATAATAATAATTACTATGTGCTAAGAATTGAGTATGAGATTGCAAAAGTCAAATTGCCCCCATTCTCAAAGACATTAAATTTTAATAAGGTAGGATAACGTATATAGACAAATACTGGTCATGGGTGGTGAATAAAAATAGATTAGTCTATTGACATCCCTTTTCCAATATAAATGATTTGTAGTATTGATTTATTATAGTTCTTAGAGTAAGAGGTGGAAAACAGGAAGGGGGCAGAAGCTCGTTTCTGTCACCCAAGAGACCTATTTCTTTGATTATGGTGACAGTACACCTTCCTCCTCTACAGCCCCCATCTTAAAAACTCAAAATTTCAGTCACCTTTAACAATTCCTTTCATGCACCCCTCACTTATAAACATCAAGTTCTAATTATCTGACCTTATTAATATCTCTAGCATATATTCTTTCTTCTCTATTATCATTATAGCCATCTTACTTCAGTCTCTCATCCCTTATTTCTTGTACTATTGCAACAGCATTCAAATTGTCCTTCCTCTCAAGTCTCTCATTTCCATAGTCCACCTTTGTGTGAGCAAATTTCCTAATGCATTATTTCCAAAACCTTTAGTAGCTATCCATGACCTGACAAATGAAATACTGTTTTCATTCATTGACATCAAGACCTATACCCATTTTGGCTCCTGCCTGCTTACCTCATCTCATATGTTAAATACAGCATTTGTAATTTCCTTTCTTCATTATATCAACTTTCAGATGTCTATCTTTATTATGCTATTACCCAAGGCTGGAATGGGCAGCTCAAATTTAACTCTACCTAATGTATTCCTTGCCTTCACCAAGGCCCAAGTAAAATTCCTCCCCTATGAAGTTTTTGTGAATGTGCCTAGATGAAAATGGGCCTCTTTTATCTAATTTTAATAGTACCTTCTATCTCTCCTTTATTTTTCATTTATTTTTGTCATAATTACTTGTATACATTCTTTACTCCCTATTGTAAACTCCTGTAGTAAAGAGACTGTCTTATTTCATTATTCCATTCTCCAACACCATGTAAAATATACAGCTGTAAAAGCAAGCAAAGTAGGCTTTATTTTTTTTTGGCTGTTTTTCTCTGTTATTTATTTTCTTCAGCTTCATGCCTCTGCCTGAGCTAATCAGACAAATGCAAGTGGGCTCTAACCAATCATATACATAGATGTCAGCTCTAGCCAATAAGATGCTGATTAGAACTGTATATAAAGAGAGATGGTGTTGAAAAAGCAGACATTAAGGGAGCGAGGGTTGAGATTGTGACAAAGTGCTCTGACAAAGTGCTCTGAAACAGTTTGAGTGGGCAGGGAGAGGAGACCTCTGAGAATGGAGAGGAGACCTCTGAGAGCTGGAAGGAGACCTCTGATGGGAGAGATTTGCCGAACTTTGAAAGTGAATAGAGCTGCAGGGCAGAAACCTGTCCATGAGAAGGAAGCTTAGCTTAAGCCCCTTTTGAGAGCTGTTAAAGGGAACTGAGCTGCTAACACAGAGACTGTGGGTTTTGGAAGTGAATTGAGATCATGGTGCTAGTGGTGTGTGTCAGCACTATTGTTGCCCTGTTGAGCTTTGTTTTCCCAGAGGCAGAAGCTGCAGGAAGGAGCCCCTGGAGGCTGCTGTCATACAGAAGTAGGGAGAGCTTAAAATAGAGCAGCACCTATGAGCTGAGATGTGGAGCAGGAGTGGAGAGCTATCTACAAGTGAATCCAGGCAAGAGTAGGGAGAAGTGAGCCCAGAGAGGAAGAGCCATGGGACTCGGAAGTCAGTCTTGAGTTAAGATGAAAGAGGACTTTACGTGGACACTTGGTATTGATTAAGGAGATTTTTCTTACAGTGACGTAGGGGTGGATGGTCTAGTATTTTCTGCTACCCCTTAATGATGGGTCATGCTAGGGAAGACCCTAGCCTGAGACACCCTGATTTTGGGGATGCAATGATATATATACTGTGTAATGCGTTGTGCTGGGGAAAACCCTAACCTGGGACCCCCTGATAATAAACAAGTATTTGGGGGAATGCTACTGAATGTAATGTTATGTGCTATATGCTATATGACATACTGAGTATTGTGATATTGATATATATATATGTATATGTATACATATATATATAGTGTGTGTGTATTCATGTATATGTATATGTGATAATCTATATATACATAAACATATGAAGTGTTATGTTTTGTTTAATGATATTGCTATGAATGTTATGCTTCATTGAACAATGTTTAGTTCTAAATAAATAGGGAATTCAATTAGAATGGGAATGCAATTAGACCCTTAAAATGATTTGCAGCAGAAGTCTTCAGGTGTGCTGCTTTAATTGGCATTACAATAAGGTCAACATTTCGTCATGTTGGATTGGAATGAATGAGAGAGATAAGAGGTTCATGAATAAATGTGATACATTATAGAATAGAAGGCATACGACAGTTATAGAGAAAACTTCTTTGAGTTTTAAAAACCTGAAGTGAACATTTTTGTTGGCATATGAATAATAGTTTGAAAGAAAAAATTTCAACAAGCACACAAGGAGGACATTCTAGGCCTAAAGAAATGGTTGAGCAAAGGCATATTGTCAAGAAAACTAGGGTTATGTTTGTGAAATGACAAATAGTCTAGTTTGGCCAGAGGGCAAGGTTAGAATAGAGGAGGAAGCTATGGGTGATAAAGTAGGAGGTGAGGTTGGAATCTGATTGTATAAAATTAAGAATCTAAAATAAGGAAATGAAACTTCAGTTCTTGAACAAAGGTAAATCATTGATACTTTTAAAGCAGAGAATTTATGTAATCAAAGTTGTGGTTTCAGAAAATTCATTTTGGTGTGAACAACAGATCTGAGGAAAGATACTGGAGAAAGAAGAGTTTGAAACTTTGCCTCGCCTAACTTCAAGTCCATTGCCCATTCTACAACCACATGCTACTCACACTATCTTATCATTTTAATGACTGAGGCGATAACTAAGGAGACAGAAGTAAGGAGGATCTTAACTTAGGGTGATGGTAATAAGGAAGAATGAGGAACTGCTCTAAAGATAGGAGTAGCAGAACTGTGAGGGTAAAGGAGATGGCTGAATCTGAAACTTCAGACTTGTAATCAGAAAAAATATTCAGCTAATACCACTTAATAATAGTCTATGAGGAAGTGAGGGGGGAAGAGTATATATTTTTGAGGGGGGGAAGAAGATGAGTTCAAATGTAGGCATATTTCATTTCAGATGTCTACAAGGTATATGGGGGGATATCTAATTGGAAATTAAAAACAAAACCTTAGAGTTTAAGAAGATAACAAGGATGGAGATATCAACTCAGAATGCATCCATAGGGGTGTGATCATTGAAAGTTTAAGATTAAACAAAATCATCTAAATAAATAATGGAAAGAGAAAGAGAAGAGAAGAGGGTCTATTGGAGCAAAGCTTTGAGAACACAAAATATGGGGAAAGAAGAAGGAAGAGCAGGTGGCAAAAGAAACCCAGAAAAAAAAACAGTAATTGAGGAAGGGTCATAGAAAACAAAGGCAAAAAGAATACCATCAAGCAGAATTTTTTTTTGTCATGTCAAGAAAATGGATTTTTTCCCAATTCTTTGATTTTGAGCTTTAAATCCATTGGTGTGGGTGTGTATTTTAATACAAATTCCATTGGAAACAAATGAGACTAATTATCTAAAGCTTTTGTCACTCTTTCTTCTGACACTAATAACTAGGAGGAGTGTGTAATATCAGTTTAAGAGGAACACCTCTGAATCTAAACCCCAGGCTTCAGAACAGAGCTTAGGAGTCCTGATTTTCCTAGTTGGGATATAACCCAAGTACTAGGCCAAAAACCAGGGTTGCTTTTGTTTCTCTGTAATTTGGCAAGAACTCATTTCTCCTCTCGGGTCTGTTTTGTTTTCATAGAGGGAATGGTGTTGTAGACAGAGTCAAGGACAGAAAAGATTACAGCAGGGGTGGGAGGGGGTGTCTCTTAATGTTTTTGGCATTCTAAACAGAAATATCAAACCACAAATACCCAAGCATATTTTAAATCCATAACTATGCACACTGGCTCATTGCATTTCCCACATGACATTGTCTCCCCTTGACACATTTCAAGCCTCAAATCGATGCTGACACTCTTAAGGCCCCTGTAGCTTCTCCTGTAACCTAGCATTTCATGTAATATTACTTGCCCCTTTAATTACTCTGAACTCCTGTAAAATATTATGAGTGGTTTGCTTAAGCTCACCCTAAGCTTTCACAGGTTGCTGTCCTTATAAAAAAATAAGCAAATGTTCTGTTTTCCAAATCCCTAAACATGACCTTTCATTTAAAAGGCAGCCTGTCAGAGCATTTGCAGAGTTAGGGATTAACCACAATGGTCTTCACTCCAGGAATTTTAAAGGAAAGTCCTGTAGAGCTCGCGAGGAGGTTTGGAAAAACTAATAAGGTTAACATCTGTACACCCACAACTGCAGTTGAAGCAAAGAGCTGCAGTGGTCTCTGGAAGAAGTGTAACAGTCTGGGCCTGGATTCTCAGCTAGAATTGTAGATGTGCCATTCACAAATGTGTGACCATGAACCATGAGTAAAACCATGAGTCTTAAATCCCTGGGTGGTATCTTTTTTGTCCACATACCCAGGGAGGGGAGGATCATGTTTAGGTTTGTCTTCTCTAGGCTGCTATGCAGAATTACTAATAAAAATGAATATAGTATCTTGACTGAAATTAAGATTTCATTAGCATGTCTGATGGGAGTCACAATACTGGTACAGAATGCTTTTTTAAAATCATTCTGATAACATCTGCAATGCCTATGAGAAAGCCAGGTTGAAATCTTCACCACCACCACCACCACCACCATCATCTTTATCATCTTCATCATCATAATCTAGCACTCAGAGCATGCTAAGATTTGCAAAGTGCTTTACAAATATTAACTCATTTTGTTCTCAGAACAGCTATAAGAATCTCACATACTGGGAAACTGGAGAAGACAGGGTTTCAGTGACTTGACCAGAGTGACAGAATTAGTATCTGAAGCTATATTTGATTAAAATCTAGAGATTTAATACTTTAATAAATCCATGATCTCATCAGTATGAGTAATCCTTCCACCTTGTTACATAATAACTCCTCTCTTCTCAATCTGTATAATTCTTGTTCATTCTGGGAGTAGAAGAGTACTTTACTGAGTTGTCAACTGATCCAACTTTTCTGGAGAACAATTTGGAACTATGTCCAAAGGGATATAAAACTGTGCTTATCTTTTGATCTGGAAATATCACTACTAGGTCTGTACCCCAAAGAGATTATTAAAAAGGGGAAAGGACCCACATGTACAAAAATATGTATAGTATCTCTTTTTGTGGTGACCAAGAATTGGAAATTTAGGGGATGCCCATCAATTGGGGAATGACTAAAAAAAATGTGGCATATGAATGTAATGGAATACTATTATGCTTTAAGAAATGACAAGCAGAAAGATTTCAGGAAAACCTGGAAGGACTTACATGAACTGATGCTGAATGAAGCATGCAGAAACAGGCAAACATTGTACACAGTAATAGCAACATTGTGTGGTGATCAACTTTGATAAACCTAGCTCTTCTCAGCAATGCAATTAATTAAGACAATTTCTAAAAACTCATGATGGAAAATGATATCCACATCCAGAGAAAGAACTATGGATTGCAGATAGAAGTATACTATTTTGTCTCTCTGTTTTTTTCTTTCTCATGGTTTTTCCTTTTTGTTCTTATTCTTCTTTCACAACTTGACTAAAGTGTAAATATGTTTAATATAATTATACATATATAACCTCTATCAGATTGCTTGCTGTTTTGGGCACAAGAAGTAGAAAGAAAAATATTTAGAACTCAAAATCTTATAAAAGTGAATACTGAAAAATGTATTTACATGGAAATGGAAAAAATAAAATACTGTTAAATAGGGGGGAAAAGAATGAGAAACTGAAAATTTTCAATCCATATAGAGAGATTATTTTTACTATTTGCATTTTGAATGTGTAATCACCCTCTTAGATGAAAAGAAAAGAACTGAACACTTCACTTTTAAATGCCCAATTTTTATTAGCTTTGCAGCTTCTGCAAAGAAAAACAGGACTTGAATTTTGTAGTATATCTTCTGGACACACTTCCCCAACTACCATTCTTACAGGTAAGTTAGGTACCCAAAGAACAATTAATTACTCCTTCATTCTAGGTTTCAGGAGTAATCTTGAGGGATTTGGATGGTTTCTAGTATTTTGCTTTTGAGCCCCCATCTGGCATGCTCCCCATTGATTACCAGGGAACCAGATTTAATTAGCATTTAGAAAGAGGTATTTACTAAGCAGATAAAGAAAGGACAGTTGGTAATGAAATAATATCACCTAAAATCTGGGAAACACTCTACAGTTTAGAGAAAAAGTGGATTTAAGCTTATAAATTATATCTGTAAAAAGAGTGACTTATAGCTCCTAGTTGAATACAAGTCCATTTTTTTCCTCCCTTGAGACCTCAAGAAGACTTTTTCATGGGAACTACACACATACATATGTGTGTATACAAACATGTACATATATAAACACACCTATACATACATACATGTATACACACAGAGATTGCTATAGAGTTTTATATATACATATAGTTTTATATACATCTATACATAATTACATAGTGAGAGATATATGTGTGTATCCACATACGTGTATGTATATGTGAGTATATACATATGTACTTTGTCCATAGGCATTGTTAATTATTTTAGGTAATCTTAATATATTTTCTCCTCCAATTTCATGCAAAGGTTATAAATATTTCTCCTGCTACCAAATTGATTCATTGGATTTCTCAAACCTAATGTGCAGCTTTAATTTTTTGGCTCTATGCCTCAATCAGAAAGATGTTCTCACCTGATAGAGGTATCAGGGCATGAAGTATTTGGTTACTAGTTGTGGATCATCCTTCTTACAGCCTTTAAATCAAGATATGTCACTACCTAAATAATAGAATTTTGTTAAACTGACATCACTGTCCTATTCTTTTTTAAGTTGCTTTTTTTTTCTTTGTTGGTCTCTTTGGAGGGAGGTAAGCAGTGCAATTGAGATTAAGTGACTTGCCCAAGGTCACACAGCTAGAAAGTGTTAAGTGTCTGAGGCCAGATTTGAACTCAGGTCCTCCTGAGGCCATTGTTCTATTCACTGCACCATTTAGCTGCCCCTCAGTATGGTTGAAAATGACAACACACAAAAGCATAAGAGGTTATTGTCCCAGAGGTTCTCACTTCCTTTCCACTCAGAATGCCAGGGAGAAAACAGTTGAAGAAAACATGCAATCACAAACAATGATCAGCTCTAAAGTCAAGAGGTTTGGTCCAAAAGACCCCAAATGTAATTAATCTAATGACTGTGAACAGCTTCTCTGAGTAAGATTAAGATATTGCAATTGTAGTGTTTCATTGGGATTCCCTGGGGGAAGTGAACCCGGGGGGGGTGGGCTTGCTTGAGGGAGATGAGAACTGAGCACATACAGGACACATCCTTGGCCTGCTTGATAGACTTGGGGTTAAAGTCACATAGCAGAACCATGTGTTCCCACTCTGTGCCAGAAGTTTGTTCAACGTCATTTACAAAAGCTTCTTCAGCTGCCATGCTATTTATTTTTGTTTTTTACAGGTGTTCATTTTGCCTTGCATACCCTTCTTCCAATTCTTTTATTGTTTTTCCTGCTTCTGAGAATTAGTATCAAGAACTGTTAAGCCAAGCATGAAGCAACTTTCCAGAGGACTGCTGCTGTGAATAGCTTTAAGATTCTGATCACATAGTATAGTGAACTCTCTATGTATTCATCAGTAAACTAAAGCAAAACATTCACATAAACCAAAGTTCAGCATTCACAGTGACATAACATAACAGCTTATTGCTAAAGTGGCCACATAGTTAAAAAAAAGTATCATTCAGGATAGAAAGTACAAAGGTCTCCTACCCCTAGGTCACATTGTCTTAATCTTGCCAGTCAGAAAGGCTTCTTTGTTATTTACTGGAGATTAGTTTCCAATCATCCTTAACTCAATAATCCTTAAGGGATACAAAGTACAAAGTTCTGTCACCCCTAGGTCACAGTAAATCATGATCTTGTCAGTCAGCACTAAGTACCCAAGGAAAAGTCCTTTCATCATGGCTTGAGGCTCGCTCCCAAATTCCATGGTTCCTCTTCCATGGGCCCAGCTTTTGCCTGAATTCACCCAACTGTCACCTGGATTCACAGGTAGACAGCTCTTAGCTCCTGGTCCTGCTCCTTGTCCAATTCCTCATCCAGTTCCTGTTCCATATTGAAGCTCACAGTGACCAATCCACCTCAAGCCCTTTGAAATTTCTGTTTCTGGAAGACAAAGCTTAACAGAGCCACAAGAACATTCATGCACATTGCTGGCATTATCATATCAATTCACTTCCTGCCTGTGAAATCAACACAAGTTAACAGACAGGGTACAACAGTCTGACAAAGTAACACAAACAACAGACAGAATGATTCTGTCTGACAAAGTAACACAAATACAAGTCAACACAGAGTGAACAGACAAACAGAACGCTGGACACCACAAGTGTTCTCCTTCTCCATTCTGCTCTGTTCCAGTTTGTGATCTTGCTTTTATATGGTATTCTCCTTCCTGTTCCACCCTTCCTGGAGGTGGCGGGTACCAGGAAATCTAATCAGACAGCTAGGTGATATAGGGAATTGAATACTGGGTTAGAATCAGGAAGATCTGAGTTCAAATTCAGCCTTTCTGGGTGGGCTGTGACACATTAGTTGTGTGACTGGGCAAGTTATTTAATCCTTGTCTGCCTCAGTTTCTTTTAATGTAAAATGTGGATGATAGCACCTACCTCACAGGATTGTCATTAAGGACAAATGAGATAATATTTGCAAAGTGTTCAATCCAGTTTCTGGCCCATATTTGTGTTTAGTTGTTCAGGCATGTTTGACTATTTGTCACCCCATGGACTATATTCTGGAGTTTTCTTGGAAAGATACTCTAGTTACCTGCATTTCCTTCTATAGTGGATTAAGGCAAGAAACAGAGATTAAGTGACTTGCCCAGAGTCACATAGCTAGTAAGTGTCTGAGGCCAAATTTGAACTCAAGTCTTGTTAACTCCAGGTCCAGAGTGCTATACACTGAGCCACCAGCAGATGCTTAATAAATGCTTGTTTTCTTCCTTATTTAAAGCAAAAAAATACCTTTATGGTATTGTTGAATAAATATTTCCCATTCACCTCAGACGTGTATTATCTGAGCAATTCTCAGTAATTATCATGGAAAGTTGTCGAAGTCCAGATCCCTGTCTTGTGACAGCTTAAATTGTATAATTACAGTATTCTCCTATTGGTAGGCATAGGATCATAGATATAGAGATGGAAGGGGGTTCAGAGGTCATGCCCTCATTTTACAGATGAGGAAGCAGGTTCAGAAAAAATCATACTCAACATATTGGTAGTAAATAACAGAAATGAGATTTGTACTCAGGTCTTCTGACATCTCACTCTGTTAGATTTTTAGCTCCTTGACCTTCTCTTTATCTAACTAAGCATGTTAATCAAAATCTTCCCTCCCCTGACTTCAACTTCTTAGGTGAAGTAACATTCTTCCTTCCTTCCTTCCTTCTTTCTTTCCTTCCTTCCTTCCTTCCTTTCTTCCTTCCTTTCCTTTTTTTCTTCCTTTTCTCATTCTTTCTGTTTTTTGCTGCAACCTTTTCCTATGACTTCCCTTTTCTTTATTGTTCTCAGTTCTTTTCTCTTGTATTCTTAATTGTTTGTCTCAAATTCAAATTCATGATCCATATACCCTTATTTGCTTCTTTATTCTTCCTGTGTTTCATATGATGGTAAGGTTGACAACTTTGCATTTCTTCTCTATCCCAAGTCTGTTACTCAATTTGTATATATTACTTCATTCTTTTTCCCCTATTTTATTCTTGTAAATATTAATTTACTGATGAAACAAAGTAGAATGGAAGTTATATCATGTAGTAATCACTCTGGGCCCCAAGGCATGAAACCTGGACATATAGTCCTTGTTCTTACCATTCCTGCTCACTCCTCTGAAGGCTATTTGGTATTATGTTGCCTCTCCTAGGGACCTGCTGCACAGGGCAATCCAGGAAAGTTTAATGCCATCTTGAAGAAAGTGTTGGCCTAATATACAAATTACATCCATTAAAATCCATTAATTATATATCCCATATGGCAGATATACTTTTCTCAACCCTGACCTATGGTATTTTTTTTGGTGTCATTCTTTCCAAATTGCTTAGTTTTCAAAACACACTAGGCTTCCAAACACTTATTTTTGTTATAGTAGTAACAACAAAATGTCTTCTAATGTTACTCTGATGTGTCATCATTGCCTTATGAAGACCAGTTAACCAAGACAGATCATTTAAATTCAATCAAATAAGCATTTATTGAGCATCTCTTAGCACAAGGGATTGTTAGACACTGGAAAGGCAAAAAAAAAAGGATCACACCATTAATTAATGACAGAATGAAGATTAGAATCTCTTCTTGAGGCAGAGTTAAATCACACTATACAGAATATATATGTTCACCCATAAGAAAATGATTTCTATATATTTTCACAGTGAATACATGCCAAAATTGTTATGCTTAGCAACTTCTGCCCAGTTTCCTGGTCACAAAATTTCCCCACTATGGCTTCTAGATCAGTACAATGTCTAAAGAAAACTAGTTGCTCATATTTTTTTCCAAATGCAGTAAAAACAAAATCATAATTTTTTTCAGTTGTCATCATTATTACTATTATGTCAGAATGACGAGATGACAATAAGATTGCTAATGATGAAGTGATATACTAGATCTGATCAGAAACAATTGACTTGAACTAGGGATAAAGCCATGTGATATTTTAAAATACTCCTCTTTCAAAATAAAATGAGAAATACATTTCCCCCTTGAAATCAGGACCAATGTAGAGAAATCAAGGTTACAGCAAATATAACAAAAGGGTAAACTGAGAGTAGAAAATATATTTGGCATAAAAGTGATATTCTAATTCATTAATGTTTTATACTCTTAAGTTACTATTTAACCTATTAAATCTTATTAAACAGCTACTCTAATGATTCATATTATCAAAAAAGTAACTCGGGATTACTCATGAGAGTGCCAACATAACATATTCTCTGGAATATCTACCAGGCTTGATAGGCTTCAAACACAAATCCCACAACATTTGATATGTCTATTGCCAAGATCCAGTCTAATCAAGTGCAGAAATAGCCTTATTTTCAGAAGTGTGACCATTAATTGGTCAAATATCAGGTGCAGCAACGCACAAAGTAGGCAACAAAAACCTCAGAATGTCCTTCATTCCTATTGGATTCCCTTCTTTTGAACAGCAATACAAAGTGGAAGAACTTAACATAACAGAAGATGCTAAAAAATCAGTTTGTTGACTGTCTATAGGCATCAGACTATTGGCAGTCTGAGTGTGTCAACTTTGTCTAATGACCAGATAGTCTGGTATTTGATACAATTGACATAATAAACAAAGTCAGAAATCAATGAAGTTAAAGGATGGTTTGAAGATTTTCTTCAGAAAGGTAAATACATTTCTTCAAGTAGAATTGGTTTCATAATCCATCCAAGGTCAATAAGAAACATCATTTCATGACATTATTGGATACCTTTACTTTCTATGCTCATTGAGAGCATTAGGAAATATCTCTCATAAAGATGTAAATCTATGGAGAGGAGCAGAATGAGGAATTTGATAAGATACTCCAAACCAAAGCAGCATTTTCTAGTATACTTCATGACTTAAAATGAGAGTAGTTCTAAGTAAGAGCACTGAAAAATATACTGGGAAATATGGTTCTTTATAAAAAAAAAAAAGAATTGATGAAATTCAAGTGCCATAGAAGAATCTTAACTATGTACTACAAATATTTTCTCCAAGAAGAGACACACACAGTGCGGTGTTTACTAAAAAGGGAAAAGTAAAAACATGATTCTGCCTGTCACTATAGGTATAAATGATATAAAAGAAGACTCCACAATAAGAAAGTAGAAAGCCAGGAACAAAGTTACCATGAGCTTGTTGACAAGTGCTGAGATATGACAGCAAAGGGCAATATTAATTGAAGGTAAAAGCTCACTTGCAAAGTACCATAGGAAAAGGAAGACAAAAAAAAATTGTAAGCATTATCACTTTACAAAATAGAATAATGGAGGAGATAACACCCTAGAGAGCCTGACTTGTATGTACATATGTATGTGTATGTGTGTGTGTTAGATGTATATGATCAATTCTTGTTACTAAAAATAGTACAACCACACATTTGAACTTTACCACCTTTCACTCATTGTACTATAGGAAAAACTACCCATGATATATAGGAATATGAAGCCAAAAAGAACATCTGGATTTGACCAAACACATACAAAAATATATTGTGCTAGTGATGACATAATTTAAATCAAATATGGCCAATGAATCTCAAGATATTGCAAAAAATGACATTAAAATTAATTGAACAGGGGCGGCTAGGTGGCGCAGTGAATAGAGCACCGGCCCTGGAGTCAGGAGTACCTGAGTTCAAATCCGGCCTCAGACACTTAACACAAAAAAAACTAGCCGTGTGACCTTGGGCAAGTCACTTAACCCCAACTGCCCTCCAAAAAGCAAAGCTTTACAAAAAAAAGTGACCCAAAAATCTGTAACTATTACCCCTTATACTTTGATATCTCTTGAGAGTCTTGATGAAAATGGGTTATGGATACATATAAAATAATTCTGGATATTAACATGAGAAGGGGAAAGTAGGTTTTCATTGTTGATTTTCTACATTGAAGCATATCTTTATAGTCTCTTAATTGACAGAAAGGTATAGTAAATTAAAGTTCTCCCACCGTATTTTTTTATTTTGAGAAAACTGACTTGGTAGAACAAAACACAGATCTTGTGCTTCTTCTTGGATAATTTGTCTTTCTTACAGAAGAAAATAATAAAAAAAATTGATGGAATACAATTCATTTCAATGAAATGAATGCTTATTATGTACTTATTCAAATATTCTCTGTCCTCGAGGAAATCACATTCTGCTATCATTATATTCTCTGGCAGATTTTTATGGTCATTTTTAAAAATTAATGTATTTTTAACATTAAAAAAACTGAGTTCCAATTTCTTCCCTCTTTCAGCCCCCTCCTCAAATCACTGGGAAGATTTATTATCAATTATACAGTAAATATACATATATATATGAAATAATGCAAAACATATTTCCATATAAGCCACATTGCCAAAAAGAAAAAGGAAGCAAGATAAAGAAAGTGAAAACACCATACTTCAATTTGCACTCAAGAGTTCATCAATTTTCTCTCTGAAGTTAGATAGCATTTTTACCGTGACTCCTTCATGACTGTCTTACATTACTATACTGATGACAGTAGTTAAGTCTTTCACAGTTGATCATCATTATAACACTGTTGCAATTGTGTATAATGATCTCCTGGTTCTGCTCACTTTACTCTGCATCAATTAATATACGTCTTACCAAGTTTTTTTCTGAAACTACCCCCTTCATCACTTCTTACAGCAAAATAGGATTCCATCACAATTGCACACTATAATTTTTTTTAGCCATTTCCCAATTGTTAGGCATCCCTTTAATGTCCAATTCTTTTCTATCACAAAAAATAGCTGCTATAAATATTTTGTACAAATAGGTGCTTTTTCTTTGTTCTCTTTGGGATACAGACTTAGTAATGGTATTTCTGGATCAAAAGGTATGAATGGTTTTATAACCCTTTGAGCATAGTTCCAAATTGTTCTCCAGAATTATTGTACGAGTATTCAATTCCACCAACAGTGAAGTAGTGTCCCAATTTGTCCATTCCTCCCCAACATTTGTAATTTTCCTATTCTGTCATGTTAGCCAATATGATAGGTGTGAGGTGGTACCTCAGAGTTGTTTTAACTTGCATTTCTCGAATCAATAGTGATTTATATAGCATTTTTTCATTCGACTACAAATAGATTTGACGTTTTCTGAAAACCTTTTGGAAGATATCAATGAAACTGGTTAACATTCATATAACAATTTTATGTTTGCAAAATGCTCCCCATATTTTATTTTTCTTCATGTAGGTGACACACAGATAGCTAGGTGGCACAATAGGAAAAGTACTAGATTTAAAAACAGGAATACCCAAGATGAAATTCTATCTCAGATATTCTAAGTGTGTGTCTTTGGACAGGTCACTTAAACTCTCAGTCCCAATTTCCTCATTTATAAAATGGGGATAATAGCATCTATCTCAAAAGCAAGATGAAGTGAAAATATGTTTCAATTTGCACTCAGAGGTCATCAATTTTCTCTCTGAAGTTAGATAGCATTTTTACCATGAATCCTTCAGAACTATCTTAGATTACTGTACTGATGAGAGTAGCTCAGTCTTTCACAGTTGATCTTCATTATAATATTGTTGCTATTGTGTATAGTGGTGAGGTTTTGCCCACTTCACTCTGCATCAGTTAGTTCACACAGGAGGCTGTTTTGAGCACAAAATAAAATATAGTGTTTTATAAGCCATAAAGACTTTTATAAATACTAGCTAAAATTATTCACATTCATATTTTGAAATAGGCACTATGTATATTTTATTAGCCTTTTTACAGATAAGAAAAGATAAGCCTTAAGAAGTTGTGACTTACAATAAAAAAGTATCAGAGATACCTTTACTCAAAAATCTTCTCACTATGGAAAACAAGCAAAGTGTCCAATGGAGAGATAAGTTCACGTAAGGTGTTCATCAGTTACCTAGAAAATGCCACATGAAAAGTCCAAGACAAAAGATAGCCTTCTGATTGTGTGGTTTTCCAAAGACTTTTATCTTCATATTTCCCACTAATTGCCTCAAGCTATAGAGCATCATAAAGTCTGTCTAGCATCACTCAGAAAAAAAAAACAAACCACCCACAAAAATGTATATTTCCCAGACTATGTATCAGGACAAGAAGGAGAAAAAAATCAGTCCATCAATAGGTACATCTTAGACACACTCTGCACGTTAGCAATAAATTAGACCCTAGACTGAGTGGGAAAAAAATCAAGACTGAAAGGTGTTTTCACAAGTTCGGTGGTATAATCAGCAATTTCAAATGTCTTGCTTCTGAAAAAATAAAAATAAATCCTCTTTTTCTCTCTTTAACACCAGTGGTCCCTCTCATATGTCACAGTGGAATGTCATAGTCTTGAAAAGAATTAAATTAAAATTAATTTTACAGAGGTAAATGGATAGATACAGAGTGGATCTAGACTGATTGAAGTGTATTACTATTTGCATACAAGAAGTGGTATAGAAGGGATTAATTATTGAATCAATGAATGACTGAAGGAGGAGGTGGGCCTTTTATGTAGGAAGGCCAGATCCTAGACAAACAATATAAGTTTCACATTATTATAACCAAGATACTGAAAGAACAAGAGGATTGCAGTGGAACATTTCATTCTGCTTTAATGGACATAGCACCCTTACTAAGGAAATCACATTTCAAACTGTGGACCAACGTCATATCTACAACACACTTCATTAGACTCTGAAGATATTAAAGATACCTAAGAAACACCTTCAAGTCTCATGTAGTTTATAATCTAATAAGGATAAAAAGGGATTTGTGAGGAAAATGAGATATAAAGGAGGAAGGAGTCTTTCACAAAAAAAAAAATCATGCGACTTTATCCATTTCCTTGCCCTTCTACCATATCCTAGAATCTTTTTCTGGGATTCTGTGATCTAATAGATGAGCATCTGCCTTGTCTTCCCAAATATGATAACTTCAAGCAATATTGCAACCTTTTCCAAACCATACTCTCATGCAAGTACCCCACCCCTCCTCTCCTTTATGTATTGCCTCCCTCTATTAGAATGTAAGCTCTCTGAGGCCAAGAACTGTCTCGCTTGCTTGTTAGCATTGTTTGGCATAGGGTTAGCCTTTAATAAATACTTTTTAATTCCTTCATTCATTCTGACAGTGCATATAAAAGATGAAACCTAGTGGATAAATCACCATTATCTTATATTTCCTTGCCTAATCTTGCTGTGGCCCTTTTTCTGTCAAATATAGTTTTGTGGACCATGGTCAAACTTTATTCAAAGTATTTCTGAATTGGTGTTAAAACGAAAATACCTTTTCTGCACTGCCCCCACCCCAACCCTCCCACCCATGCCTCCCCATCTGTGTAGTAAGGTAGATAGAGCACTGGGCCCTGAACAAGTCACTTAACCTGTGTGTCTTAGTTTCCTTACCTGTAAAATTAACTGGATGGACATGATGATCTCCAAGGTCCCTTTTAACACTAAATCTATAATTCATTAATCTCAGAAGTATCATATGAGAGAAGACTCCCAAATTTATTAATAGTATTCATTTTTTGTCAGGATTTAATTGTAGCCCCACTATGCACCACAATAGAATGCATTAGAATAAGAATTAAGGGAGAAAATACACCTTTTCCTGTTTGGAATGCCGCATGTCATACATTTCTATGGAAATTTGACACATCCTTTAAGGAGAATCTTAACATCTTTCCATAAGGTCTTCCCTAGTTACTCCAGTTAGGAGTACACTTTGCTCTAAATGCAATGTTCTCCTATTGTTCTTTTTACACAACACACAATATTAATTAGATTGGAACTACCAGGCAAAGGACGGGAGTTCTATTTCTATAACCACCTCCTCCTTAGAGAATCACAGAATTTCAGAGTTAAAAGGGACCTCAAAGGACATTTAGTTCAAATACACACACACACACACACACACACACACACACACACACACACACGTAATTCTTCTACAAAACACCTGGCAAGTGATCTTCTAGTCTTTTTGGCCTGTCAGTGAAGAAACATTTGTTTAAATACCTATTTCTTTGTGCCATGTACTGTGCTGAGTCCCAGGGATACAAATACAAAACAAAGATGCTCCCTGCTCTCAAGGAACTTGTCATCGAATAAGGGTAGACAACACACAAAATGAAGTTGAAAGTGGGGGACAGGAAGGAAAGTACTCCACACAGGGACATGATCTAGAAGTCCAAAGAAGATCTAAAGTAGTGTACCTGGTAAGAAATCCAGAAGACTCTGCTGAAACCATTCCTTAAATATAGGCCCTGGAGTTCATGGCCTTGATCTCTAGACAGATAATTTAATCAGAAATACAGAAGGTGCTAATGAGGCTTTGATAAGAGTTAGATTAAGTTTTTCAGGATAATGACTTCCCATTGATGAGTTCTTTCTTGAAGAACTCCAGTGAGAGAGAAGTCAGTAAGCAGTCTGTTCCCCTTTTCCATACCTCTAATTATTAGGAAGTATGTTTTTCCTCTATAGCAGCCTTAATCTACTTCTTTAAAACATCCATCCATGGCTCTTAGTTCTGCTCAGTGGGGTCAAACAGAGTAAGTTTAATCTCTCCCACATGACAGTTCATCAAATACTTGAAGGCAGCAAACACCCCCCTCCTTTGCACCACTCTCCCCCAAAACCCCTCTTTTCCAGGGATAATACGCTCAGTGGCTTCAACAGATCCATATATGGCCAGATATTGTAAACTTTCACTGTCCTAACAGCCCTTCTCTAAATAGTTCCTTGCTTATAAATGCCTTTCACAAAATGTGATATTCATCATTGTACATAATTTTCCGGACATGAACTAAAAGAATCCTATAATCACTCAATGGCTCTAGGATGTCATTGATTCTGGTGCTTCCTCCAACAGGGCAGCCCTTATCCCATTTAATACTTCATATGACCTGTGTCTCTTGCCCATAGCCTACCATTAGTACTGGTCTAACATGCCAGAGCTTCCCTCTAGATCAGCAGTTCTCAACCTGTGGGTTACCACCCCTTTGGGGGTCGAACGATCCTTTCACAGGGGTTGCCTAAGACCATAGGAAAACACCAAGACACTATCCATCTCCAGGCGGGTCTGCCCACATGCAGATACACCCACATATGAGTATTAAAGGCTCACAGAATTAGGAAGGTTGAGAACCACTGCTCTAGATCTCTTAACATTAGATGGCTACCGTTATAGGAAAATAATAAATTATCAAATAGAATATTTTAATTTATCTGGTTATCATGTTGGGTGAAAAGATGTGTAGATCTCTGAAACACATTTGGATCTTAAGAATATGATAGAACTAGATAAAGAAAGCTGTAAGAATATCAACTCAATGAAAGACATTCTCTTATATCAACATCCAGAATTAAACTAAAACAGACAAGATAAACAAGAAAAACAACAACTCTTCTCTGAGAAAAGAAGAAAAGACTAAAAACTAAAACACATTTTAACTTACCTTAGAGTTATAAACGGTTGGAGTTGGAACTCCACTGAGACTAGAGATACTTTTAAGCTAATGAAAATCCAAAGGTGACTCCCTAATATGAATCTAGCCTTAAGAAAATAAATTTTTAGTCAATAATCTGTATTCTGCAGCTTTTTTCAAATGCTATTAGAATGTACGGAGCTAAAATTGTGTTTTCTTGAAATGTGATTTATAAAGATGTGGCATTCTTAAATATGAATATCATTGTCTCTATCAGTAACAGTAATAGGAATTTGAAGATCTTTCCTACCCCTTAATAGGCTGAATGTAGTCACATGAAGCCTTTGATGGGATGAACTTGTTAAATAGGTGGAGCAGGAAGGGTGGAGCAGAGCCCAGAGGAAGCTGGGAATCAGAGCAGTTAGAACTAAAGGAGAGAGAGGACTCAGGCAAGGAGACAGCTAAGCTAGGCTTATGAGTGTTTGTGGGAAGGCCCGAGCAAAGGGAAGGCTTTGGAATGTTGCTCTCTGCAGTGATAAAGTGCATTGACTTCTTTGTTGCTGCGATGGATTTAGTTTTCTGGTGTTGGGCTTCAGCTTTCCAGTGTCTGAATAAATGTTTTGCTTCTGTCTTTTATATGGAGAGTCTGATATATTTTGTGATTCATAACTATGTCAGCATATTCATAGTCACTATTGGTGCTACGAATATTGCCTTGGCAGTCAATAATCTGTATTCTGAAGCTTGTTTCAAATGCTAATAGAATGTGTTGTTCTAAAATTAAGTTTCCTTGAAATGTAATTTTTAAAGATGCAGCATTCTTATATATGAAAATCACAGTTCCTATCTAACACTGACAGTTCACAGTCTATAGAGCTGCAAATAATGTTTACTTGTTTTACCTTTGAGGAAAGCAAGGCCCAGAGATTTACACATAGAGCTTGAATTTGAAGATAAATCTCTCTCACTGTAAATAGAGAATTCATACTACATCCTTAGTTCCATTTTTATAATGAAAATCAATTATGTTTTATTAAATGTACAGTGATTCAGTTTACTTCCAACATTTTCAAAATACAAAGATTCATAAATTAAGATATATCCATTCTGTGCCTAATAGGTTAACTCCACCTTGCTTACAATCAATCTAGGGCATAACATATATGCATATATTATTTATTTGGGGGGGAGGAGGGAAGGTAGGGCAATTGGGGTTAAGTGATTTGCCCAAGGTCACATGGCTGGTTTTGTGTTAAATGTCTAAGGCTGTATTTGAACTCAGGTCCTCCTGACTCCAGGGCTGGTTCTCTATTCACTGTGCTACCTAGCCAGTACTATATGCATATATTTATCAATATATCATCACATAAGCCATAATTATCTCATGACATTATTTTCAGTTGTTTTGCATCATGCCCAGCTTTTTGTGACCCCATTTTATTGGCAAAGACATGGGAATGACTTGTTATTTCCTTGTCCAGTTCATTTTACAAAAGAAGAAACTGAGGCAAACAAGGCTAAATGACTTGTCCAAAGTCACATAGCTAATGAGTGTCTGGGGTCAGATTTGAACTCAGTTATTCCTAACTCCAAGCCTGGAGCTCTATCCACTGTACCAACTAACTGCCCATATTATAACATTGTAGTTGACACATGATATAATGTCAGCTGTAATGTGTCATCTGGAAAGAGAAAGAATAAATCTATAAGCATTTATTAAGTACATACGCTGTACTGGCCACTGTGCTAGGCACTGTGGCTACAAAGAGTGAAATAAACCCTATTCCTAAGAAGCACTTAAGTGTGCCATAAAGTCTTACATAGTGACCCTTTGCAACTAATCAATAAAGATTTTCTGATTACAGTCATTTGGATCTGGAACTCAGTAGCAAAACCTACTTATAAATATATATGGCAAATGACATTACTTTTTCTAGCCTTTCTATACAGTTAAAAAAACACATTAAAATGCTAAGAAAACTTGCAAGACCCATCCATCTACGTGGTAGTTTGTTTACAGAGGAGAAAAATTGTATCTCAAAACCTTTAACTGCTAAAGTAATAATTTATAGTTTAAATAATATAATGCATAATGTACCTAACTATGAATTGACCTATTTCTGAAACAGGCATACATAGATATTAGGGATTTTCATTAAGGGTAACTGGGGTCTAATGACTGTATTTTGTAGCAAAGAAAGATTTAACCCAATATGACTTTCATGATCCTGTCTGGGTTCTCAGCCTTATATAAGAACATTAATCATAAAATATGAGAGACTAATACTTTAATTCCTTTTTTTGGTCAATCCTATTGGATTCAGGTCCCTTGACTCATTAAGTATAGCTAAGTAGGCTTCATTCACATAAATATATATTTCGCCAGTTAATAGAAAACATGATCTTACACTTTAGCTCCATCTATACTTGCAAAATTTATGTGGGATCAAGTTAAAGCATGCATGCTAAGAATAATTCAAAGCTGGAAACAGAGGAAAGAGAACAAGCAGGATGATTTTCTTGGTTCTGCTTTGAATTTTGAGGAGGTATGTTATAGTTGTAATTATAGTACAACATTTTCCATAATGTCATATTTTTGGCAAACTTAGAAAGCACTGACATTTCCACATAATGTAAAGCTCTCCACGTATGGGGAAAAACAAACGAAAAACAACAACCTTCTACTAAGAACACTTTCCCAGCTACAGAATCTGCCTCTATACAATGGTATTGGATAAATATGTCAAAGTATCAGCATGAAGTATGCAAACTAAAAAGTTCAGTATCACCATGAGTTCCAGGATGATTGAAGACCAGTCTGATGGGGGTTATCTCTGTGAGTCTGTGGGGGTTGTGTTACAGTAATCATGTTTCATGGTAGAAAGAACATTAATATATAGAATTGTCTTTAAACGAGCATCTGACATGTGATTTAAAAATGTATGATAGGAAACGAAACCTGACTGCGGTTTTACATATTTGATATATGATAGCTGTGAAATTAGAGAGTTCAGAAATATAAGTAACCACCTGTTCATGACTAAAAGAGAGAAAAGATATATATTAAACTATTAAGTAATGAACTTTAATAAGTTTCCTATGGACTCCAATGACATGATTTTACTTCAAGTGTTTGCCTACTCACTGATAATAATCCTTTAATATCCTGCATTAAATTGTTCTGAAGCTTAACTTGCAGTAAATTAGTAACCATGCCAGCAGGCGGGAAGAATCACGTGAACCTGTCAAAATTTAGTGATACTTTATTCTAATTGCTTTCATAATTGAAAAGATTTAATCACAGAGACACTCTTGTCAGTGTTCAAGAGTGGGACTAATACATGAATTATAGACTAGCCATGTTACACCTCACTTTGATCACACACCATGGCTTTTGGTAAACACAATTTTACTCATACAATATTCAGATTTACGTAATAAAAATTCATATAATAGCATTTATACCATTTTTACTTAGTTACTAGTGCTAGTTTTGAAATGTCTACAGAGGGAAACCATCTGAATACATTTGAGAATAATATCTTTGAAAAACTATATAAAACATACCTGTATGTAAGCATTTAATTTGAACTTACCTATATGGTCAAAATATCTTTATAAAAATGCAAGATGAAAAAGTAGCAAAAATGCGTAGTTTTGTAAAATTCATTTTCATGCACAATGTGTGCATACATACACATGTTTACCATTGGTAAAAGCTTCAGTCTCTGTAATGTTTATGTCATAGGGCTTCACCCCACTATTAAAAAAGTGCATACACATACAGGTATTATATATGTATTTGTAGCTTAGGTGCTTTAAAATGATCTATAAGTGATATCAAAGCTTAAATATGTCTTGACAGAAAGAAGTAATATGGCAGGCTTAAAACGCAATATTATGTGCTGCTTAGCAGCTAAAGAGGGTTTATGTGGAAGAATGATGGATGTAATTTCTTTGAAAAAATTATAAGCAAAAGGATTGAATTTAATCTAATATCACCACTAAAGCTTGCTGTAATCTTCTGCAGCATTTGGGCAGTACCCAGGGCCAAAGAGATGATCCTGAATTAGCATAGCATACAAATCAGCTTTTCGATTTTTATCAGATTATCTGCATTACTGGCTAATGCTGATGCATTCAGCAACATGCAATAAGCCCTTTCAAGCATCATATTTCTATGGTGTAACATATCTTCAAAGCACATTTTAATTGTTTTAACAAGACAAAGTATGCTATTTTTACATGAATAATATTATCAGAATTACATTACATCTCTTCATTTATTATCACTAATGCTACTTAAAAGAGATGTTAATAGAGTAATTCATTCTCATACCATGACCTTGGTCACCAGTACATGATGTTTCATATTCATTAAGCTGAGCTAAGAGATGGTTCTGTTATAATATCACTTAATTTATATTCTGAATAATGCTCTGGGGACAAGTTGCTCTTGTGCATTAGAATTCTATCTAAATCACAATATTTGAAGACAAGTGGAGAAATCAGATACCTATTTAACAACTTGTTTGCCAACACTCACCACTGCTAAGAACTCAGAAAAATCAAAATAAGGGTCTAATGAGTTCATTAGAAACACAGGATTTCAGAAGTCTTCCTATGCTATATTGGAGTTGATACAAGGCTCAAACTATCCTGAAATGCAGATGAATGTAGAAAAAAGAAAACAGAGAGAGAGAGGCTGCAATTTTCCTTAACAAAATAAATATTCAGTATCTTTTTAAAGAGTCTTTAGAAACATTTTATCAATGACTATATCTGCCACAAAGAAAACATATTGAGTTTGTATTCTGCAGTGACTAGTCTAAGAATATTACTGGATAGTTATATGATGCAGTTAAATATATATTCATTTTTTCAAATGATAAGTAAAAAGAAAGTACATGAATCAGGCAGAAAACATGCATGTTTTATGAAGACAAATAACTTTATAAAATGGTTTAGTAAAAATGAATATTGAGCATCAGTGTAGCCAATTGCATTTGTTTAAAAACTATTTATATTCAAATTAAATAATTTCTAGAAATCGTCTACTTCTTAAGAAATCATTGCCTTTAAGTGATTCTCTATTTGAGAAGTTCTATTTGCTTTTTTCATATGTATGACATAATGGGCTATATTGCTGATTCCTATATTAAACATGTCCTTTAAAATACCTGGCTTCCTAAATCATGGAAGAGCTCTTATCTGTTAATCTCACTCTTCAATATACAAATGATACAAGAAATGTTTAGAGAATATCTACTCTTTAGCTCTGTTACTAAATAGCTATGAGTTTGCAAGGTTGATTTAGTGCTTTTATGCTTACTTTCCTGCTGTAATTTCATAATTCTTTGCAACAACAAAAAGTTGGTGATCTGTGAAGGCAAAAGAGGACAGGAAGATAAGGGGGGGGGTAGAGAAAGAAGTAAAAAAATGTTACAGTCCTGAAGAAACTTAAAATTTATTCCTATGTCATTGTGAGCAGTTCAATCTTAATATATCATACCTGCAACTTAAAGTCTTAGTAAATTGTCTGGGGCATTGAGAAATTAAGTAATTTGCTCAAGGTATACACATTTAGTATATGTCAGAGGTGGTACTAGAATTCAGGACTTCCTGATTCTTAGAGCAGCTCTTTACTCATTGTGCCATATTACTTTTTTGTGACAGCTGCTGTTGCTGATGCTGCTTTTGTTGTCAATACTTTATAAAAATAGCCCTTTAAGTTTTAAAAAATATTTTTTCTTACAACAACATTGTGAGGCAGCTTATGTAGATATTATCCTATTTTATAGATGAGGAAACTGAGATTTAAACAGCTTGGGCGACCTGCCTAGATCAAACACTTAATAAGTGTAAGAACCACAGGCCCTTGAGTATAATTGATTGATATTAGATTAGCATTAGCACTTTCAAAAAGTAATTGGTTTCAAGTATGAGGAATATGAGACAATCTATAAAGACTCCTATGAAACAATGTAAAGTAAAAAAAATCAGAATCAAAACAGAATACACATTATCTATAATTATACAAAAGGAAAAATGAGTAAGAATTTATGAACAAAGAAATGTGGTGGGGTATTTTAATAATTTATAAATGTTACTGTGAAATTATTTAATTTAAATGTAAATAGTTACCCTAAGTAAGTTTAATTGCTTATATTGATGTTCAATACTGTCAAACATTTTTACTTTTAAAAAATACAGGAACATAATCTCTTCATGATAGCCTACAAACTTGCATAGTAACTCTGTTCCTAGCATCACATATGCTGGGTTGGGGGTGTGCAGGGACAAGTTCTCCTTGGTGAGATATATAATTATTCTTTTCTACTGTGAAAACTGAAGGACACAAATAAGCTAAATGCTTTGAGCAAGGTTGTGTATTGTAAATGACTGAGAAATAGAAAGAACCTAGGACTTTTTCTATGCCATTCTGGTTTTTATCATTAATATTCTGTGCTTAGATAAGTAGAGACTCTGATAAGTTGATCCACCAGGTAAAGTGATGAAGATGCCCACAGACAGTTTAAAGTAATATACCTAACTTTGGAGTCAGAAAATAATTTAACTTACTCACTAGAATTAGTGTTTTCTTCTACATTAATCATTCAATGGATGCATGATCTCATCAATATAGGTTTACAGGCTCATAGATTTAGAACTAGAAGACACCTAAGAGAAGATCCAATCCAATTCTCTTAACTTTTCTGCAAAGGAGACTAATGGTTGAGAGAAGTGAAAATGTTTGCCCATAGTCACACAGTCAGGAAGTAGTAGAGCTGGGCAATTATGGTCCAGGCTCTACCAGAAATCCCCAAAAGATTAACTAAGAATTTTTCTAAAAAATTCCTTTGCCATTTTTTACAATTTATGTCACTCTCTCAGTGCCTAGCCCAGTCTCTTACACATAGTAGGCACTTAAAAG
This sequence comes from Pseudocheirus occidentalis, assembly GCA_028646575.1. Taxonomy (NCBI): domain Eukaryota; kingdom Metazoa; phylum Chordata; class Mammalia; order Diprotodontia; family Pseudocheiridae; genus Pseudocheirus; species Pseudocheirus occidentalis. The sequence goes on from CM053594.1 coordinate 154,070,618, forward strand.
TTTATTGAATTAATTTCTTTGAATTTACTTTTTGTTTTCCATTATTTTCTCTGCTGGAAAAATATTTGAAAATTCCCTCCCGAGCAACAGAGTGAATTAGTACAGTCCATACATTTTCACTAATTTTGTGACAAAATCCAAGATTTAGTACCACTGAAAACTGTCACCATCATACATTTAATAACAAAAAAATAATCTGAATGACACATTTAAGTATAATGTGTTAATCATAACAACTCAGTGAATTAATCAACCAATTAACAAGCATTTATTTGGTACACAAACAGGCCTAGGAATAGGTCATATAAAGACCAAAAAAACCCCCCAAAAAACCAATTGTCCATCCATCAAGGAATTTATAGTCTATCAGGGAAAATAACAAGAACTCGTGAAAATAAACCCAAAGTATATTCAGTAAATAGGGAAGACGTAAAGTCCTGTGTTTTCAATAGCACAGGGAACTAAATCCCGGGTGAGGAAATGCTCTCTGTCAATGCAAGTCGGCAGCTCTCTAAGAATGTAACTTAGTTGACCAGAGACTTAAAGTGTAAATGGTCTGTCCAGGGTTACACAGCCAGCAAGCATCTATCTATCATAGGAAGGGAAAAAAAAAACAGGTTCTCCTAGCTTCTTCCATCTTCAACACCAGGTTACCTCTCCTCAAAACAAATACAATATCATTGTGCAATGGGGAAGAATAAGTGGCTTTTTGACTCTGGAGAAGCTATAGATGATAGTATTTGTAATGAATTTTGAAGAAAATAGGAATTCAAACAGAAAAGGATTAAGAAGTACATTCTAGGAACAGGGGACAGATGACCTGTGTCAAGAAAAAGATATGCAAAATATGTTATTGGTTACAAATATACCAGTGTTGATGAAATAAGGAATGCATGGAGCTTGGTAAAATGAAATACATGCCCTTAGAAACATAGTCTGGAGACATATTGTCAAAGACTTTAAATGCTAAGTATAAGAGTTTGCATTTTCTTCTAAGAGGCAACAGATAGTCACTGGAGATATCTTAGTTTTTTGTCTCCACAGAGAATATGAATATATCTTCAATTGTAAACATTAATATTTAACAGTAAATGGGTGAATGTTTAATGGTAAATGAGACAAATTCACATAAAGCATCACACATATATGTTGGTATATATATATATATACATGCATGTGTTTAACGAATATACATATATATCATATGATTATACATACATGTCCAAATTGTATGAATCAGAGAAAAGTAGTATTTATAGTTGCCATTGTACAAATATGAGTGTCTGAAAGGCTTATCATTTCATTTATTATTGTTATTATCCTCATATGTATGAAATTTGTATTGCATATAAACAAAACAAATTGAAGATGCACTGACAGAACAAAATATTCTATTATGAAGGATAGTAATATTTCTAGTTTTGATTTTGTACAGACAATGAACTACATGTTAACTTTCATTAGATACAAGTTATCACTGAGATATAGAGAAGCTTTCAAATAAGATTTTCTTTCTTGACTATGCCAGGTGATCATCAATTAATATCAATCAATGAGTAAACAAGAATTTATTAAATTCTTACTATGTCCAATGTTAATGGAGTATCCATTTGTGTGCATATGTGTATGTGTTAAGTGTGTTGAGTTGTGGATCATAGGTTATAAATTATATCTTGATATACATATAAATTAACATGTATTCATTTAATGCTATATATCACAAAATCTATATGTTATCTATCCATGCATAAAAATAATTCAAGATTACTCTTAAAAGCACAATAGGAAAAAATAAATGGCCCTCTGATCACAAAAAAGAAAACAAAAGAGACAAAGCATGAAACAGAACTTTGAGTTAACCAAAGATACTTGCCACTGTGATAGTGATCTGGTGTAAAGACTTCAATTTGTTGAAGACAGATTCCCTATGGATGGTGAGTTTTTCCAGATGCCTTTTTTTGTGGATACATTGTGCAGATTGTATTAAGCCTTACAATATTGCTGAACCAGCTGAAGGAGATATATAATCATTCAAAAGCATTTGGACTGATCATGTATACAGGAAAGATCAAGAAAATGAAAAATATCTACTATCAGTATTATATTGATATATATCATGTTGTCAAATATCATATATTTATCATATGTCATATATATATCATATATATCATATATATATGATATATTTGGATGAGAAACATGGTACAGATGGGCAAGTTGATCATAAAGTTAGAATAGGAGAAGATTAGGCTAAAATTCCCTCCAAAAAAATGCAAATATCTTTGACAGTCAATTTCCTATTGAAACAATGGCCTATCACTTTTAATATCAACTTTCTACTAGCAGTAGACATGGAATAGTCTCTCCATAGAATTAAACATATATATATATTTATATGTATATGTATGTCTGTATGTATGTACAATGCAGAAGGCAATTAAGAGGTTTAGTAAGTGCAGACAAGCTGCAGCATATAACTAATTTAGAACTTACAGGAAGACCAAAAGCATATGATACTATCACAGAAATATAGAATAGGAAGAAAAGGTGGGATGCCCGCATGACCAAGATGAAGAATGACAGGTAGACAGCCAGAGTACTCTAGTGTTACTCTTACAATGTCAGGTGAAGGAAGGCTTCTAGCATTTTGTATAGATCACTAATGATGAATTCAAGGATCATGAATAAGAATGTCACAGCATGAAAAGTAATTGGAGACTAAACAATCTAATCTTAAATAATGAGTGAACTAAAGAACAAATCATAGAAACAACACTTTATTAAAGAGAATGATAATGGGACAACATATCAAAATCTATGGAATCCAACAAAAGCAGCAAAAATTATATTTCTAAATCCAGAAATAAAATAGAGAAAGAAGAACTCAATGAACTACATGTGCAATTTAAAAATTATAAAAAGAACAAATTAAAAATCCTCAATTACATATCAAATTGGAAATCCTAAAACTTAAAGGTGAGATTAATAAAATTGAATGTAAGAAAACCATTGAATTAATAAATGAAACTAGGAAACAAAAATTGTGTAAGATATTGGTCTATTACCCAATTTCTACCAGAATGTTTTCCTGCTTTCACAATTTTTTTATCAAGTAGTGAATTCTCATCCCAAAAGCTTAAGTATTTACATTTTCAAACAAAAAGTTACTAAAATCATTTATTAGTATATTCTATGTCTACTATGTTCCACTGACCTACCTTTCTGTTTTATGAGGATATATATATAGATATATAGATAGATATATAGATATAGATATATATAAACTATTAGGTAATATATTTTTTAAAAGAAAGAAGAAAAACAAATCACTATTACCAAAAAATAAAAAGGGTGAAATATGTCACTAATTAAGATGAAATCAACATAATTAATAGGAGATATTTTGCCCAATTATATGCCAAAAAATTTACCAATTTAAGTAAAATGGAATACTTGCAAAGCTATAAAAGCCAAATTAACAAAAGAAATACATACATCTAAATAAACCTGTTTTAGAAAAAAAAAGACATTGAACTGGCCATAAATGAATGCTCTGAGGAAGTAAAGAAAACCAAAAACATCAGGATCAGATGAATTTACAAATTACTTCTACCAAATATTTAAGGATCTACTAATTCCAATATTAAATAAATTAATTGGAATAATATACAAACTCCTTTTACAAAACAAATATGGGACTGATACCTAAACCAGGAAGAGCAAAATCCGAGAAAGAAAATTATAGAACAATTCACTAATGAATATGGACGAAAGATCTTAAAAAAAATACAAGCTAGGAGACTATATACATGGTGACTAAGTGTGATTTATACCAGCAATGCAGGGGTGATTCTATGTAAGGAAAATGACTAACGTAATTGATTATATCAATGGCAAAAGTAACAAAAATCACATGATTATACAAACAGATGCAGAAAAAGTTTCTGACAAAATACAACACGCACTCATATTAAAAGCACCTGAAAGCATAGGTAAAAATGGATTTTTCCTTAAAATGATAAGAAGCATCTACCTAAAACCATCAGCAAGCATTATATTAAATGGGGATAAGCTAGAAACCTGATCCAATAATAACATAAATGAAACAATGATACCCAATATCATTCAACATTGTATTAGAAATGCTAGCAATGGGGTGGAGCCAAGATGGCAGAGTAAAAGCAGGAACTTCCTTGAGCTCTTGAGCCCCAACCACCTCTAACACCTGTAAAAAATGACCCTAAACAAATTTTAGAGCTATGGAAGCCACAAAATGACAGCATGAAATACATCTACAGCTGAGGAGAGGCTAGTAGGCCTAAAGCAATGGTTCTCAACCTGTGGGTTGCAACTCCTTTGGGGGTTGAACGACCCTTTCACAGGAGTCACAGGGTTCCCCTAAGACCATCAGAAAACATATACTTCTGATGGTCTTCAGGACTGAGACACTTCTCCTCTATGCATCTCCAGGCAGGTCCACCTACATGCAGATATGCCCACATACAAGTATTAAAGCGTTGTGGCAAGAGGAAGGTTGAGAACCACTGGTTTAAAGGAAGGGACTATTGCACCAGGGACTATTGGAAGTGGAACACAGGCCCACAGGGGCTGTGCCAGCATAGATCAGCGTCACAGACCCGTTAGACTAGACCTCAGGGGATTGAGTCACTGGCAGCTGTGGTGATTTACAGACTTGTCTACAGATAAACACCAAAAAGTCAGTGGGGAAACCGTTGGACCTAGGTAAGAAAAGAGTGTGTTCCAGGTGGCAGAGGTGGAGACGATGGAAGTGGCAACAGCAACTGCAGCAGCAATGTCACTGTTTCTTGGGCTATAAGATCACAGATACTGGGGGGAACAAGCAGCTGACCAGAGGGCAAATTCAGGAATCTCTTTGCTGGCACTGCAGCATGAATTCCTTGCTTTGCCCTGCTTGGATCTGGGTTGAAGCCTTGGTTGGCAAACAGAGTAAGAAGCACTGGTGTGGCATTTTGTGGTGGCTGTGGAGAGGGAGTCATCCTCACAGTTCTGAGGCAAGTGACTAGAAGAAGCTCTGAGAACAGCCGTGCAAAACCCCAGAGATTTGAGACACAGCACTCTCCAATCTGGAAGCAGAGTTCTACCATGGCAAAGAGCTCAAAAGTCAAGTAACTAGATGATAAGATGAGCAAAGAGAGGAAGAGAATTCCGACTACTGAATCGTTCTTTGGCAATAAAGATTAAAACACAGAACCAGAGGAAGACAACTAAGTAAAAACTCCTGCATCAAAAGTCTCCAGGAAAACTATGAATTGGTTACAGGCCATGGAGGAAGGAGCTCAAGTAGGATTCTGAAAATCAAGTAAGAGAAGTAGAGGAAAAATTGGGAAGGGAAATGAGAGTGATGCAAGAAAATCATGAAAAAACAAGACAACAGCTTGCTAGGGGAGACCCAAAAATGCTGAAGAAAATATGACCTTAAAAAATACACTAACTCAAATAGCAAAGAGGTCCAAAAAGCCAATGAGGAGAATGCTTATAAAAGCAAAATTGGCCAGATGGAAAAGGAGGTTCCAAAGTTCACTGAAGAATACAATTCCTTCAAAATTAGACAGAAGCAAATGGAAGCTAATGACTTTATGAGGAATCAAGATATTATAAAACAGATCTAAAAGAATGAAAAAATAGAAGGAAATGTGGAATATCTCGTTGGAAAAAATACACTGACCTGGAAAACAGATCCAGGAGAGATAATTTAAAAATTATTGGACAACTTGAAAGCCATGATTAAAAAAAAGAGCTTACACCTAATTTTCAAGAAATTATTTTTTAAAACTGCCTTTGTATTCTAGAACCAGAGGGTAAAACAGAAATTGAAAGAATTCACCAATCACTTCTTGAAAAAGATCCCAAAAAGAAAACTCCTAGGGATATTGTAGCCAAATTCCAGAGTTCCCAGATCAAGGAGAAAATATTATAAGTAGTCAGGAAGAAACAATTTGAGTATTGTGGATAACACAAAATCTAGCAGCATCTACATTAAGTGATCAAATGGCTTGGAATGTGATATTTTGGAGGTCAGAGGAGCTAGGATTAAAACCAAGAATTACCTACCCAGAAAAACTGAGTATAATTCTTCAGGGGAAACTATGGACATTCAATGAAATAGAGGACTTTCAATCATTCTTGATGAAAAAAACCATAGTTGAACAGAAAATTTGACTTTCAAATACAAGAATCAAGAGAAGCATGAAAAGGTAAACAGGAAAGACAAAGCATAAGAAACTTACTAAAGATGAACTATTTAGATCCTTACATGGAAAAAATTATAATTGTAGCTCCTGAGACTTTTCTCAGTATTAGGACAGTTGAAGGCAATACATGTGTATGTGTGTATGTATGTGTGTATGTATGTATTTATGCATATATGTATGTATGTATGTGTATGTCTATATGGAGAAAGAGAGAGAGAGGGAGAGGGAGGAGAGGCAGTGTATGTGTGTGTGTGTGTATATACACATACATATATATGCATATATATACATACATATATATGTATAAGCAGATGTGTGTGTATGCATCTATTTGTATATATATATACACACACACATATATATGTATAAGTGGATGTATGTGTGCATAAGTGTGTATGTATACATAGAGGGCACAGGGTAAGTTGAATATGAAGAGATGACATCTAAAAACTAAAATTAAGAAGTGAGAGAGAAATATATTGGGAAAAGGAGAAAGGGAGAGATAGAACAGAGTAAATTATCTCACATAAAAGAGGCAATAGAAAGCTATTAGATGGAGGGGAACAGTAGAGAGGTAAAAGGAAATGAGTCGACCTTACTCTTATTGGATTTGGCTTAAGGAGGGAATAACATACATACTCGACTGGGTATCTTACCCTACAGAAAAGTATGGGGGAAGGGGATAAGAGGGGAGATGATAGAAGGGAGGGCATGGGGTAGTCAAACAAATACTTTTGAAAGGGGACAGGGTCAAAGGAGGAAACAATAAATGGGGGAAGGGACAGGATGGAAGAAAATACAGTCTTTCACAATATGACTACTATGGAAATATTTTGCATAACTACACATGTATAACCTATACTGAATTGCTTGTCTTCCCATTGGGATGAGGAGGGAAGAAGGGAGAGAATGTAGAGCTGAAAGTTTTAAAAACAAATGTTAAAAAGTTGTTACATGCACCCAGGAAATAAGTTATACAGGCAATGGGGTACAGAAAACCATCTTGCCGTACAAGAAAGTAAGGGGTAAGGAAGTAAGGCAAGGGATGGGGGGGGATAGAAGAGAGGGAATATTAAGGGGAAGGAGTGATTGGTATGGTTGTCATCTTGGGGTGGGGGTAGGGGGTGATGGGGAGGACATTTGGAACCCAAAATCATGTGGAAATTAATGTTGAAAACTAAAAATAAATTTTGAAAAAAAATGCCAGCAATAGCAATAAGAGAAGAAAAAGCTATTGTAGGAATCAGAATGGTTCATTAAGTAATAAAATTTGTCTTTTTGCATATGGTATGATGATATACTTGGAACATGCTAGAGATTCAATTAAAATGTTAGCTGAAACAACAATTTTTCCAAAGTACTAGGATATAAAATAAACCAACATAAATCATCGGCATTTCTAGATATCATCAACAAAACTCTACAAGAAAAGATAGTAAGAGATACTCCATTTAAAATAATTGTAGGCAGCATAAAATACTTGGAAGTATACCTGCCAAGATAAACCTACAAGCTAAATGAGCATAATTATAAAACACTTCATACAAATAAAGTCAGATTTAAATAATTAATTGTTCATGGGTAGGCAGAGCCAATATAATAAAGACAGCAATTCTATCTATTTATTCAATGGCATCCCAATTAAATTACCAAAACAGAATCCTTCATTGAACTAGAAAAATAATAACAAAATTCATTTGGAAGAACAAAAAGTCAAGAATAATAAAGGAATTGATGAAAAATGTAAAGAAAAGATTCTTAGCAGTACCAGATCTTAGACTGTGTTATCAAATCTAGTACCGGCTAAGAAACAGATACGTTGATCAGTGGAACAGAGTAGACATAGAATACACTAGTAGATGATTATCGTAACCTTGTGTTCAACAAATCTAAATGTTTAAGCTTTTGGGATAAGAATTCACCATTTGACTAAAAAAAAAAAAAGTTGGGAAACCTGGAAAGAAGTCTGGCAGAAACTGGGTACAGAACAATATCTTAAACAATTTACCAAAATAAGGTCAAAATGGATACGTGACCTAAACAAAAAGGGAAATTTCATAAGTAAATTAGAAGAACATGGAAGATATTACCTATCAAACTTATGGATAGAAGAATTTACTGAAAAAACAAGAGACAGCATTGTGAGATATAAAATGGATCATTCTGATTACATTAAATTTGAAAGTTTTTTTTATTAAAACTAAAGTAACCAATATTAGGAGGAAAACAAAAAATTTGGGGAAAATATTTTATAGATAGTTTTTCAGATAAAGTACATCTCAACTATAGAGAGAATTTTTTTTTATCTTATAGTCAAAGACGGCTAGTCATGAACTGAGCAGAAGCTTAATGATTAGCCTGGTTTATCTGTTGACTTAATGTCTTGATTAATTCACCATTACATCTTTTCCATCTCTATTATGACCTAAGGAAAGAACACTATTTCAAGTTAAAAGAAAACTGAATTTGAATTCTGGCTAAAATCTTCTTTCATTGCTGCTGTGTGAGTATGGGGGATATTATACAACCTCTCCAAGTTTCATTTTCTTTATATATTATGAGCATCATCATCATCATCATCATCATCATCATCATATTTCACAGAATTGTTGGGATAAAAGTTTTTTAAACTTCAAAGGGTTACATAAATGTAATATATTATTTTTCTTTAGTCCTCTCACAAAAATACCTCAATACATACATACATATATATATGTACATATATATAGTAGATGGGTGCTTTGTGTATGTATGCATGTGTGTCTATATATCTTTGATAGGAAATAAAAGTGTTTTTATGCTAATGCACAGAAGAAGAAACTCAAGCTCATGAATTTTTAAATGCCTTTCTGAGGATCACAAAACAAACATCTTTGAGTAGAGATTTGACTGAGTATTCAATCCCAGCTCTCACTTGACTCTAAATACTATAACAAGAGAGGTGAGAAATATGTAACAGTGGATGAATCAAGATATTAATTCAACATGACAAGTAGCAATTCTTAGGTTTGGGCCTGCTTATATTTATTATTATTTTTTTTAATCTTAGGAGATCAAAACTTATCTAAAGCAGGGCAGAAAAAAAAAACTGGCAGACAGCACATTCTCCCTTAAGTTGAACATAAAAATTATCATCCTTGTTCACTTACCTGATGATAGTTAATTTTAGGTTCAATTGTAGAAAGTCACATTAATTTGGAGGTACTACCCCTAGGAATTCTACTTTCCACTAAAGTTATGAAGTGTCATCTAAGGGGAAATGTTAGAAAAAAAAATAGTGAAGACCAGAAGGGGGAAAAAAAATTATTTCATTAGGGCTTGTTTATTGGGACCAAAACAAATGTAGCTTTTAGGGATGTGATTATATTCTCTGATTCTACATAAAAATGCTTTCTTTCCCACTAATTAACATTTCTCTTGCCTTCCCCCTAAAAAATTTCAACTAATTCCACTTTAGTGATTTTCCACTCTATCTCGAGTCTAGAATTTTCATGTCCTTCCTTTCTTCCCATTTGTTCTATCATCCTCCCCATCACCCAAGTGGCCAGCCTACTTGTTATTCTGAATTCCTCACTCTTTCACTACCTACATCTAATCTATTCCCAAGCCCTATCAATTTTACCTCTTTAACATCTCTCTTATGCCTCCCACTCTCTTCTAATATTGTCACTAACCTGATGAAGGCCCTCATAAAATTGCTCCTGAATTATTGCATTAGCCTGCTGGTTGGTCTCCCTGCTTTATCTCCCTCCACTCCAGTCTATCCACTAAGTTGACAAACTGCCCTTCCTTAAGTACAGGTCTGATCAAGTTACCATCCCTCTAGTCAATCAATTCCAGTGGCTCCCAATAACCTCCAGGATCAAATAAAAAATTGTCTTGTCCTTTCCTATCCTTTCAGTCATATATGTAATCTTTAATTCAATGACACTGTCATATTACTTAAATTTTTAATGGTTAAACCTCATGCCTAGAATTTTCTCCCTCATCTCCCTTCTGACTTCCTTAAAGGCCCAGCTAAAATTTCACTTTTCTCATCAAATTAAGAAGCCTTTACTGACTGCCCTTGAAAGACTAGTGCTTTCCTTCCACTGATCATCTCCAACTTTTCTGGGCATGTAGCCTCCTTATACAGAGTTGTTTGAATGTTGTCTCCTCTATCGCACCGTGAGCTTCTTGAGAGTAGGGGCTATTTCTTTATATACACAATGCTTAGCATTATGTGCCTGAGTGCATAGTAAATGCTTCTTGACTGAATGACTTCAAACTTCAATTACTCTTCACTTCTTTCCCTGTTTTCTAAGCGATGTTAGCCACCTGCTGTAGTCATGTTCTTCAAAGTGAGAAAAATAAGAAAGAAGAGGAAAACTTTAATTTTGTTCCTCCCTTTTCTTCTTCAATAGGGAGCAAATAAAACTAAAACATTATAAAACCCCTTTGACTGCTTCACACTTGAAGTAAAATATTTAAGCCCAACCCATTTCTACTAGTGATTACAAAAAGACTTGGATTTGAAAATTACAAAACAACATTGAAAATTGGGCATTTTTTCTCTCCCTCTTTTTCTTTAATGATACAACAAATTTAATTTTGTTAAAAGAATGAGGGTATGTGAACCATCTGAAAGCACCTATAGTCTGCTACTTGAATCAAGAGTACTTATGTAACAAACAGGAGCAGGGCTTTTGTTCGTTTAATAAAATATTTATAGGCTACAGTCTATCAATTATATTGCACCCTCAGTTTTCTATTGATCAGTTTTAATCTTTGGTGCCTAATGCTCAAGAAAATTCTTACATACCTAGTCGATATGAGATAATACAAGAAATATATTTTGTACAGGTACACACACATGCACATAGAGGAGTGACAGAAAAGGCAGCTGTGGAAACAAAAGGGATGATCTTAGTAGGGTACAGGTAACCAAAAGTACATGTGTCTGATTGATACATCATGATATATTACAACAATATGGACATGTCAGAAGCTGTGATTTAGTGGTCACTGGTTATTTCAATTTATTCTTTTTTACATTTTTAATTAGTAAATGAATCCCTCTTGGTCAAATGATTAATTACACAATAATTCACTACAGTACCTTCTTTTCCTATTGGAGCAGACCTTAGTATATATAAGAATTGCTTGGAATACAGGCTCACATTAGAAGTTAGAGTTCAACATTCATACTTCTCTCCTTCAAGGAATATCGGCTCTGATATCAGGAAACATCATTTTTAAAATGCTTTAAGTGAAGCTGAAAAAATAAGTGGCATAAGATATGCTTATTTGTAAGCAATGTTTTCAAACTAAATTTGAGGATTTAGTTGGCCATTTAATTATTTTGATTTGGACCTTTGATTTCATTAATATCATAAACTCCCACTACCAATACAAACCAGCAACTTCTTTTCAAATGAGTCTTAAAGAATAATCTAAAGTACTGTGGGTTAAAAGGACTTTTCTGAGTTCACAAAACCCACAAGAGCAGGGGTTGAACTTGAACCCAGGTTTTCCTGACTCCAAGGCAGACTTTATATTCACCTAGTCATTTTTTTAACTTTTTTTTTCATTTTGGAGGGGGAAAGGCAGGGCAATTGGGTGGGGGCGGTTTAAGTGATTTGCCCAAGGTCACATGGCTAGTAAGTGTTGAGGCTCTGAGGCCAGATTTGAACTCAGGTCCTCCTGACTCCAGGGCCACAGGGCCACTGTGCCACCCAGCTACCCTACATAGTCATTTTTAGTAAAGTGAACAAATAAAATAGATCGTGAGCCTTTTTCAGTTGTGTCTAGTAATACACTCTACCGTCCAACCAAACTGTCCTTGCTATCTCTCACATGAAACATTTCATCTCTTTTCTCCATGTTTTTAGACAGGCAGGCAGTCCTGCCTGTACCCATCATTTTCATCCTTACCTGTTAGAATCCTTAGTTTCCTTCAAAGTTCAAATCAAATGTCATTTTGTACACAAAGCCTTTCCGGTCCTCCCTCACCTCAAGCTGCTAGTACCACACACATGCAAACACCTACTCTGCCAGATTTAGTGAGGGCTAAAATATAAAACACAGGCTCAACAGATTCATGCCCACCCAGTGTCCATCTTTCCTTCTTTCCTTTCTTCCTTTTATCCTTTCTTCCCTCTTTCCTTCTTTCTCTTAATTCCTTCTTTTCTTCTTTCCTTCCTTCCACTTCATGACTGTTACTCTATGTATCTTTCTTTGTATCTGTTACTCTCTGCCTAGGGTAGATGACCATCTTCCAGGTGAAAGATCAGCCTATTAAGGAGGACTAACCCGCCCTGTGATTGTCACAGGACAATCTGTTTCCTTTACCTTTATAGAGATGGCCAGTAGAGACAACCTTGAACTCCTAGGAGATAACCTCCTCTTGCCATATAACATGGAAAATTTCAGTCACCTTTGTATGAGCAACGGACTCCCTACCTTGCAAATCTCAGCTAGAACAGAATCAGCAACAGGTGTTTTGCCACACGAAAGGAGTCTAATGACTTTCAAAACCTTTTCCTCAGTTGGAACTTCAGTTAGAGAGGGATTGACTTTAACCTGAAGTAAATGGTCAATGGTCTCAGTATGGATTGATGAGTTTGTTGAGAATACTATGGAAGTGTTTAGCCCATTTCTCTAGGATCATATCAGTGTGGCTTCAGAAAGGGCCAAGGAACAGTCGATAGGGTGTTTGCTGCCTGACACATCCAGGAGAAATGCTAGGAGCAGAACAGAGGGTGGTACACATGTGGAGATCTGACCAAGATCTTTGACGCTATTAGTTGTGAGGACTAATGGAAAATTATGTCAAAATTTGGTTACCTGGAGAAGTTCATCATTGTACATCAATTTTATAACAGTATGCTTACCTGGATTCTAAATAATAGAAAATGCTCTAATGCCTTCCCAGTCACTAGTGGAGTGAAACAAGGCTGTGTACTTGCTACATGCTTTTTAGCATGATATTTTCAGCCATGTTGTCAAATGTTTTCAATGAGGATGAACAGGGCATCAAGGTCAACTACCAAACTGATAGCAAATTCATCAATTTGAAAAGGCTACAAGCCAAGACCAAAGGGGAGGGAGTGTTGATGCATGAGTTTCTATGTGCAGATGATTATTTACTCAATGTAGCCTCTGAAGCTGAGATAAAATGAAATATGGATTAATTTTTCTGCTGTATGTACTAATTTTGGCCTAAAAATTAACACCAAGAAAACACAGGTACTGCATCAGTCACCACCACACCATCCTTTGACTCACCTTAAAGTGGCCTGTTCACTGAACAGGGGTTGCCTGACTCTAAATGATTACATGAAAAGGCCTTAGCTTAAAAGGGCCAGGGTCTCCCCGTGTATCGTCAGTCATCTCCGGTCATCCTAATGGATATTTAGTCACTGAATTCAGACGGGGGAGAATATGAGGCTGATGACCTTGCATAGCCTCCCTCACTCAAATCAAAGTCAAACGAAAGTCACCTCATCATTTTCCTGATGCCATGGCCCTTTTGGGAAAAAAAAGGACAAACACAACAACAACAACCCTCGCCATCCATATGTAGAACCATTGATTACAGCAAATGGAGATATTTTGAATGCTATGGATAAAATAACTTGCCTTGGTAGTGTACTTTCCAGGGATTTACATGCTGATAATGAGGTTGACCTATGCATTGCCAGAGCTAGCTTGGTGTTTGGGAGCCTCTGAAGGAAAGTGTGGGAGAAAAGAGAAAACACTGACTGCCAAACTGAAGGTCTACAGAGTCATTGCTGCATGCCTGTGAAACCTGGACAGTCTACCAGAGCCATGCCAGGAAATTAAATCTCTTCCATTTGAATTGTCTTAGGAAGATTCTGAAGATCACCTGGCAAGATAAGGGAACACACATTGAGGTCCTCACTTGAACTAAACTGCCAAGCACTCAAACTCTGCTTCAGAGAGTGCAAATCTAATGGCCTGGCCATGTTTTTCAAATGCAAAAAAAGTATGCTTGCCAAAAAGACTTTTTAATGGAGAACTCACACAGGGCAAGTGTTTACATGATGGGCAGAAGAAGCAATACAAGGGCACTTACAAGAACTTTGGAATTGATTTGTGGCATGGGAGACACTGGCACAGGACTGCTCAGCATGGTGTACCACATCAGAGAAAGTGCTGTGCTCTATGAGCAGAACAGAATTAAAACAGATCAAAGGAAATGAAGGATATGCAAATTTAGAGAATCCACCCCAAATGTTCACATAGACTATTTGTGCGCAACCTGTGGTAGAGCATTCCAAGCTTGTACTGGTCTGATCAGCCACAACTGTGCACATTGAAATTTGACTCTAGCAAACTGATGTCACTTTGGTCCTCTTCTAAAACAAAGGACAACAATCAACCAACGAGCTCTCTGCCTCTCTCTCTCCTCTTATCTCTTCCTTTCTGGCCTTCCTCCCATTTTTATAGGTGACTTCTAACTAAAGTTCTGTCCCCAGTAGTTCTAGGGCCTGCCAGAAGAAGTAACAAAGGCATGATACTAATTTCGAAAAGAAAGCCAACTTAAAATAAATCAGGGACAAATTTCAGTTAATCAGTACTTACACTAGCACTGACTTCAGAAAAGGCACATTTTTACTTATTGTAACATCACCCACTGATGCTAGTTTTATCCTGCTGGGTCCAAGTAAAACTATACTTCTATATGACATCTCTTCAAATACTTGAAAATATCTATCATATTTTTCCTAAATCTTCTACTCTCCAGGTGGGGTCTGACCAAGGCAGAGAAGATCAGGTGTATAAGTTTTCTTGTAGTGGAGACTGACTCACTTAATAAAGCCAAAACTTACATTGTCTTTTTTATCTTTTTTTTGCACTGTATAACCATCAGCATTGATTCAAATTGATCTTGTAGTACCTAAAACCTCTAAATTTTTCTTTTTTAAAAAATTTTCCCCAGGTAAGTTGTCTAGCTGCCTAAGTGGCTCACTGTAAGATCCAGCAGGATAAACTCCATTCCTGTATTCCTATTGGCTTCATTTCCTAATTTTGACCTTGATTTTGAAAAGTCACAAAGTTAAAGGTCACAAAGTGATAGCCTTCTCCAGTCTTTATTTTAAATAGAAAAGGACTCCATTTTTCTCATCACTGCATGTTAAGTTCATCTCATCAACTCCAGGCAGCAAGCCAAAACTTTCAGCAATCTTCCTCTTGCCCACCATGTTGAATTTAAATATAACTCCTCTTGATGATGGCTTTAGCATCATCCCCATTCTCAGATGGTTCTAGCCTTTAGCATTACTGATACAACTGTTAAAAGGGTCATGTAGCTCTTTTGTATTTATTGTGAGTTACCTGACATCTAAATATTTGATACATTTCTTTTAAAAATTTAAGCTGATGGTATATATATATACACACATACACACATACATACACACATATATACATATATACATACATACATACATACATACATACATACATATATGATCCACTTTGGTATATACATCTCTCCATTTCCAGTCAGGTAGCTGAACCCTAGACACCTTCTACTTTTCAACTTCTTCTCATGTACTGTCTTCCCCAGTTAAACTGTGATCACCTTGAGGGCAGGGACTGACTTTTGCCATTCTTTGTATCCCCCAGTGCTTCTCTCAGGGTCTAGCAGGGTTTAGCACAGGGTCAGTTGATTGACTAGGCAGTTCATGCAGCTAATACTCATGATATTCATTTCTGTTTATGTCTTCAGAAATTTATCAATATCTTCCTATCCATTTCAAATTGATTTTCTCTTTAAAAATAACACTGGATCCTACTAACTGTTTTTTTTTTATATCTTTTTCTCTCAAGATTCTAAAATCTAAAGATGTTTCTAAAACCTTTTCCAAAATCTAATTTTTTTCTGAAATCTACTTCCTCAATATTTAGAGCACATTTCAGACTATTCCTACATTATCTCTCCTCTATTACATATTCTGTCATGTGGTGGTCATTTTTCTTTTTTTTTCCTTCAATCACTAGTTTTCTCTTTGTGAGTCAGAATCCATTACAGAGTAGCAGCTTGCCATTTCCTTTGTCCAGCCTTCAAAGTATAACATTATTGAGGTAAGTCACAAATTTACCAGCTGCTCTGCTTTTGGCTACACCAGCAAATGGTCTGATACCTAAGATCTCCCATAACTTCAAGACCAGGTTTCTTTTCAAGTACTCTCATCCCAGCCTTCTCTTGTCCAAACAAATATCGCTTGTCAGCTCAGCAGATAGCTGTATGACATGAATTTAAGGCCTGTCTTCTCTTGGCCCCTGTTCTTTACTTCCTCTAAACTTTACATCCATGCCACCTCTGCTGTTGGCTCATCCTGGAAATTCACTCAGCATATGAGCCTTCCTTGCCCTGGAAAAACCTACCATTTCTGCTGCCACTTCTATTTTGTGGAGTGGTCCAGGTAGCCCTGTTTTCATTCCTTTCCCAGACCCATTCTTGGCTTTCTTTGGATTTCAAAGCCATGCTCCCATGGCTATATCACCACTCCCCCCTTTCTTGCTTCTTTTTGCATACTGATTTTCCCAATTAGAATATAAGCTAATTCGAGGACAGGGACTATCTTCTTTTTAAGGAAAAAAAAAGGTTTTCAATTCCAAATTTTCTCCCATCCTCCATTCCCTACTCTATCCATTCAGAAGGCAATTTTATTTCTTCTGGCTTGAATCTGTATTCCTAGTCCTTAGGATAGTGCTCAGTATATTATAAGTGCATAATAAATGCTTTGACAGGAAGAATTGTCAAAAATGTGCTTTAAGTACATGTACTTAAAATAAGAGATTTAAGATAAGTTACAAGGAATTTTCTCACCTTGTTTGGGACTGAATTTTTAAAATCAAAATCAAACCAAATCAGTCAAAAGAATAATCAATGGGAGTAGCTAAGTGGTACAGTGAATAAAGCACTGGCCCTGGGATCATAAGGACCTGAGTTCAAGTAAGACATTTAATACTTACTAGCTGTGTGACCTTGGGCAAGTCACTTAACCCCAACTGCCCTGCCTTCCCACCTCCAAAAAGACAAAACAAAAGAAAAAAAAAGAAAAAAAAAAGAAAGAAAGAAAGAAACAGTCAGCCTAGCATACATGCTCCTGTTGCTTGCTAGGCTAGATGAAGCAACTCATAGACTCAGTTATTCACTAAAAGAATATTAGCCTGTCTTCATGAGAGATAGCAGCTTGTCTTGGCAGCCATTGAATTTCAATGAAGGGGAGCATAATATGGCAGATGATCCTTAACAATTGTAGATGCTAGCAGCTTTGTGACTATGAAATGAGGGGACATGCATACCCAGCAAAAATAGCATAGTGGAAAGCAGAGATTCAACAACAAACAAAGATAACGAAATATTAGCAGAGAAAACACAACTCCCAACAGAGAGCAAACATGCAATGCCCAGGAGAAAGAAGCAAACAGGAGAATAATGAGATTGCCAGAGGACAGTCATAGCTTGAAAGGCATGTTTGCTCAGTCACACATGTAGCTTGGCCAGAAATTCCCCTCCATTCATGTGTATGATCATGTGTATGACTTCTCACTGGTTGTAAGATAACTACAGGAAATTTTATTAGATATATGCATAGATAGTAGGATTTGGGTGGGTATCTTGAATCACTTTAAAGAGAGTGGTAATGATTTGTCAGTAATGTTTTTGAAGAAAATGATTACCTATAAAATGCCCTAAACCTTGGAGAGCTTTTCTAGGGAGCCCATAATGAAGGAGCACAGGTATTACGTCAAAATTTATAAGATCAGATCAAATTCAAGTCAGCCTAGATCAGACTTGGACTTCAAGCTTGGACTAGCTCCTTTTTCTTAGGTAGATTAGTTTAAAAAAAAAGTAGAACTGTAGGTGAATTCTAAATAAGGTAAGTATGAAGGTTCCAGCTACCTGAGATATTAACATACACCTGAGTAAGTATCTAGAATTTTTGGCACTTTGAGACATTCTGAAATATACCAGAGAAGTTCAATAGTGGTTGACAAATTTAATGATTTAAAGAAATACTACTGCAATTCCTTTTGTAAAGGATAATAATAGTTTTATGTAATCTATTTTAATGGGATTTTTCTCTGGTGTGATTTTTCTTTAAAAAAAAAAGCAAAATATTTTAAATTCTTTTTCCCCCAGAGAATACTGAGATAAAAATTAGGGCATCTATTTACTAGACTGATGCAATTTCTGCCTGTTTAAAGTATTGTTATGTTTAATAAAGAATTAGAGTAACTCATCAAAAAGCAGAATATTTTCCTAAGTAATCTCATTTGAAACATTATATCACATATTGTATATTTAAAGTTTCTTCCATTTAGTTTATTATTTGTCAAAGTTTATTTATCTTACCTGATGTTATTTTAATAGCCTACTGTTAAATTTTGCAGGACCCAAATTGTCTGATAAGCAAAAAGATTATTCA
>CM053594.1:154094296-154109189 GCA_028646575.1 Pseudocheirus occidentalis
TTGATCTCTCTTTTATGAGCATAATCATGACTGAATTTTTAAGGTTCAATATTTTAAAACCAGACCTTCCATTCATAGAAACTATTTTGATTCATTTATCTATCTAATTTTTCATACATTTACCTAATTGTACAGGATGTACTCCTTTGGATTATTTCGTAAGGCTCCCTGGAACTTTATTTAAAAAAAAAAACTTGGGGATGTGTA
This sequence comes from Pseudocheirus occidentalis, assembly GCA_028646575.1. Lineage (NCBI taxonomy): Eukaryota > Metazoa > Chordata > Mammalia > Diprotodontia > Pseudocheiridae > Pseudocheirus > Pseudocheirus occidentalis. The sequence continues at coordinate 154,094,504 of CM053594.1, forward strand.
TGTGTGTCTATATACATATATATATGTAAATAGATAGATAGATAGATAGATATAAAATCCTGTATTATGCTTAACTTTGCTAGGTATGATATTTTTTGCTGGCACCCCAGTTCTTTCGTTCTTCAATATATAGTGTTCTAAGACCCATTGTCCTTCAATGTCTCTGCAAACAGGTCTTGTGCGATTCTAATTGTGGCACCAGCATATTGAAATTGATTTTTTCTTGTTGCTTTTAAGATTTTATCCTCGAACTGGTGGGTTTAGAATTTGACTAAAATATTCCTATAAATTTCCTTCAGAGGATATCTTTCAAGTGATGATTGGTGATTTTTTTCTATTTCTATTTCCCCCTTCTTCTAATGCTTCAGGACAATTTCCTTAATTATTTCTTGTATTATTGCATCAAGATTCTTTTTTTTATCATAGCTTTTAGTCCTATGATTCCTGTTTTCTCTTCTTGATCTGTTTTCCAGATGAGTTGTTTTTCTTATAAGATGTTTCACTTTTCTTCTATTTTTCCTTTTCTCTTCTTTTTTGTGCCTTTTGTAGAGCAACTGGGGTTAAGTGACTTGCCCAAGGTCACATGGCTACTAAGTGTTAAGTGTCTGAGGCCGGATTAGAACTCAGGTCCTCCTGACTTCAGGGCTAGTGCTCTATTTACTGAGCCTCCTAGCCAGCCCTCTCTTCTATTTTTTAAATCTTCATATTTTGTTCAATTATTTCTTGGTCTCATAACTTCACTGGCTTCACTTTTCCCGGTTCTAATTTCCATTTTCTTTCCTTAAGATTCTAGATCTCCTTTTCTAACTGGTTGACTTCCTTTTCATAATCTTCTTGTTTTTCTTGGATTATTATGTTTTTCCTCCATCTCTGTCATTTGTTTTTAATCTTTTTCAAGCTCTTCCATGAATTATTTTTGGGCAGGTCACCATTTGATGTTACTCTTTGGGGTAGAAAAGGGTTTCTTAGCTGCAATATCCTCCTCTGAAGATGAACCCTGGTCTTCTCTGTTCTCATAACTTTCTATGTTTGGATTCTTTCTCCTTTACCTTTTGGTAGTAATAGCTTAATTATTTGTAGTCACTTCTAGCACTGAAGTATAGGGGATGGTGCTTCTCACCCTAGATCTTCAGGTCTCTCTTCAAGCCTGGAACCAAAGCCAAACCTCCAGTCTCCTGTAAGTGCCCACTGCCAGGGGCATTCTGCCCCAGTGTTCCTGCCCTCACCAGGTGTGTGCTGGTTCCTTTTTGTCCCCACCTCTCTCCATAGCACAGCTGGGTCTGGGGTTCCCTGTCAGCAGAGGTTACCTCAGTCTTCCCTGGCTCAAATGCCCAAGTCCCTTCACTATCCCAGAGATAAAAGTTTCTGTGGTTGGGGCACAGCAGCCTCCCAAAACAACTAACCGCAGCAATTGTCACTTGTTGTTAATGGAGGTATTTGCTCTTCACAGGGACCAGACCTCATCCTGGAATTTTTTTTCTGATTCTCTTGAACTGTCCTAGGATGACTCCTATTGTGCCACTATCCTTCTTTATTTTTACCCAAATTTTGTTTGTCCTAAGATGCTATTTTATCCCTTTTGTCGGAGAAAATCTTGAGACCTTGAAATTTTCTGGCCTACTCCACAATCTTCCCAGAATACTCTCCTGGGATATTAAGAATATCTAGATAGATAGATAGATAGATAGATAGATAGATAGATAGATAGATAGATAGATAGAGATAGATAGATAGATAGATAGATATACACACCACACACACACACGAACACACACACACACACACACACACACACATATCTATGTGAGGCAGCTAAGTGCCAGAGTGGATAAAGCCCCAGGCCTGGTCAGGAAAGCTCATCTTCATGAGTTCAGATCTGGCCTCAGACACTTACTAGCTATGCGACCCTGTGCAAGTTATTTAACTGTGTTTGCCTTAGTTCCTCATCTATAAAATGAGTTGGAGAAGGAAATGGTAAACCACCCCAATATCTTTGCCAAGAAAACCCTAAATGCGGTCTTAAAGAGTCGAACATGACTGAAACTACTGAACAGCAACATAGCTCTGTGAGGTTTATGCATAGAAATAAGAATTCCACAAAGGGGAATTGATGAGGTTGCCAAAAGAGAGAACAGAGAAAAAGGATAGACCAGGACAGAGCCTTGATGCATACCAACAGTTAGTGGGAGTGATATGGATAAACCAACGAAGGAAACTAAGAAGAAATAGTTGAATAGGTTGGAGGAGACCCAAGAAGAGAAGCACCATGAAAGTCCAGAAAGAGTTTCCAAGAAAGATATCTACAGAGTTAAATGCTTTAGCAAGATCAAGGAAAATGAGGACAGAGGAGCGGCTTTTAAATTTGGTATGTCCACACTGGTAACTTTGAGAGAAACCATTTCAGCTGAGTTATGACATAGGGAATAAGACAGGAAGAAAATTAGAAGAGATGAAGTGAAAGCATCAAGTTTTTTCAATGAGTTTTGCTAAGAAAGGGTGGGAAAAAGAGAAGTATAATCTATTGAGCTGTGTGTTTTTAAAATTAAATATGGTGATAGTTGGGGTGTATTTGTAGCCTGCAGGAAACAAAAGGGGAAGAATTGGAGATTAGAGATAGAATGGGGATGATAGTGAGGAGAATTTGCTAGAAATAATGGGAGAAGAAGAGATCAAAGATTCATATGGAGGATCCTATTGAGAAATGCCACTTCTGTCAGAAACTGGAACAAGGGTAAAAATGTTGATACATAATAGAAAAGGATTGTAAAATGAAGGGTGGGGAAGAAATTCTCATGACCACTCTCTATATGCTCACATTAAAAAAAAGTGTCAAGGAAAACTAAAGTCCTATTCTGACATTCCTGATTTTCAACTATGAGTAGTTTCTGTCAGATATCCGTTGGAATGTCAAGTCAAAGGCAAAAAATGAATTTATGCTCAGAGTTTCCTTTACATTTTGCAAAGACTGTGTGCCTCCCAGCAGTCTGTATGTGTTTCCTGTGTCATGAAGCTTCCCTCCCATGAAATCTGGTGGATTGTTGGCAGTAATTGGCTCACCACTGAAATATGGCACCACAACATTAATGCAGTGATGCTTAAAGCATACAGAGTTTTCAAAGCAATTGCCACTAAAGGTGTTGTTATCCCCAGTCCCCACAGAGAACTTGGGCAGCTGCCCTGGAAACAAATTTACCTGATGACAGACATTGCTGCCACAGGGATGCTAAACACTTTCATCTCTACATGGTCCATTGCATACTTAGCATTAATGGTGAGCAAGGTTTTGGCATACCAAATGGACTCCCCATCTCCATGTCACTCAAGTCTTTTCAACAAAAAGGGAGAATAAGAATAGGCATGGTATAACCCGCTGGCTAAATTTGGCCACCAACCTGCAAAGTAATTCTTGGTCCTCATCAGCTTGATTTTTACTTCAGTTGAGTAATATTTTTTTCCCTCAAAATAACAATTCTTTCCTGTAGTCTACAACTCCAGGCTTCCAGAGGAAGTCTAGCTAGAGGTGCTATTCACAAAGCATTTATTAATGCCCTAAGGCTCTGAGGAATCACAGTGCCCTGATGTGTCTATATAAAAGTCCCTTGAAACAAATGGCAGGAACAAAATGTTATCATTGAATAAACACTACCTCAGCCAGAGTGATGTACAGCAAGGGGTGCTTAGTGTGACCTGATACCTTTAAAGTATCTTTGAAGACCTGAGGAGAGCCTTGAAACATGGAAATTGTGTTCTGCTGATACCACTTACTGGATTAGTAACCTAGCCAGTGTGATGTAATTTCTATAAATCTTAGAAATATCTTACTTACTAGAAATGCTTTGGTGAAGATAGCCTTGACTACTAAAGTGAGCAAAGAAGGAATATGCATGAAGTTGACAAGATAAGAATGCTTTCATTTTAATATCTATACTGATACATAGAGAGTTAAATCTATGATTTTGTTGGTAAAGGGAGAAATTAAACATACACACACAAATACACAAATGGGTACATATACACAAACATATGTGTATATACATATGTCAGTGAAATCATTAGTCGTCTTTTATGTAGTTATATATATGTATAAGTACTATAATAAAAGCATTAATATATTTTATTTCATAGTACATACATGTTTATGTACATATATGTATACATATACATGTATGTGTGTATTTGTCTAGGTATGTGTGTATAGGAGATACACAAGGTGTCTCAAAAGTCTTAGCATACCTTAAAACAACATTAAGATTTTTTGAACCCTCTATATATGTTGAATATCTTATTTCTCATTATCATTAAAGTCCTTCCTTACAATAGAGTTTCTTAACATTTTTTATGACATGGATCCCTTTGGCAGTGTGGTAAAGTCTATCATCTCCTTCTCACCTTTATATACATAAAACAAAATACAAAGGATTATAAAAAAGAATCAATTGCATTCAAATATATTTATCCTTACATTTAAAAACAAGTTCAGAAATGCCAGAGTAATACACGCTTCCATAAGACTACTTTCCTAATAGTCTCTCCAGTACATAATATATTAATTTCTAATTTCTTTCAGAAATACTGAATTTTTAGGGTTTAAAAATCACCAAATATTTACTTCTCTTTATTATGAATAGCATCTAGGTGGCATAAGAATAGAGAACTGGATTTGGGATCAGGGTAACAAGTTAGAATCCTGTCTCTGACACTTATAATGGCTGTGATACATGATATGTGATATGTATACACAGTGATTAAACATTTTGGCAGATAGTGTGTTACAATGGCTCTGGAGACAGAGTACCTGGAATCAAATCCCTCTCTTTCACTTGCTGCCTGGATGATCATGAGTAAATCATTTAATCTCCCTCTGTACCAGTTTCTTCACATGTAAGATGAAAAGGATGGATGAATGCAATGCCATGCACAAGCAGCTTCCCAAAAGAAAGCTACTGTGAACGGCCTTTAAGGTTCTGATTACACAACATAGTGAACACTCCATTTATTCCATTACAAATCAAGGCAAACATTCACAACAAATTATAATATAATATTCACAACATTACATCTTATCACAACAAATCACAATATACTGTTCACAACAGCTTAACATTAGAATGTGGACATAATTACCACCAAAGTGGTCACAGTATTTAGAATAAAGACCAAAAAAGAATCATCTGGTTTCCCTAAGGGGGAAACCCTCCTTACCTAATCATTCAATCATTTCACAATTACAAGTCAGTCTTCCACTCATGGGGCAATCATAATTTAACTTAATCAGTCACTTATCCAGATTCACAATTACTAAGTATCATTAATCACTAAATACAATCATTAGAAAATTATACTCCACCCCTTGGTGACTATGAAACTTCAATTTCATCACATGTTCAATATCCATTTACTTCATCTTGACTCAGGGTGGTCTCTCAGATTCCCTGGATCCCCTTCCATTGTCCCAATTCCTACCTGAATCCAAACGGTCACCTGGATGCAGAGGCAGAGAGCTCCAAGGTTCTAGTCCAGTTCGCCGGGCAGTTCTTGGTACACACTGAAGTTCACAAGGTCCAGCACATCTCAAAACTTTCACCACTTCTGTTGCCAGAAACTCAAAGATCAACCAAACCACAAACAAACAAAGTCTTATCCCAGCCATGCCCTTCCAGTCCTCCAGCAGTTCAGCTGGCCCTAGGACCCAGAAGAAATCTCAGCCTTTCAGCCACTTTGGCCTTCCAGGAGGCAGCAGCCACTTTAGCCTTCACCAGATTCTGGTCTCATAGCAACTCCAACTCAGTTCTCAGTCTAGTAGCAGCCCAGCTCCCAGATGCTAGAACAATTCTGCTTTCTCCACCAGGAGTAAAGCTCTTCTTAAGTACGCACACACACACACACACATTGGCTTCTTGTCTCAGCCAACCCCTTTCTGTTATGTCAGTAACAAGAGACAGAGTTCACACTTTCTGTTTCTTTCACAGAAGTACTTTGCCCTTAGTTACTAAGGGCTAAGTACCTGCTAAATTAATTATCATTGCAATGTATTACCTCTGAAGTCCATTTCATATCTAGATAATGTAGTGCAGTAAAATATATCAATATACCTCTAAACTGTCAGGTTATGAAAATTGTTGTTCAGTCATTTTGGTCATGTCTTCATGACCCCAGCTGGTAACTCACTAGAGTGCTTTGCCATTTCCTTCTCCAGCTCATTTTACAGATGAGGAAACTGAGGCAAACAGGGTTAATTGACTTGCCCAAGATCACACAGTTAGTGTCTGAAGTCAGATTTGAACTCAGAAAGATGAGTCTTCCTTGCTTCAGATTTGGTGCTCTACTTACTATGCCACCTATCTTCTCCTATGAAAATTAATTCTGAGATATTAAAATAACGTTGTAATTGAAGAATAGTCAATATTTTATTCTCAGTAGTCTGGCTGTAACATAAGCAGGTCTTCAAGATGAAATAGGTAGTTCCTAAAGTCAAATTAAAGAATCTGATGAAATCACAATAATCAGAAACACTGTAGAAGAAGAATGTTAAGAAGTTATTTATTACATGATCACTGAGAATCAACTTATTCTAATTTTTAAAGGGATTATTTGACATCCCTTGGTAAATAATTTGATATCTGACAAGTCTCATTTGTTAGCAATTCTTCCTCACAGGTGAATTAAATCCTCAATACTATTTCTCCTGTCTACAACAGAGATAAGGTACAGCGAATACTTTGCTTAATAGTCCTTCTTATATTATATATTTGAAGTGTAGACCTCTTTCTATCTTCCCAGGTGTGAACTAATTAGAGTTCTTTTAGCTAGAAACATTATGATTTATCATCTAACTTTATTGTACTTTTCTGAATACATTTCAAAATCTCAGGATTCTTCATAAACTCTGTTGTCCAGACATCACTTCAGTACTCTAAAGAAGATACAGTTGTATAATATTATATTTGGCATGACCTTTCCTTCAAAAGATCACAGTTTTCATTGGTTCAGATACTCTTTCCATCAGTAGAAATTGTGACTCTGCCACAGCTTAGTAAACAATTTTTCTGAATTTTTCCCTGTCCAAATTGTTTCATCACTAATTCTCTCTAAACTTAATAGGTTTGTTCTAGAATCATAATCTACACTATTTAGAAAGAGAAATGCTAGGTATAATATTAGCTCCAAAGCAGATAAACCAATAATGAGTCTCAGAAAGACAAAAGGCAAAAGTAAACAAGAATTTCAAAAATTCCCATAAGTATTAAAATTTAGAGCAAAGCGAGCTAAAAAGTTCCAGTGTAAAAGAGGACAAAGCAGGGGCAGAATCAACATGATGGAATAAAAGTAGGGCCTTGCTTGAGCTAGCTCCCAAATCCCTCCAAATACATGTAAAAAATGACTCTTAGGGGCAACACAGTGGTGCAGTGAATAGAGCACTGGCTCCTGGAGTAAGGAAGGCCTGAGTTCAAATCTGGCCTCAGACACCTCCGTCACTTATTAGCCATGTTACCTTGGGCAAGTCACTTAACCCCAACTGCCCTGCCTTCCCCCTTCCAAAAAAGCAAAAAAGAATAAAATGACTCTTAAATTCTAGTACTGGAGAACCCAAAAAATAACAGAGTGAAACTCATCTCCAGCCTGAGGTAGCCTGGAAGACCTACAGGAAAGGTGTATCATACCAGGCTGGGTGAGCAGCATAGGCTGGTGTGGGCTGAGCCAGGAGCAGATGGAGATGGAGCAAGCCTCAGGGGACTGAATTACTGGCAGCTATGGCAATTTCTGAAAATAGAATGGAGGGTCAATGGGTGAACTCTGTGGGACTTGGGTGAAAGAAGAGTGAGTGTGGTCAGAGTGAGAGTGGTCAGAACCCAGAAAGTGAAGGTGGCTGTAGCAGCTCTAGGCCCACACTCTGTGGGGGATCCAATGACTGATGCAAAAATCCCTGAAGCCTGGAACAGTAAACCCAGCCACACCCCCCACTAGAAGGAGAGTCCTTCCTTGACAGTGAGTTAGAAAGTAAAGTTTTTGACTGGGAAGATGAGTAAACAGTATAAAAAAGTCAGACTAGAATCTTACTTTGGTGACAAAAAAGATCAAAACATTCAACCAGAAGAAGACAACAAAGTCAAAATGCCTACATCTAAAGCTTCCAAGAAAAATACGAATTGATCTCAGACCATACAAGAGCTCAAAAAGATTTTGAAAATCAAGTAAGAGAAGTAGAGGAAAAACTGGAAAGAGAAATGAGAGTGATGCAAGGAAATAGTGAAAAACCAAGTCAACAGCTTGCTAAAGGAAGCCAAAAAAATGCTGAATAACACCTAAAAAAATAGATGAACCCAGAGGTGAAATGGGGGAGGATATAGGAGAGAGTATATTGGGGGAGGGGGTATACAGTGGGATTGCTCTTTGGGCGGGGTAGGGTAAAGACAGGGAGAAAATTTGTAACTCAAAATCTTGTAGAAATCAATGATGTAAACTAAAAATAAACAAAAATTACTTTTTTAAAATAGCACTTAGCACAGTGACCTGCACATAGTAGGCAATTAATAAATGTTTATTGATTGACTGACAAAAAAGATAGACTAACCCAAATGGCAAAAGAGGTCCAAAAAGCCAGTGAGGAGAAGAATGCCTTAAAAAGCAGAATTGTCCAAGTGGAAGAGGAGGTCTTAAAACTCACTGAAGAAAATAATTTCTTAAAATTAGAATGGAGCAAATGGAAGCTAATGACTTTATGAGAAATCAAGAAATTATAAAACAGAACAAAAAGAATGAAAAAATAATAGGCAATGTAAAATATCTCACTGGAAAAACCACTGATGTGGAAAATAGACCCAAGAGAGATCATTTTAAAATTATTAGACTACTTGAAAGCCATGATCAAAAAAAAAGCCCAGACAAGAAATTACCAAGTAAAATTACCCTGATATTCTAGAACCAGAGGGTAAAATAGAAATTGAAAGAATCCACCAATCACTTCCTGAAAGAAATCCCTAAAGGAAAACTCCTAGGAATATTGTAACCAAATTCCAGAGTTCCAAGGTCAAGGAGAAAATATTACAAGTAGCCAGAAATAATTCAAGTATTGTGGAAATACAATTAAGATAATGCAATATCTAGAAGGTTCTATATAAAGGGATTGAGGGCTTCGAATATGATATAGCAGAGCCTAAAAGAGCTAAGATTAAAACCAAGAATCACACACCCAGCAAAATTGAGTATAATACTTTGAGGGGAAAAACTCGGCATTCAGTGAAATACAGGAATTTCAAGCATTCTTGATGAAAATACCAGAGCTGAATAGAAAATTTTATATATATCTTTCATATTCTCTCATAAGTACATTTACACAATGTGTCAGAATCCTTCCTATGGATCTCCTGATATTATTTGGATGCCACTGAAGAAGAGAGGCTATTAATTACCCCCCTGAGTTATATATATACATATATATGTATATATATGTATATGTATATATATGTATGTATATGTATATATGTATGTATATGTGTGTGCGTGCGCACATGTGTGTATAGAGATATAGATAGATAGATAGACAGATAGATAGATAGATAGATAGATAGATAGATAGATAGATAGATAGAGGCATATATAGATATAGTCATGTATACAGAAAAATTTTTGTTATAAAAATATTGTTGGTCTTTTAAATTTTCATCTTTTTTTTTGTCCTCCTTCCAAATTCTACCTCAAATATTGTTGATACCATCTCACTCAGTTGAGTCTCTTGATACCATTTTTTAAATTTGTTTTTCTGCTTCTTCCTCTTTTATGAGGTGATGCTGCTCATTATTTTATACCATCTTTCTCTATAAAAGGAAAGAGAACATTGGAGAACCTACGTAAAGTTGCAGTGGACTTTTGCTGGAATCATCACTAAAACCCAATTCCTGTGGACAGAACTGCAATGAGGAAGAGTGGTGGGCATAGTAAGAATTTAACAAGCTCGGAGTAACAAAATAAGGATGAACAGGAAGAAAAATCTAGAAAAATCAAATTGTAAAACTGGGAAGAGGAAAACATGGATCCAGTTAGGTAGATCTTGTTTGGTCTGAGCAACCCCTTGTGCTGATGCGGCAAGAGGCATTTCAGAATGAAATCACACATGGGGAAGAAGTCATTGTTCCTCCAATCTGATGGAACCCTCACATCAAGGGGACTACTTTGAGGATGACTACACGTTCTGGAATCTGTCCTAAGCCATTACTTCAAGGCACAAAGAGAACACAAAAAATGAAGGAAAGAAGAAAAGAAGCCCTTATTATTCACCTACCATGTGTCAGCTAAGTACTTTACAAATATTATCTCATTTTATTCTTAGCTTATCCTTCAATGATGGCAGTTAGGTATTGCTATTTTCCCCATTTCACAGCTAAGGAAACTGAAGCAGATGGGTTTAAGTGACTTGCCCAGAGTTACACATCTAGTAAGTGTTTGAAGTCAGATCTGAAGTCAGATTTACTATAGACCCAGTTCTCTACCTATTCTACCACCTCATGATAGGAAGTCCTTCTGCTGACTGTGAATGTGATTGGGTCTGGCATACTTCATGAATTCTTGATCTTTGATGCACAACTGTATCTGTATAAGAGAAGTAAACGTTTTATAGTTCCTGCTTGAATTTGGTCAGTCATTTTTACAATTCTGATACCTGGCTTTAGGATGTTTGACAAGGACCTGCCTAAGATAGTATTGTCTCTGGATATAAAGACAATACCTAGATTTGATTTTTGGTTCTACCACTAACTTTGTTTGGACACTGATAAAGCATTTTATTTCTCAGTCTATTTATTTCTCAGTTACATTGAGCGTGAAGGCATAAATGACTTATAATGTTTATTATAATTTTAACATCCTATTTCACACAGAGCTCTCTCTGGTTTGTGGTTAAGTGAAAACAAGAAAATAACCAGTTCTCTTTTTCTTCGTTTTAAGCTAGACTAAATATATTGAGTGTCTGTAATTTTCCTGTTTTCTTCACTTATGTTAGTCAATGTGGCTATTAGATAGAGGACTAGATTTTGAATCAGGAAATTTGTTTCTGACATAAAAGTGTGAAGGTCAAATAACTTAACTTGTTAGCATCCCAGGCAATTCATTAAGACTATGAGTGGTCCATCTGCTTTAGTGGAGACAAGTTCCATAAAAAGGAATTCTCCACATGAATGAAATCATAGAGTAAAAAAAAAAACTGTGCCTTGAGTTTCTTTGCAACTTTTTTTAAAAAAATGTTTTTATTGATGTCTTTATTTTTATATCACCATGATTCCCCCTTTCTATCTCCCTCACTCCCTCCCAGAGAGCCACTTCATATGATAATATTTTTAGACAAGAAAAAGAGGAAAAATATTCCTCAGATAATTTGAATAAGATATTGAAAAAAAAGTCTGATGAACTTGTGAACAAGTGCAACACTTATGAACCTTCCACCTCTGCTATGGGGATGGATGACTTTTCCTATCCCTTCTTTTGACCCATATTTATTTTTTCTAATTTTTCAATATTCACTTTTAATTTCTTTGTGATTCTTTTTATTTACATTGTCTTCCTAATGGTATATGCTATTTTCTTGGCTCTGCTCACTTAACGCTGCATCAGTTCATATAACTCTTTCCATCTATAATCATCTTTGTCAATTTTCAGGGTGTGAGGTAAAATCTTATGGTTGTTTTATTGCTTATTTCCCTTATACTGATTGATACAGAGCATTCCTTTATGTGGTTACTAATAGTTTGCAATTATTCTTTTTGAGAACTATTTTTTAAAATCTCTTTATCACTTATCTAGTAAGAAATGGCTTTTGGTCAGATAGAAAGATAGAGCTAAATCTAGACAGATGCATTTAAATGCTATTTGTGTATATACCTTAAACCTTTATCAGAGAAGTCTGATAAAAAGGTTTTGTTTTTCCTATTTGACGACTTCCCTGTTTATCATAAGTACATTAATTTTGTTTGTACATGAGTTTTTTCAGTTGCATGTATTCAAAGATATTTTATTTATCTTTTGTAATTCTCTCCTTCACTTGTTTGGTGGAGAATAGATCTCCTACCCATAACTATGAGTTGTACATAACCTAATTCATTTTATATTTTTATAAATTCATCTTTAATAAGGTCATACATTTGTTTTACTAACTATATCATGGAATGTGGTATAACATGTTTTTTTAGGCCTAATTTCTGCCTACAGAAGTTGTCCAAGTAGTTTTTAATCAAAAAGAGATCTCTTTCCTTCTTGTGTATGTCTCTTTGGGAAGACTATTTATAAATAGATCCTTCTATTTCCATTTCTCTTACCTTCCCCATAAAAATTTTTTTTTCTTGATTTACCACTCACCTACGATCCTTTCTCACTCCTCCTTATTCTTGAGCTCTAGGCAGCCCCTGACACTGTTGAGTCACCCTCTTTCCTTGATACTCTCTTCTCTCTAGGTTTCATGGCACTACTCTTTCCTGGTTCTTGTCTTACCTAACTGACCTCTCTTTCTCAGTCTCCCTTGCTAGATCTTCCTCCAGGTCATGTCTGCTAATCATGGTTTCCCTCAAGACCTTCCATCTTGGGTCTTGTTCTTTTCATCCTTTATACTACAGCTAGGTCCCTGCTAGTGTAACAAATGGATCCTATGATATGGTAGCGTTTTTCAAATTCACTCTATTCAAAGTCATAATTATATGTAAAATATAGTACTTGGTACCAGCCTAATGGAAATATGCAGCAAAAATTCAAATTACATGACCACTTTACAGGATTTATTATTCACACTAATCAAATTAAGTTAATTACTAGCTACATTTCATTTGGTTATCTTATCAGCTCCCATGGTTTCAATTAACATCTCTACACTGATGATTCTCCCATCTACTTATCAACCCTAACCTCTCTCCTGATCTCTAAGCTAGAACTTCTTACTTCCTTCTGACTAACTTGAACTGGATGTTTCATAGGCATCTTAAACTAAAAATGTCTAAACCAGAACTCTATTTTTCTGTCCAAACCCTCCCCTTTCTCTAACTTGCCTCTTACTGTCAAGAGTACTATTATCCTTCCAGACACACAGTTTCCCAGTCTAGGAATTATCCTCAACTCCTTACTTTCACCCAACATACTCAAACTATTCCCAACACCTTTTGATTTCGCCTTTATAATATATCTCAAATATGCACCCTTCTCTCTGATGACACAGCTACCACTCTTGTTTTGGCCTTTAACATCTCACTCTATTACAGCAGCCTTCTGGTTGTACTCCCTGCCAAGAGTCTCTCCTCATTTAGCTACCAAAGCAACTTCCTTAAGTACAGGTCTGACTTTTCTCTCCTTACTTAATAAACACAAGTGGTTCCATATCAACCCCAGGATCAGATCTAAAATCCTCTGTTTGGCATTCAAAGCCCTTAGTAACCTGCCTCCTCTACCTTTTTAGTCTGCTTACATCTTATAGCACACCCTTTTCCACCCCCTATTCTGCAATCCTTGCTGCTCCTCACATGTACCACTTCATCTCCCAACTCTCATAGATTTTATTAGCTGTCCATCATACTTGGACTCCTCTCCTTCTTCATCTGCTTCCCTGAATCCTTTACTTCCTTAAAGTCCCAGATAAAAATCACACCTTCTATAAGAAGCACTTATTGATTCCCCTTTAAGCTTATTGCCTTCCCACTGCTGAAGATCTCCAATTTATCCTGCATACATTTTGGTTGTACATGGTTGTATGTTATCTCTCCATTAGACTGTAAACTCCTTAAAGTCAATGATTGTCATTTATATTTCTTTGTTTTACCAGCATTTAGTATAGGGTACATAGATGTTTAATAAATGTTTATTGACCTACTAACTGAATCAATTTATTATTTGCACATTTAAAAAAATATTTCATTTCCTCATTTTGTTTTCTTTCTACCTATTCTAGACTCTTATTCTTTGATTCATGGTTGCTGTGGTTATTGTAGCACAGCTTGGTGGCTTGGTGGATGGAGTGTTGTGCCTGAAGTCAAGGAGATCTGACTTTAGGAATCAGACACTTACTAGCTGCGTGATCCTGGGCAAGTCATTTAACCTGTTTGTCTTAACGCACTAGAGAAGGAAATGGCAAAGTATCCTTATCCTTAACTATCCAACTTAACTGTATCCAAAGTATCCTAGAATCCTTAACAAGAAAAACCAATAGGCAGTGTTGATGAGCTATGGTCTCACAGAGTCAGACACGGCTGAACTACATATTTTCTTAGTCTTTTTTAGCCTCTGTTTGTAATGACATTAAAGCTTCTAAGGAACTTATTTTGTGTTCACTCTTCTAAACAGTTTCCATGTTATTGTTTGCATATCTCAACTCTTGGTTCACTTTTTGTGCTATGTCTCACTCTTAGAAATGTTCCTATAGCTGATAGAAAGTATGTTGCTTCTTTGGTAGGTATTCTCCTAAACCCTAATTGTGTAGATCATTATTAATCTTTGCCCATCATATAGTCATTTTTCTGTCCCATTTGCTGTATCAGCAAGCACCCTAGCATACCCAGGGTGGCTGCTAGCACAGGTTCTTAGATCTACTTTTCTAAAGGAAAGCAACTCTAAATGGGTTAACAATCTTACTTTAATCAATCAAACAGATATAATTTACTTAGTTCAGGGGAAAAAGTCAGCACCCTGAACTTCAGAGAATGCAAACACAAGTTACAAG
>CM053594.1:154109689-154142189 GCA_028646575.1 Pseudocheirus occidentalis
CATGAAGGGAGGAAACTTTGGAGGAGGCAGGAACTCGGGCCCTTATGGTGGAGGCCAATATTTTGCCAAACCATGTAACCAAGGTGGCTATGGTGGTTCCAGTAGCAGCAGTAGTTACGGCAGTGGCAGAAGATTTTAATTACTGTTAGGAAACAAAGCTTAGCAGGAGAGGAGAGCCAGAGAAGTGACAGGAAAGCTACAGGTTACAACAGATTTGTGAACTCAGCGAAGCACAGTGGTGGCAGGGCCTAGCTGCTACAAGAAGACATGTTTTAGACAATACTTTTTGTGTATGGGCAAAAAAAACACCAGACTGTATTTGTGACTAATTGTATAACAGGTTATTTTACTTTCTGATCTGTGGAAAGTGTAAAGCATTCCAACAAAGGGTTTTAATGTAGATTTTTTTTTTGCACCCATGCTGTTGATTGCTAAATGTAATAGTCTGATCATGACGCTGAATAAATGTGTCTTTTAAAAAAAAAATCTCACGAAGATAGATGTTAAAGGATAGGCCTCAAAGTCAGGCAGACCCAAGTTCAAGTTTGCTTCTGGTACACTGCTGGCTATTTGACACTAGACAAATCTCCTAAGTTCTCAGTGACTCAGGCAGCTCACTAAGATAGCAATTCTTTTGTATTAGCTGACTGAGCTAATTTCCTCACCAAGAGTCTCCTTACAGGCTCAAGTCAATGAAATTCTTGACAATCCCAACCTCCAAACCCAAACCCCTCCTCCAAATCCTTGTTGCTGTGATTGTCCTTTGTTCTCAAAGAGGTTCTTGGCACCGGGGAGATGATGACACGACTTGCAGCTCACTTTTATTTGAGTGAGGGAGACTAACAAGGTCACCAGCCTCACTTTCTCCTTCAGAGCCATCTGGGTCCAGTGGCCAGAGATATTCATCAGGACCACTGGAGATGACCCAGAATGCAATGGGAGACCAGATCCCATTCTAGAAAACAGTGAGGGATTTCTCACCTTAAGAAATGATTATGACCTTAGGTATTCTAAAATTTGTATCCGTCTAATAATAATATGACTATGAAAGTCACAATTTTTACCTCAGTTTTCCAGGATATAAAATGGATATTTTGCAGATTGTTATGTATGCTAAAATCCTTTGTAAGTGCAAATTATTACTTCAGTAAATTATTTTTACATAGTAGCTTTTCCTCCCCAAAGGACTGTGTAATAAAATGGCATAAGCAGAAAAACATAAAATGCTAGAATTGTTTTATGGGCCCCTAGCTGAGATTTTGAACTTGAACATTATATGCAGGGAAACATTAGATGCAGTAATTATATAATGATGTTTCACTGTATAACTATTATCATCCTTATTGCCACTTCCCATCAAGAATGAGGGCCAGACAGATTAACTGTCTATTCTGGGCTCTTACAATCCTCCTAAAACCCTGGGAATTCCTTAATCTTGTTCTTAGGAGTGCAGAATAGCCAGGACAAAAATGTTGAAAGTGTCAATTTCAAACTCTATGAATTTCCTAGTTTAACTTAAAAGGTATGAGAGAAGATAATTTTCCCATGTCCAAATTAAACAAATTTAGGTCAATGGATTACAGAGTCAAGTTTCACATGAATTCAAATCATAGTGAACCAAATTGAGTTTATTAGATGAGTTTGGAGTTTCTAAATTCAAAAAAATTCTTCTGCTTTTCTGTGCTTTTGGAGCTAGATACTGTGATCTAAACTGGTGGAGGGCATACCTAGGCTAATGATATCAGAGACTCAGTGATGCATCAAAATATTTTTTCTTAAGAATAGCTCATTAGCTGGCATATGGCAAACTGAGCAACTTTTGGGGTGGTGAGGGTAGGGTGAGGATTACACCAGAGATAGCAATGGAAAAAGCACCAAGTTGGAGTCAGAAACTGGATCTGGATTTGAATCCCTGTTCTGCAACCTTAAAGCCCTCTGGCTGTGTATAAGCAAGTCACCTAACTTGAGTATAATTTTCTTCTCTGTAAGATGAGATTTTAATATTTTAACTACTTATTTAACAGGGAGTGTGTGTGTGTGTATGTGTGAAAGAAATTAGGTAGCACAGTGAATAGAGGACAAGACCTGAAGTCAAGGAAATGTGAGTTCAAATTTGAACTTATTCTTACAAGCTAGATATATGAGCCACATCAGTTGTGGTACCCAGAACAAGTCATTTAACAACCATCTGCCTCAGTTTCCTCATCTGTAAAATGGAGATAATAGTACCTATCTCCTGGGTTTGGATGAAATGAGATAATATTTGTAAAGTGATTTGTAAACCATAATCCATTCTAAACATGCTAGTTCTTAGTAGTCGTAGTACCAAGTTCACTAAGTCACTACCTAGAAACAAATGTAGGCCAGGACAGACGCTGATTGCTAGAAAGCAGCAGGAAAGTCAAGAGTGTTTTGGGATAGAGGGCTGAAACAATCTGGTGTTTAAAGGAAAAGGTTGTTTATTTGGAGTAAAAATGTATCATAAGCCCAGGTTTATATAGGTTTGGCAGCTGGCATCCACAACTTTTAAGCAAAAACCTTCCTGTGTGTATGCCTAGTACCAGAAATGACAGAGGGACTGCTTACAAATGTGAAGGCCCATATTATCATTCATTCCAAGATATCAGTAGAAATTTATAGCATTCCTAACACAGGATTGCTGCGTAGATATATGCTTAGAAAACACTGACTGGCAGTTGCTTTTATCAGCCACACACGTAATATAAAGGTACACACGCATGTGGGCAACCAATACAATAGATGTTGTATTCTAGCGCTGGCAGAGCAAATAACGCAAACTGAAAAGAGCTGAATCTGGAATCAACAAGGAGCTGTGTTCAAATGATACTTCTGACAAGCTCAAGCTGTGTGATCTAGGGCAAGCCACAACCTCTCTGGGCTTTAATTTTCTCATCTGTCATTTAAAAGGATGAAATAAGGTATATAAAGCATTTTGCAATATAAAAGTCTGGTCTAACAGTGCTTATTACTCATCTATATTTTAGCGAGGCTTTCTGAACTTCTCCAACAGAGTTACACAACATGTATGTGAGGCATGCCAGGTTCACCATTTTCTGTTACAGTCTTCCTTATCAACTCTGCTTCCTTCAAACTTTGTAAACCATTCAGAGGAAAGTACGTGTCTGCCATAGGAATGTACAAATCATATACAAATGTGTCTGGAACACTAATCAGTAAACCATGACTGAAAAGAGAGTTTACTGGTGTTGTCCTCTTAGGCATGTGAGTGCTCTGACCAAAAAGAAACTAATAGATATCTATTGGAGACTGTAAATATTCAGTTATGATAAGCACTGCCATAAAATAAATTCAAGAACAACAATAATTTTTAAAAAACCAATACACACACACATACACAAAACCAGCATCAACAACAACAACCTACTATTCATTACACATTTGTCACCATATCACCCTTGCAGGTTTTTGTTTGAATAGAAAAAAAAAATTTGTTTTTAATATCCTTATATTCCACTCCTCTCCTTATCATCCAAGCATAATGAGTCATTAGAAAAAAAACAATATTATATTCAGCAATACAGCTTATTGTTCAGTGTAAATTATCATTGCATCAGCTGAGCATAAGTACCTGACACTTTGGAAAGCTCAGTAGTCAGCAGTTTCTGTTGGAACGGGTGGGTTCTCCCAGGCCAGCCAATAGAAGCTTTTTTCTTCACCCAGCATTCTTCTGTGTTATTACAGAGCCTAAAGTTCATGACCCCTGCATTGGATATAGGCACAAAGGACACAATTGATGACATCAAAAATCTCTGTGTAACTGTCACATGACTGGTTCCCTTGAGAGAATGATGCTTCTGGTACAGGTATAGAATGACCAATTACCATGACTACAGCAGATTAACTTGTAAATGCAAACGAATAATAGATTATGTAACAGAAAAAAAATAATATCCATTTTGATGCCAATCAAGAATGTCAAATTGCCAGGGTGTGTATCCAGGGCTGCCGGCAGTCTAGGAAAATTACTGAGATGTAGGTGGTGGAGGGTGAGCAGGGATGGAGGCACAGAGAAGAGGGAGGGATGCCTGGGTTCAGGATGCTTACTACAGATGACTCCATTATCCTTAAACCAACATCAAGATAAAAATCACACCTCTACACCCATAAAGCTCATGAATCAACAATGCAAAGAGAGCTTTTCAAAAATAACAGTAGCCAAGGTGAAATGTTAGCAAAGGTTAAACTATCGGTCAGCCTTGTCGTCACCTATTGCAAAATGTCAGAAAGATGACCCTAGCACAGACCCCAGTAGAGCTGGAGCGAACAAGACCAGTTATCTGGTATGAAAAGGGTATCTTTTATCCCACTGGTGTCCAGACCTGTGTCTGGATTATTCGTTTTGTTGCAGCCCTGACCCCCCAAGCTACAAACTGCATAAACAATGACTGATAATTGGTCGATTAAGAATGTCAAAGGGGCTATCCTTTTTTTCTCCACTCCTCTTGAATAAATGGGTCTTTAAAATAAAGCAGCACTCTACTATATTCTTAGCTACACCAAAATGAGTTGTTTTAGAAAGATCAAAAGCCATCCTTTAAACCCTAGAAAAATTCTATTTGCAGAAGCCAGAAGCCCCCTTTTATAATTTAAATCTCACCAGCCTTCAGTATTGCTAGGGGAGGAAAGAAAGGGTAGATGGGTCAGTGGTTTAAAAGCTAAGAAAAAAAAGCAATGCTTCTGAATATGTCCCAACTTTGACTTGAGTTTTCTGTATTTGCTTTTTGAAAATTAACTGAAAGTTAGAACTTTTTCTTTTAGATTTCAATGTCTGACAACATGAAATGATTTAGAAAGTCATATTTTTTTTGCATTTTAAACTACTTTTGTCCATTTATATTTGCATCCTATATTTATGGAAGAAAGATGCTCTCTAGGCTTAGAGTCAGTCATTAGGCATAAAATAGTAGTACATACTCAGAAGGAAAGAAAAATACCTGGATACGATTTCATACTCTCAATACTTTGGAATATGATCATTCCATAAATATTCTACTTACCAGTGCTATAATAAATTATTAACTGTGAGGTTCTTCTGCAATAATTCTCTTAATAAATTGTTGGATACTCTCAAGCTATGTATGATTCAAATTATACTAATGGGCCTTTTACACAATTTATAGTCAAAAGTAAAATGGCCATAAATAAGCATTTTAAAAAATAAGACTATAGGACTCTTCAAAATGAAACTCTACCCTGACCAATTAAAGAGACATTTCAGTCACCATTTCTCAGAGACAATGCCAAAGTACTTTTACAAATCCAGGAAAGACCAGGCATGGGGAAACACAGATATCACAATTTATTACTGATAACGTAATAGTTACACAAGCATATTGCCAGAGTACTCAGTACTTGGATGAAACATGATTTCACATTATAAATAAAATGCTTAGTTACTATATAATTTTTGATGTACTATATTATGATCAACACATACAAAATACACTTATTCAATTAATTAATTGACTAATGATGATATCAGTTCATTATTAAAAGAATAACTATGAAGTACATGCTTTCCAAGACCTGATAACTACATACTGGATCTTTTTGACTGCTAAATTTCTAAGGACGATATTGATGGCATATTGACATTTTGTTAAGAAAAATATAGCAGGCAGAGCATGCTTAATAACATAGTACACTTTGAAAATCTGATTACTGTTTCTAATGATGACATTGACATAAGGAATGTATGCAGTAAAAGCTTTGCTGAATATCATAATCAAACACCGAAAAGAGTTATTAAAATTCTAATTATGGCGTCATATTGTTCAGAAAACCTGGATCTTTTAAATGATTTATAACAAAGGAAAAATGCATGTATAACAAGGCAAATGAATGTATATATTTGAATATTACAATCATTCTCTCATATCAGCAGGAAAAAGTAGACAAGAATCTCAGATCATATTCATTTTAAGTGAAACTTGAAAATAGATTTCTGTTGAACTGAATGAAATATCGCATCAGACGTACATTGGAATGTTTTACAGATAGGAGAATTTAACAGGAGGCAAAATGCAAAACTGCCATATAAGATAGTACATTAAATAACTAAACAGTGCAAAATCACAACTGTTTTTTACAAAATAAAACTGTACAATAAAATGGGTCAACAAATCTGCAAATTATACTTGATGCCATTTGAAAGTCAGCTAAATAAGCATTTGCATATTAAATCTCTTTTAAGAATTAAAATTTAGAATTAAAGCATATCATATCTGGGAAATTCTACCCACCCCTCCAAAGGCGGAGGCAGAAGAAATCAAATGACAATTAATTGACATTTTTAGAGCTTAAAATATCATTGACAATAGGACATAAAAATAATCCATTTGCACGTATTAAAAACTTATAAACTATAATTTTCATGAAAAACAAGTCTTTAACTGTGTGATAATCCTACCCTGTGGAAAATATCAGCAGTTTAATAATAAGCCAATTCAAACCATATTAATGTTCAAATAAGAGTGAACACAAACATCCTCTTTGTATCCTGGAGTATATACTGCCATCTAGCGACCCAGGGATCTGACTCAATTGAAAAGAAGTTAACAGAAACCTTGAAGGATTGAAGCTCAAATGACCCACTGGGTTCTTCCCGTGGATATTTTATGTGCCAGGAAGGATGTGTTGGCTATACATTATTCTACACTAAGTACCATCCTCTAAATCCAATCTGTGTGGGTTTAGTCAATAATGTATTTGTAAGCAGGCTCCAGCTAAGAGCATGGGGTCCTCTTTTGTGACTACAGAAAAGAACAGTGAAAGTCTTAATGCACACTCACTTTGCTAGGAATCCTGTCACAAAGAGGCAGCCTTCACCAGTGGTCAGAGCAACCGAACACAGCCTGCTCCAGATAATAGAAAACAATGGGAGAGAATTGCCTTAAAAAAAAAAGCGGGGGGGGGGGGGGAGGAGGGAAGTCAGCTTTTCCCGATGTGCCTGATGTGGGGAAAAACAGGCACTCCATGATTTCTGAGTCCCAATGCCAGCAATATTAATGCAGTGCCGGGCTATTTGACCAATTGTACAACAGCCAAACAGTTTTAGGAACCAAAGACAATAGAGAATAACAAGGAGAGTCAATTTAGGTGAAATGTATTGAAGGAAATGAGGAGGGAATTAGGCACATAGTTTGATTCTGACAAAACAGAAGCCAACTTGTCCCTGGCACCTTTGGAAAAAGGAATTTGAGATCTTTTGAAATGACAAGGTCATCAAGACCTATGGAAATGAATGGGATATACAAAAATGACAATAAAGGTAACACAACTTTTTTAGGATTTAAAATATTAATTGTGGATGGGAGAAAAGATTTTCTTATTTCCCTTTTTGAATGATGCCTAGAAATCTTTTCCGCATGTTTAAAATAAAAGTAGCTTAATGCTGACAATGTAACATTTAAAATTATGGGTGAAACCAGGATACAGAAACTAAACAAATACTCCAAGCCTCCAAATAGATAACAATAGTAAGAGTTAATATTTTTAAATAGGAAAAAAGTAGATAAAAATCTCTAAATATATACAAATACTGAAATTTTACTTGAATTCACCTCAAGTAAACTAAAGAAATAATGGAAAATTATGTTGTTTTGAGTGCTTTTGCTTTTAAAAACAGTGGAAAACTTCCATTTCAGAATTAAGTTGTAAAATGTATAAATTATATATATATACAGACACATATATATAGGAATATAATTTGGAAGTTAAATTCATATGTATATGTTTATATGTATGGATATGCATTACATATGTGTGTATGTATATAAACACATCACATCTTTGGCAGCAATATAATAATACCAATAAGGGAAAAATAAATTATTTTTGAAATTACAATATTTTTCATGTATTAGTATCTGCTGGCTATGGCAAATTTTATAGTCAACCAATTTCCATTACCAAATAAATTAAATTTTCCAAATAAAAAGCATGCATTTTTTCATGACAGTGAATAATATTCATTACTGCAACTTTATTCCTATGTAACATTTATCACAGTAACATTGTTGGATATTCAATTGTAATACTTCTCAACTTTTACCATGTCTTTCAGCAAGTTCTTTTTAAAATATGCATCAAAGATATAGTAGGCCTTATATGCATAGGAGACATTTTTTAAAAATCCAGGTGTACCTGATAAAATGTCTTATAATTCATATTAAAAGTACATTTCTTATAAATGTATAAATTTTGTATAATTATGTATAAATATGAAAATCTTTCATTTTTATTTTTTAGTATGTACAATCTATTGCCTGCGGTATTTAAAAGTACTGCTGGCATCTGGCTGGTGCTGACTAGAATTGCCAGCCTTCAGGGACTTTTCAAAGTCCCACACCCACTGTATCCACTCCTTAAATAAATGATAATGCTGTTGTTCTTATTTTGTTTTCTAACAGATTTGAAAAATGCTAGGCTTTTGGTTACCCTGAGATTAGGCAAAAAAAAAAAAAAATTAAAGGCAAACTTTTATTTAAAAAGTTTTCTCCTTTACCCCAAACATAACTTATCTTTTTAACTGATTATTCAATATAATATCACAGTTTTATAGTAAAAGCTGAAATCGATTTTATTAACTTTTTCATGTTAAAAAATGTAAATGCAAAGTTACATTTCCTGGAGAGTGGGAGAAAGCAAAATATCAACAAATAATGGAGTAACTGCCATTACTAGAGGTATAGGGAGTAGGGATGGAGTTAGTTTTCTGCCAGAATAAAACAGGATGTGTTTCAGGGATTCTGTATAATATGGTCAAATCTCTAATCCTAACATTCCATCACTTTGGTTTTCACAATTTGTTAAGATTTTATAAAGGGGAAGAATAGACCTAAATCCATGCTCATTATCGAGCTGTTACCGTGTAGCCCTGTAATAAGGATAAGAATAAGAATAATTAATAATAACAATTATTATATACATTCCTATATTTCTCTTTACCTTTAAAGATACTAAAATATTTTTTAATTTTTTTGCAATCATTTCGATTAAAGGCAATGCCTATATGACGGAATCCATATTCTTAACCCAACAAATTAACATCTCAGAATATCTGAGTTCACCTTTACATAGAAATCTGAGGTCAGGCACAGACAAATAAACAATGAAATTAAAACCTAAAATAGAAAATGAAACATTTATTTATTTATTTGTGATAAGGAAAATTTCATTATAAAAAGCAGATATTGAAGGAAATTCCAAAGTAAAATACATGCCAAGTCAATTTTCCTTATGGTATTCACTAAATACTAGGGGTTGGCCAAGAGCCACATTTCTAAACCAATTCCATGTTAACCATTTGTAAAGAATTAATATACCCATTTGGTCATATTTCTGTTTCAATTATAAATATAGATATGTGTGTTGTATAAATATATTTATGAGTACATATAGATATGTACATGTTTATGCGTGCATATATGTATATATAAATCCTTTAAAATGTCCTCTCTTCCTCAAGCATCACCAATAATATGCCATTCTTAGCAAATCTGAAAAATAAAATAAAATAGTCTTAGGGCCAGAGAAAACATTTCCTTTGCTTTTATTCAAGCAACTAAGCATTCACAAAAAAAAAAAAATTTAATTCATCACTGGATAAAAGACCTAGTGCTAGAAGATGCCTCAGAGGTGATAATTTCTCTCATTTTATAGGTTAGCAAACTCTCAGACTTCAAACTATTTCTCCTAAGTTACACAAGTAGTATCAGAGGTAGAAATTGAACCCAGGTCTATCTGATTTCAGAAATGGTGCTCTTTCCCATTGTATTATGGTTACCTCCCCTTCAAAATAACTGAAAATGTCCTGATTGAACAGATAAGAAAAATGAAAGTATTCCAAGAGGCTTCCCAATTTGCCCTTATATCAAAAACGATATGTTGAGTTTTTTGTTGTTGCTCTTTTGTTTTTTGTTTTTGGTTCTGTGGAGTAAAGGATGTCCCTCAGCACTAGGGGCTGTGAACATCAAGAATAAGACACAGAAGGATGTTTACTTTGCTGGTGCTTTCCTAGGCTCTAGAAGATAACCTACCAGAATGACAGAAGCCCTCAGTGCTGTCAAATTATGATTGTTGTAACAGAGCTGTGTGAGTTCTCGAAAAACTTGGCTTGTACTCTGTATAGCTACTATCTGTGGACAAAACAAAACCCAGACAAGCCATTAAAAACACATAAATGTAATGATTTTGGTACTCATCTTGCATGCTTAGTTAAGGGTAAAAACTCAGCAGGCTTGTCAGCAATGCAAACTTATTCCCATGTATTTTAAAAACAGAACTAGTCCACTTTAAGCCATATAGAGTATTGCCTCTCAGAAGAAAATTAAAGTATTCTTGTTTTCTCCATCAAATGTATAATGCTAATTCTGTCCTTATTAAGGATTCTTATTTGATTCAATTTTATTGTCTTTTAAGTCTCACAGAAAGTTTATGTGGAGAAAAATACTGCTTTGAGTATGCAAAAGGGCATATGTAAAGATATGAAAGGAATGTTTGTAAAAATCCTTCTCCACTTTAGCTCCTTTTGAATATATTGAGAAAAAATAAAATCCAGTTGATCTCTGAAGACCTCGCATCAGAAGACACGATTCCTTTATTCTTAGAATATAAACGGCAGGGGCAGCTAGGCAGTGCAGTGAATAGAGCACCTGCCCTGGAGTCAGGAGGACCTGAGTCCAAATCCGGCCTCAGATACTTAACACTAAAACTACCCATGTGACCTTGGGCACGTCCCTTAACACCAATTGCCCTCTTCCCCTCCAAAAAAGCAAAAAAAAACCCAAAAACATAGAGGGTAGCTCCCATGTAACACACACACACTCACTCACACACACACACACACACACACTGTCATAATATTTTACATTATTTTCTCATGTTGGCTTAGCACTTTTAAAATCTATAGGTATGGGGCACAACTTTCACTAAATATTATGCAATAGCTGTATCAACACCGAGGGTTAAAAAAATCAGTTAAGTACTGAGTTAAAATTTGTAACTTTACAGTTAGCTATTGTCTCAATTATCCAAGCAAAGAAAAAATGTAAGCTACATAAGAAATGAAGTTGACTTCGTGATTTTAATTACTGGGGACAGAGTCAGCTTAATAAAACTGTTAGCAGAATTTTTTTTAATCCCTATTTGAGGAAAGTAAAACTGGCATTTATTTGCAAGAACTGGCAATTATTACACCCCAAGTAAATTTCAGGGAAAAAAAGGCAAAAATTCATCCCATCTCTTCCTCACACTGGCTGGCCCACATACCCAGAAATATATTCCCTCCTTATCCTTCAAGACTCATCTCATACACTGCCTTCTACATAAGAGTTTTCCTGATATCCCCCAGTAATAATTCCTCCTTTCTCCAACTACCTTGTATTAATTTCTTAGATGCTGTGCAAATGCTTTCTAAAATTTTGTATTTTGTCTTCCTCATTAGAACATAAGATGCTTGAGAGTAAGGATGGTCTTTGCATCTCCAACATATAGTCCTGTGCTGTATACATAGAACATACTTAATAAATGCTTATTGATCTGGTTACAAATGCTACATAATAGTACTCAACATCACAGTGGTTCAGAGCACATGCCTTTGGAGTAAAGGTTATTAATTGATAGAAATCTCATAATGTCTCTCTAGACAAAGGCAGGCTGGTAACTATAAAATGACATCTTCACTAAACTATTTATCCATTCAAAAACTATCTATTGAGCTAATACTTCTTACAACTTAGTGTAAGAGATAAAAAGATGAATGAAATAGTTTCTGGGCTCCAGAAGTTTATATTCTAGTGAAGGAAACTCCACAGATTCCTAACTATTCACTCAAGAAGCATGGATATTATTTTGACATTTTAACCAGCTTGACTGAGTCTCGGTGTGGTTCCAAGAATCACGATAATTTAAAGGCAAA
Organism: Pseudocheirus occidentalis; assembly: GCA_028646575.1. Taxonomy (NCBI): domain Eukaryota; kingdom Metazoa; phylum Chordata; class Mammalia; order Diprotodontia; family Pseudocheiridae; genus Pseudocheirus; species Pseudocheirus occidentalis. Next base: position 154,121,652 of record CM053594.1, read on the forward strand.
GCAAAATGTGTATATTGGATACTACTCATTGAGGGAAAAAATGTCTAGCCAGAGTCAGTACAACAGTCAAACAGTTAAAAGTCAAACAATAGATTCCCTTCTGGCTGACTTTGAAAGCTTTGTTGAAGACATCCCCTTCCTATTTCCCCAGAGTCCTGCTTCCAAATTCCCTATTTTTCTTAAAATTTGATTAAGGATTCTGTCAAAAACTCACTGAACTATGAGTTCTGGAAATCCTGATGAAACACGGAAATCATCAGTCGGTAAATGACAGCTGGGAATCATGTCAACTGAATGTAATAGATTAAGAAAGAAATCTATGATGTCCTTTAAAACTCATTTTGCCCACTAAATCCTGAAGGGAATGAGATCCCCAAATCACTTCTACATACATTTTCATAAGTTTTATAACCATTTAAAATATTCCCTATGTAATTCTGAAAGTGTTTATTTATTAACAAAGGAGATTAATAAGTTATCCATGTGTCTTGCTTTTAAGTTTAAATGTACTTCAGGAATACCTTCAACCTGAAGTAGGAAAAGAAAAAAAAACAATGAATGAATGAATAAATGAATTTATTCATTTATTATTTTCAAAATTATCTACTGTTTTCACTTTCTAACACACTGCTGTACCTACAGTAGTGACTAGGTAATGCCTTTAATTTAATGCAATTCTTTGGCTAATTCTGAAACTTCATTTATTGTAATTACAGTCTTAAATACTCCCAGTAGGATTCCTTATGAAGTAACTTTAAGTTTACAGTAGATGGTGTACAGGACCGCTGTAGGAATCACCTGCAATAATTAGAGCTACAGCCATGTAGACAAGTTCTACAAGCTTACACATTTCAGCAAGTGCTTTCTCTTCTTTGACCTCTCTCCCTCTCTCTCTCTCTCTCTCTCTCTCTCTGTCTGTCTGTCTCTGTCTCTGTCTCTGTCTCTGTCTCTGTCTCTGTCTCTGTCTCTCTCTCTCTCTCTCTCTTTGTCTCTCTCTGTGTCTCTCTCTGTATCTGTCTCTCTGTATCTGTCTCTGTCTCTCTCTTTCTATGGCAGTCCATGCCACACCAAATAGACCATCTTTTTCGCCAATACATGTGAAATAATTGCATTTCAATTCCTGTGTCACTCTACATTTATGCAAAAATGACTGGGGGTGTTTATTTAGGTATGCCACACTTGTGTCCCTTTTATTGGCTGATACTAGAGGAAAAAGAGCATCTTGACCTTTCCAGTACCTGGGAGCTCTTGAAGAGAAAATGTCTTTAGTTTATAATAACGGTTGTTTTACAGAAAATCAAATAGTTCTTCCCATCATACTGCTACTGTTATCTTATTGTCTGAACTCCAGACTTCACATAAAACCTGACAACTTTTAATGAATATTTGCAATAATTTCATCTAATTAACACCTTTATGGTCAGTGAAGAGCTAACCTGAATATCACTGGCACTTTAAAGGTTAGACAATTTTCTATCAGTACATCCCATTTTAGACTGATTAGCACTATGGTCAAGAAATCTCATCACACATAGGGTGATTTACAGGACAGATAACATTTTCTCCTAAAGGAAACATCAGACTTTAGTTTGAAATGTGAGGTTGAACCTATGGAATAGAATCATTCCATTCAGATCTCTTTGCATCTCTATAAATGTAACACAGTCCCACACCTCATAAATTGCTAATATGGTCAATTTTCCAATGCTAGATCAGAAGATAAACTACTGTAAACTTAGAGAAGGAAGATATCTTCAGGTTTAGGTGGAGGTGTGTATATGTGGGGAGGGGAAGTAAGAAGTAAACTGCAGCATTCTACCCCCATTTCTCTGTTATACAAATAGTTTTGTCCATTTCAATTCCACAGGTCACATAAGACATACATTTATGGGCCATCCCTCATTTGTATGGCTCTTTCATGATTCATAATATGACTTATCTGCTGTATTTCTAAGATTTAATATATGAATGAATGAATGAATGAAATAGCACATATTAAGTGTTTATCATATGCCAAGCACTATGCTAAGTGCTAAAGATACATACACAAAAATGATACATTACTTGTCCTCAAGGACCCAGGATTCAAAGCTTAGTGGACTAACTGCCCCAAGATACAAATCCTGAGCTCTCTATAAGCAGCGAAATATTCTTTCTTCTTGACACGAATATAGCAGCTTAATTCATAAAAACTTTTAGGAGATGTTGGAAATAATCATTTTCACAGCATCACAGAATTCAGAAATTCAAGGGACTTCAGTGGCTTTTTAGTCCACATCAAATATATATATGTGTGTGTGTGTGTGTGTGTGTGTGTATACACACACACATATGTATATATGTATACATATGCATCTATTTGTGTGTATATGTGTATATACATATAAATATACACATATGTGTGTTTTGTGTGTATACCAGTTTATTTTGCATTATATCCATTGTTTGTCCAACCTCTGTTTAAAGGCCTATAATGAGGGGGAACATATTCCTTCCTGTCCTTTTCTCCCTGAAAATTCAGAATGCAGTACATAATTTGTAAGGTGTTGGGAGAAGAGATTGAAAAATTAATCCCTCACCACTGCACAGAGGCAATGCATGTCATAAGAATTAGTGACTATATATCATCTATGATCTTCCTCTCCAAGAATATTGATGAAACACCAGGGGCTGAATCTACAAATCAATTTTCAAACAATATGGACTGGCTTTTACCATTACATTGTAGGTGGAAACATGGGATATGACAATGAGTTGGGAGGTATACAGAGTTTGAATATATTACATAATGTAGTGGAGATCTGCTTTGAAATTTCAAAATTGATTTCCTCCACCACCTGCTCATTATTTCAAGAAGGATGAGAGATAAAGGAGGAAAAAGTGGAAAATGCTGGTTTTAAACAACCCCATCTCTGTGTCTTCTGTTTGTACAATAGTATGCCCATATATTTGTGTTATAACCTACACAGAAAGTAGAAATTTAGACAGAAGAATGCCATTTTTCTAAATCCATACATAGAACAGACATTTCATTTATGTAAGTCTGCAAGAGTTGCTGAACAAAATATAAAGAAAAATGGCATTTCTTAACTTCAAACCAAAATCCCACTTGGTTTTTGCAATACTTTTTTCAAATACTCAGCTATATTACCTCTTTAAAAATCTCTGTTTGCCCACTTGCTACTTGTCTGAGCTTTGAGAAACCTGGCTTCTTCAGGACTTAGTTTCTTCATCTATAAAATAAGGAAGAACCCCACAGTCCCTTGAAGCTCAAGTTCTCTAATTCTTTGACCGTGTGAATGTTACTTTACAAATTTATATCACTTTTTTACCCAAAAGTACTTTTGTACATTCATCACAGTGAATGTACAAATGTGTGTGGTAGATTGGGCAGTATTATTTTCCAGATATTGGTTATGGGAAAGCAGAGATTATTATGTGACTTTCCTAAATCACACTGCTAGTTAATGGAAGAGTCACATTCATATTACTACCTATCCCTCCATTGAACAGCTAGGTGATGCTGGGTGATAAGAGTGCAGGGCCTGGCATCAGGAAAACTTTTCTTCCTGAGTTCCAATCTGGCCTCAGTCTCTTACTTAGCTGTGTGATCCTGAGCAAGTCATTTAACCCTGTTTGTCTCAATTTCCTCATCTATAAAAATGAACTGGAGGAGGAAATGGTAAACTGCTCCTATATCTTTGCCAAGAAAACCCCAACTAAATAACATCCCTCAAAAAATATTCAGCAGCCAGAATACAATAAATTACTATAATTTGATCTCTAACTTAAGAGTAAGAAACATAAATTTAGTTTTTTAGAATGAGGGCCAGGGTCTCTTTTGTCTACCCTCTCCAGAGTTCTTTACAGTTTTCTCTGGCTAAAAGAAACCAAACTTCCTAGGAATAAATTATATATATTTTGCTTTCATTAGAATCAACCAAATTGTCTGTCTGAGCTTCCTACTTCTGCTGAAACTTGACTCAAACCTCACCTTTACTAGGAAGCCATATATTCCCCCAGCTAAATTGTGAAGACTTTGACAGCAAGGACCACAATTTTTCCTTCTTTGTTATTTCCTTTAAGTACTCAGTACAGTTCACATCATACTGCAAGCATCAGATAAATGTGTGGTTTGTGACTAAGTCAATATTTGATTTGCACAATTTTAACCTCTAGCAAGAAGATACATTTCACTGCCGAGGAAAAGTGGGAGAGAATATTTGAACTTAATTTTAAGGCCTTCCATTTTCTTGGAAGTAGAATTAAATATGTGCTATAGATAGGCAAAAAACAAAAATTGCCATGAAATAACTACTAAGTTTCAAGTCTGAGTACCAAGGATTAATGTCAGAGTATAACTGGAGATTAATCAGAAAGAAAGCTCCTCCTAAAATTCATTTCCCTCCTGACTCTGCTTCTGATTTTAAATACCATGTCTCAGTCAAGGTCTTATCCTGGAAGATTCCTTAAATACCATGTCTGAGGTCTCTTCATTCTGGAACATGTACACTCCCTCAGGTCTCCTCTTCCTAAACCAGCAGTTCTCAACCTGGAGGTCACAACCCCTTTGGGGGGGGGGGGTCTAATGACCCTTTCACAGGGGTCACAAGGGTCACCTAAGACCATCAGAAAACATATTTCTGATGGTCTCAGAAACTGAAACACAGCTCCTCTATCCGTCTCCAGGCGGGTCTATCAACATGCAGACACGCCCACATACGAGTTTTAAAGGGTAGCAGCATTAGGAAGGTTGAGAACCACTGTGACCTAAACTATCCCTCCCAGGGTCACCATTTATGGGAAGGGACCAGATTTGGCAGCTATCATTCCCTTCCTGGCTGTGTTTCTGATTTTCTGCACTTCAAGGACGTGCCCTCTCCCCTTTTCATCTCCCTTTTGTGTGTTTTCTTCCCTCATTAGAATAGAAGCCTCTTCAACACTGGGCCTACCTTCCATAGTGCTTGGCACATTGTAAGTGCTAAATAAATGTTTGTTGCCCTGTTACTTCACCTTCTTCCCTCAAGAATTCACTGAGGTCAGGAACCATGTTATAACTTATCTTTGTATATCTAAGTCTATCACAAAGATTTCTACCTTTTTTAACGCAATTGTGATTTCTCTGGTATAGGGAACCTCCCGCAAGGAAACTCCTTCCTCCAAAGCATTTGGGAAACTGCTCTGCAGATAATCTCATAAAGCTGCCATGGGCATTAAGAAGTTAGGTCACAAAAAGCCATTCTATGTGAACTGACAGGCCTCTCCAATAAGAAAGATATGGGATCATTTAACATGAAGAAACATTTAATATCAAGAAACATTTCTATTATGAATGGATGGATGAATCAAAGTCAGATAAGTCCAGTCACATAGTAATTCAAAACAAAGTATGGCTGGAATCAATGGAGAATAAAGTTTTCTATAAAAATACATTCAGTCCCACCAATATTTATTGAACACCTGATATGTGCAGGGAGCCTTGTACCAAGCTACAGAGATACAAAGCAAAAAACAAAGAAAAAACCATGATCACTGACATCATGACACTATGTTTGAGATAACTAAGCTAAACATTAAAATACATCTATTCTTATGAAAATTTTCCTAAAATGTATTACAGGTGTCTCTCTTTTTTTTTCTTAGATAGACTACTGGTTACCCCTTTAAAAAAAAAAAACATTTTCCTTCATATGGAGTTCCATTTGTTCCTGTGATAGATGACTCTTAAGTGCTATGCTTTTTGAATTTGTAGACCTATTTTTTGTTAGACTTCTGTCAACTGTCAAACATCTTTTTTTTTTTTGCTTTTTTTTTTGGAGGGCAGTTGGGGTTAAGTGACTTGCCCAAGGTCACACGGCTAGTTTTTTTTGTGTTAAGTGTCTGAGGCCGGATTCGAACTCAGGTCCTCCTGACTCCAGGGCCGGTGCTCTATTCACTGCGCCACCTAGCCGCCCCCTCAACTGTCTTTTCTTATTGCTGTTATTGTACCTGCCTTCTACAGCTTGGGAAAGTGGAAAATCAACAAATAAGCAAGAATTTGAATCCTACATCTGAGCAAGTCATTTCATTTCTCTCATCTTGAATTTTCCTTATTTATAATAAAAATATGAAAGTCAGTCTACTGTAGTGAGAAGAAAACTGGTCTTGAAGATATAAAGACCTAGATTCAAGTCTCATCCATGAAACATGCTATCTGTGTGATGCTGTATCAGTCTCTTAAACTACAATGCTCTATGCCAGCGGTTCTCAACCTTCCTAATGCCGTGACCCTTTAATACTCATATGTGGGCGTATCTGCATGTGGATAGACCCGCCTGGAGATGGATAGAAGAGTGGTGTCTTGGTTCCTAAGACCATTGGAAATAAGTGTTTTCTGATGGTCTTAGGTGACCCCATTCAATCCCCCCACAGGTTGAGAACCGCTACTCTATGCAAATCTTTAAGATTACAAATTATAGAGAGCATATTAACCTACATGGGAAGGAGAAACTTCATCACCTAGAAATTACTAATACCACTGAAAGCAAAGATCTATTTCTTTTTATCTCTGTCCTCTAAAAAGGAAATAATAATATTTGTACAACTAACCTCATATGATTGTTATGAGGAAAGTACTCTATGACCACTAAAGTTTCTTAGAAAATGAGTCATCTTTCATCAAATGTGCTTTTTTATGGTTTAGGAGAACAAACAACTACACTTTTAGGATTGTATGTAAACTAAGTAAATAAGCTATGAGTGAGGAACTTGACCAATTTTCTAAGAGTAAAATGCATGATCTTAGATTGTATGGATTTGATTTTGTAGAATCAATTTCAGTCACTGGGGAGATTTGTTTGCTCACTTTCTAGTTCATGACTATGGCTGAAATTACACTGATTACATATGAGGTTCAAATCACATGAAATTAAGTTAACACACCTAATATGCATCAAGAATTGTGCTGAGCTCTGAGGATACAAAGACAGATAAAAACAATACTTGCTTCCAAGGAACTCACAGTTAATGAGGGAGATAACATAAACCAGCTTAGCATGTGCCACATATAAATAGGAAAAATTAGAAATAATCTCACAGGAAGGCACTAGGATTAAGGGGGATCTGGCAAGTTTTCTTAAATAAACTAGTATTTTACCTGAAACTTGAAGGAAGTCAAAGAAGTTAGAAAGCAGAAATGAGGGGAAATAAAATGCTAGGCATGAGGAAGTCAATGAAAATGCAGAGCTGAGAGTGTCTTAATCAAGGAACAGCAAGAAGGTCAGTATGGCTGGACCACAGAAGACTCAGAAGGAAGTAAAGTATAAGAAGATTTGAAAGTTTTGAAAGTGAAAGGTTGTGAAGGGCTTCAAAAGTCAAAAAGAGGATTTTATAGTTGATCCTATGTATGTAATACATATTGATATGTAATACATATTGATCCTATTCCTATGTAATAGGAATTCAATAGTCCTAGCTAACGAATGTTTGAATTGAAAAGACTTTTGTTCAGATTAAATTTTATACGATCACAATGAGTGCAGAGCCATCATCAAATGATATTCAAGCTATTCATGGCATCTTGGTACTAGGTCAAGCAACCCATTTAAAAAATGGAAATAAATGCTGTTTACTGGGGGTGCCCCATTTTCCTTCTTATTTCTATGGTATGCACAAATCTATTCAACTTGAGTAACTATTTCCAAGGACATAAATTTTGCAAAGGAAATAAAAGGATAAAATGACCTACCTTATGTCACTACAGACTATATTCTCTGGGACTCCATCACTGTACCCTTTTCCTAACTTTGGGTGATTTCATTGTGTTTTCCTTTCAATTGTCAAACTTGAAGCATTTATCACTTTAAAACAAAGAAAAATGATTTCCTTCCTTTAAAGTGTTAGTTTTTATGTGTTCATTAGAATAACCATTCTGTAGCTTTTTGTTGTTGATGTTGAATATTCATAAGATTCTGTCTGCCTGCTAGATAATTATATTACATTAATATGGTATGAATAAATGAAAGCAGTAATTATGCTTTTATTCTCTTCTATTTTGCAATTTACAGTTTGCTTTGCTTCAAGGATAAAAGGAAATTGTCATGTTTGAAACAATATCAGATAATCGTTTATTTCATTTCTAAACTAGGATGAACACAAGGAGCCCACCCAGGGTGACAGAGCAGAGTAGGAAATGCATTCTATTTCTGCAGCTCCTTCTGTGGAAAGGACTTCCTTCCTCCCTTACTTCACTTGTTTGATTCCTGAGTATACTAGCCAAACTATAGCTTATATGTTCATAATAGCATAACAAAATATATTCTCTGTAGAGTTCCATATAGTTCTCACTTTAGGTCACAATATGCTCTGTTGCACAGTTATAAACAGCAGCAAGAAAGAGTTGAGAAAATTGATAACAGGTTATCAATGAATATTTAAATACAGTCTTTCAAATGTTAAAGCACAAACATGTAAGCGGCTCTTGTGAAATGGTAGGCCCCTTCACACACACACACACACACACACACACACACACACACACACACTCAAAACCACACCACATTACACCATCCCATAACAATTATTATTTGGAAACCTTCGAAATCTCCTCAAGAAATTAGTTAGAAAATAGTTAGAAAAACATGGACAATTGTCCATGAGTCAACTAACCAATTATGTTAACTGACTAAAACAATATTTCCATATATGCATGCATATAATAGGGATGAGAAAAAAGAAGGAGCGAAGGAAGGAAGGAAGGAAGGGAGGGAGGGAGGAAGGGAGGGAGGAAGGGAGGGAGGAAGGAAGGAAGGAGGGAAAGAGGGAAGGAAGGAGGGAAAAAGAACTTTTTTGGAGCTATGTAGATATTGCTTACTTATCTCTTAAATGTCATCTTTTCATAGAAAGAAGTTAAATTATTAGATTTTGATGTTAAAAATACATGACTAGATGAGGCCAGCATCAATGAAAAATTAGTAAAGGTCCCCAAAGAATTGGTATTTGGGGAACAATTAATTCTCTTGGATGTTTTAAGGGTAATCAAAGACTTTTAAAAATTACATGTTAATTGTAATTATCAACTCTTTCCTCTGGGTAGGACACTGACAATTTGTATTTCAAAATCTTATGCGAGGAAGCATTTCATACCAAAAATGTGACTGGGACAATATAACTGGAGAGACAGTAAACAAGGAGTTTCTGGAAAATTAATTTCATATAATAGTGGATTAACAAAATAATCTTCATATACACCAATTTGTAACCCTTCTCTTGTTTTTTAACTTTATCCTGCATCAGTAAGAGAAAGAAATCTGTTTAAATCATAAATAGCATACACCTTTGGCTTAAAGATTGTCCTCAAAGAATACTTATACATGGCTCAATATCAATAGGAAAGGATATAACAAGTAGTGTTCCCCTGGGGTAAATCTTGGGTCTGATGCTATTTAAACACTCTCATCAATTTTCAGGATGATGAAATGGAGAGCATATTCATTAAGTTCACAGATGAATCCAAGCTAAGAGGGATAGATAACACCATTGAGAATAGTATCAGATTCCATGATGACCATACCATTTAGGTAAGTGGTCAAAATCAAATTAGAATAAGGCTCAGCAGATCCGAATACATGCTTATCTTAGCACACAAGGGGGAGGGGGAGGAATACTAATTCAAAATAGGAAATAGCTTGTAGAAAATGATCTAAGGTTCCTAGTAGACCACCTGTTGAACATAAAACAACAAACTTTTAGTTAAAAAAAGAACAGTTTGATATAAGAACCCACTGTGAAGACAACAGCACTTAATCGATAGAAGTCATAAGGCAATTAACCATTGTACCCCCACTTGAATAATTTTATAAAATAAAATGCCTCAGGAAAGTTTGCACTTGCCGGCTTTGTTCTGTTCTGTTTTTGTTGTTTTGTCTTTTACAAAAACGAGAAACTAGGAGAGCCTTCCGAATGGCCTTTGCTCCCTTTCATCTAGGACATCACAGACTTGTTGGGCAGTGGCTCTGACTGCTTTCCCTCTGTAGCTGTCTGTGCCAATGCACACAAAAGGTGGCAACTCAACAGCTTAAAAAACTGAAAGGAATTCAGTAGAGAGCAACAAAAACGATTAAAGGGTTGGAAAATAGGACCTATGAAGAAAGATTAAAGGATCTGTGATTATTTAGCCTGGAGAAGAGAAACTGACCTAATAACGGTCTTCGAGGCTGTGAAGGGTTATTATATGGAGGATGGTGACCAGCTGTTCCCCATCTCCACTGAGGATAGAAAAAGAGGAAATGGGCTTAAGCTTCAATAGGGAGGATTTAGATGAGATATAAAGAGCTTCCTCACAGTAAGGGCTGTTAACCACTAGAATGGGTTACTGAGTGAAGATGCTCAATCTCCTTCTCTGGAGGCCTTTATACTTTGAAGAAATGCCCATTATATCAGGTATGATTTAGGTATGGTCCTTCCTGAAGGCAGGGGAATTGACTAGATGACCACTCAAACAGTCCTTCCAATCCCATAATTTTATAAAATTGTCTTCAAACCCACGTTAGTGCATACACCTCCGCTAATATGGTCTACTTTTGTGCTACTGCTTGTATTGTTTTATTGTCTTGATCCTTGAAAAATATTTTGAGAGAGTTGTGTTATCTGAAGTTCAAGGATTATAAAAATAGGGTTGGATGAAATTGCTCAACAGATAAAACAGAAGCAGCAAGCAGCATTCTATTGTGGCCATTTGTTATGTACAGCAGTTTAAAGTTGGTGTAATAGTACAATACACATAATAACTCAACTTACATAAAACTATGCAATTTACAAAGTTAATTCCTCCATAATAACCCTGTCCCGGGAGCAACAGGACCTGGAAATCTTTTGATTCCCATATTAGAGTTCATTCAAACAACTAAAAATAAACTGATTAATGCATTTTTCCTGATATATTGAACTGAACCCATTTTTAAAAATTGCTTATTTTTATATTATATGTGTATCTCTTTGTGTGTGCATCTCACTGCAAGGTAGGAGATAGGGAGGAAACTTTTTATATCTCTTTCCAGGAAATCCAACAATTCTGCAGGAATATCTGAATTTTAAATTTCATATCATCAAGAATAAATTTCAAACACAATACCTGTTTGGAAAGTCTTATCTGTATGAGACCAGCTCAGGTGGACTGGGCATATAAGAAAAAAGACTACTCATTTACTGTAAAGAAAATCTAAACTTTCTTATTGGGGTGGGTAGGGGAAGCTAGGAAAATAAGTTTCATTGATTACTCACCTTACTTACCCCATGACCAGTGTACAGATTTGAAAAATGATAGAACAGAGAGTTTGCTCAGTGTGATGCTAAATGGGTAAAATGGAAGTTCTGGGTAGGGATCTAATCTTTAACCCTGACCTCAGCAGCAGCCTGCTATAACAAACTGAACTAAATAATATTCAAGTAGTCGAGAAAGATCTTTTTTAACTCTTCCGTTCCTCATGTACTTAATTGATGCCATAAATGTATTTCACTTAATTTGAAGAATAAAGTTTATTTTCAAATCAATTACTCTCATCTTCTAGATCAATACTCAAAATTCTTATGATTTAGTGTAAGGCCTTAAGTGGCAACAGGTGTTTCCACTTGTAGATAAGTGGTTACTCTTCGGTTGATTGGCTGTCTAGGTGCCAAAGCACTTCCTTTGGCCTGGCCTACTCTTCCACAAACCCTGAACCACTGGTGACACCTGACAGTAATTAGGTACTTCTATAAGCCTTAGTGATTATATGGAATTCTGGAATGTTTTAATTTTTTTTTCTTCATGTGTTAAAAAGGTAAAGTATGCTCCACTATAATCTGTTTTTGATTAGTTTTTTTTTCAAAATGGATAGGTACTTGTTTAAATAAACAAAAGCTAAAGCTATTTCCAAAATAAAGAAATAAAAAAGTGAAAAAACATTCTCTTTCACCAACATTCTCTATTATTGGAAAGAAACTCTCTTCTAAACATATAATGGAATAGCAGGAAGTTAATAGGATTACATTTAGGAAACCTGACTTATATTCATGGCTGCCTTCTCCCTACTGGCGTAAATGTGGGCAATTCCTTTTTAACTGCTTTGATCCTCAGTTTACTGATCTGTAAAACAGGAGCATGAGAGAGATGAATTCTAAGGTTCCCTAGAGATTTAAAAGTTCTTTGATTGTTATTCAACTGTTTAAGGTTTGGCCTTTTCTTTCCAAGGTCTGCCCAAAAGGTAAGATCTCTCTAACAGCTTTTCCCCTGGTCTCTTCTCTATTGCTCAGCACAGTGATATAATTGCTTTCAATTTAGCTCAGCCACATCTTCCCCATGCTGCACCTCCAGCAGTTCATCTTTGATTTAGCTCACCAGGTTGGTCGATGGGAAGGAGACAATGTTGAAACCCTTCAAATACTGACTAGAAACACCCAGAATCTTTCTCCTTCAATACAGTTCATTCTACTCCTAAATTAGTTATAGAAAGTAGTAGGCGTGTTTTATCCAATGATAATGCCACCGTTTTAACTGCAGCAAAACTTGTTTTAGGGCATTTATCCATCACCGGAGACATTATATCTTAGTTTCCAAAGCCTCCAAAGAAATCCTGAGAAAGCACTTATATTCTTGCTTCATCCACTAAAATTACAATAAAATATCCTGTTTTTGACAGATGTCCTTAAACCAAAAGACATAAAATTTTGTATGCCTTGGTAAATGCAAGATATTGTAAAAACATGTAAATGTCAAGGTTTTTATTCAGAAGAATATTCAACAAGTATAAAGCTCTGTGAAACAACTTATCCCAGATTGAAAGAACGGAAAATAGCCCTCCTCTGTTCACAAAGTTACTTTTGGGTATCCTGACCTGTCCTAGTACAAATAAGTCCTAGGATGGATTTGGCCCTGAACCATGGGATAGTTTGTTTTCCAGTGAGTGTGGTTAGATTCTTCAATGAATTATTCAGGACAGAAACTCTTTTTTGTGAGGGAGTGGAGGGTACTTAGAAAACTAGGAAGATTGTTGATTCATCCAGGACAGCATCCATATAATCCTGTTGGAGGAAAGGAATGCTTTAAGGTAATTATGCATGAATACAGAATGCGTAAGGATTTTCTAAACATAGTTACCTGTCCTTCAAAGAACTCCAAGTATAATTATATATTTATTAGCATTAAATTTGTAGGAAAGGACAAAATTATTTCCATTTCCTAGATGATAAAACTGAGGTGTGAAGAAATTAGGAATTTCCTTCTATATTAGATTTGTCACTGATTTAGACATATATTTTTGAAAAGTAAATTATACCTCTAAAGAGGCAGAGTGACGTGTTGTATTCTCTAGACAGGAATTTAAACCCAGTATCCTGACACATTCTAGCTGTGAGAACTTGTCTAATTTACTTTACTTCTCTTAGTATCGGTTAACTAATGTACAAAATGGAGATATGTAGCCTACCTCACAGGACTGTTGTAACAATCAAATAAAAATAAAGGAAATTATTAAGTGCTTACTATGCTCCTAATACTATGCAAATGAAATAAGGTAACATTCCTTGTGAGGCATACCGACTAAAATCCTGGAGGTAGTTTAGGTATCATTACCCTAATTGTGCAGTTATATGTCTTGACCTCCAGAAGGGAGTAAGCAAATTGTCCCAGTTCATATATACCTAGTAAGTGACAAAGCCCAGGGTCACACCCAGATTTCCTGGCTCCAAAGTCCTTTTATCCATACTCCCTCAATATCAACGCTTCATTGACATTTTATATTGGGGAAAGTCCTCAAGAGATTCACTGGTCCAGTCTCCTGGTTTCAAAAAAAATAAAATAAAGAGCTATATTCTTCATTTTGTCTATGAGGTAAATGAAACCCACATGCCTCCTTTGTGTTGGCTAAGGTCATATTTCTCAGTGAGGTTAGAACCTTGAGTCTTCTAGAGCAAGTAGCTTTGTTCATTTGTTTCACTTATACAAACTTTTTTTTTTTAAACAGTACACAATGAAAAGGAAGTGTGAAATACAGCACAAGATGGAGGAATGGAAAGAGCAAGAGTCGAAATAACCAGATTTTTGTCCTGGATCTGTTCTCTGACTAGCCACGTGTTTTGCCCTAAACAAAATGTGACTTGTCTGGGTTGGTTTCTACACCTATATTAAAGTGCTATAATATCCACCCAACCTAACAATTAGGATTGTTATGAAGAGCAGATGAGATTGTAAAGTGCTATACAGATGTAGGGAAATAGACACATTTTTACAAAGTCCTATTCTTTAGTCAATGATATATTGTTGATTAGATAATCTGTAGAGATGATACATGCATAGAGAAATGGACATACACTACAAATGGACAATGGACTAGCCCCAGAAATGAGTAGGAGAAAACTACCAGGCTCATTGCTTTAGGGAAATCGCCAAGTGTTTATTTTTATTTATTTATTTTGTGTGACCCTGAGCTTCTTCCTGAAGCAAAGGCCCCAATTTTTTTAATATCTGTATTCTTCCAATGTTATTGGATGACTGAGAGTCATAGAATATCAGAATTTCTGAAGAATCAGAATTGAAGGTGATCCGATGGGCAATGGAGGAACACCTGGCAAGCACAAACAGGACATAATATATTACAGAGAACTGTATAGGAGAAGCAGAGTAACAGATGGCAGAGAAAAAGATGGACTGGTCATATGGTCAGAGCCAGGGACAATGACTTAACAGCCCATAAGTATTCACTTGCTCAAAAAAAAAAAAAAGAGGAAGGTCCCAAGTGAGTTGGATGATCCCTATCCCTCCAGCTCTGTATCCAACTTGGATGTGGACATGGATGAGACAAGAGAAGCAGACATGGATGAGCTATGCTCAGCATCACCAGAAGGAAAACTGGTCTCATCAAGATCTCATCTGCATGTGATTTGAAAGCAAGTTTTTGATTTGAGGCCCTAGTAACAAAATGTTAACATCATGATGTAAGATATTGTTTCACAGTGATAAACTGTCATATATGCAACCTCATTTTAAAAGATTCAAGAGTGTCAGAAAAAAAATTCTTTCAAAGATTATTCAAAATAGAATAATAGCCACCCAAAAGAAACCAAATTAAACTGTTTTGCCAACTAACAAAAAGTTTTACCCTACTGTTACATGCCAAAATAAAATTGCCATATGTCAGACCTGTGTATAAATACAAGATATTCTCAAGGTATAGAATACCTTGAACTTAGGAATCAGTGAGACATGGGTTCGAATTTCAACTTAGATACTCACTAGTTTTGTGAACTCTGCAAGTCATTTACCCTCTCTGGGCCTCAGTTCCCTCATTTGTAAAAATGATGAAACTAGACTGAGTGGCCTCAATGTTACCTTCCACACCTAAATCTATAACCTTATGACCAGTGAAAAAGTTTTCCCACCAACCTCCTTTCTCAAAGAAAGGCAATGTGACCTTATGCATAAAATGAAGACCTTGGTATGATTCTTCCCTAAGACACATAAATTTGATTACCTGTTCAAGCCATTTAACACTGCTGAGCCTCAGTGTCTTCATCTATAAAATAGGATTAATAATACCATTACTTCATAGGGATATAATGAAGATCAAATTTAAAAAGTATGTAAAGTTCTTTGAAAACCTAAAAGGACTATATAAATATACTGTCTGATATAACATAAACTGCTTGAGGACAGGATCTACTTTATTTTCTTTGAATCTTCAACAGGTAGCTCAGATTCTAGAATACAGTAAATGTTTAATAAATGCTTTTTTAAAATTCAGTAGAAGGAGAGTTTCAGTATCAGAGATGTGAGACTTAGGAATAAAATGTCTTATACTGTCTTGATGATATGACTTGAAGATTTAATTATAAAGAACATTTTGTGAGAAAAGGCTGAGAGATAAAAATAGTGGGGTGACAAGGAGTGCTAATGATACTGTCCACCAACATTACACATCCTTGAAAACTATCTAGAATGGTAAAAGTACATCAACTATGCCATTCCAAAAAACAAAAAAACAAACAAAAATAACTATACATTTTGTGACTAGTATGCAAAATTGTTATATCTATTATATCCTATAAGCAATAAGGAGGTAAGTTTTTTAATGCAAGATGGCATTGTTAAGAATTGTGTCTGAAGTTTATTTTCCCGGTGTGTGTGTGTGTGTGTGTGTGTGTGTGTGTGTATATATATATATATGTATATATATATACATATATATATATATATACACAGACTAAAAAGGGAGACTAGAAAGGCAGTGGAATTGGGAGTGGAGCCAAGATTTCAGAGTAGAAGCAGGAAATTCCATGAGCTCCCACCACAACCACATCCAATACCTGTAAAATATAACTAAAGAAACTTTAGAGATACAGAACTCACAAAGTGACAGAGAAAAACAAATCTCCCACTGAAGTCAGCCAGGCAGGCTGACAGAAAGGGTCCATTGCACCAAACTGGGAGCCAAACACAATCCCACATGAGCCATGTGGAGCCCAGGAAGGCCCCAAACAGAGGCACAGACTGGCCAGAGCAGATTTCAGGACAGTTTCTAGACTTCTCAACCCATAAATACCTAAGAAAAAGTAAGATGTCAGTGGGGAACTCTGTTGGAACTGGGTAACAGAAGAACACAGTCTGGCCCTTGCCCCTGGGGGTGGGTGGGAAAGGTGGAGGAGGCATGCTGGCTGCAGCTGCTGCCAAATGGCTGCCTCAGGAGCTCCTGCCTGCAGATCATAGGGGAAACAAGCGACCATTCAGAGAGCAGTTTCTCCTCCTTTGACCTGCTTGGATCTGGGTCTCTGTCTCGGGCCGTGGTGCTGGGGTGTGTGGCCAGTTTGCCAGAGCTTGTGGTGGCTGTAGAGAGGGCACCCTCCTCAGACCTCTGACAACATTTGAGAAAACCCCAGTGATTTGGGACAAAGCTCTCCACTCTGGAAGCAAAGTTCTGCTATGACAAAGAGCTCAAAAGTCAAATAATTGGCTGGCAAGATGAGCAAGCAGAGGAAGCACAATAAGACCATAGAATCCTTTTTTGGGGACAAAAAGGATCAAAACATGGAATCAGAAGAAGTCAACGAAGGTAAAACTCCCACATCAAAAGCTTCCAAGAAAAATATGAACTGGTTACAGACCATGCAGGAGTTCAAGAAGGATTTTGAAAATCAAGTAAGAGAAGTAGAGGAAAAATTGGGAAGAGAAATGAGAATGAAGTAAGAAAATCATGAAAAGCAAGGAGACCCCAAAATATTAAAGACAATAACACCTTAAAAAAAGACTTATTCCAATGGCCAAAAGGGCCCAAAAAGCCAATGAGGAAAAGAATGCCTTAAAAAGCTGAATTTGCCAGATGGAAAAGAAATTTCAAAAACTCACTGAAGAGAATAATTCCTTCAAAATTAGACTGGAGCAAATGGAAGTTAAGGACTTTATGAGGAATTAAAATACTATAAAACAGATCCAAACAAACGAAAAAATAGAAGGCAATGCGAAATATCTCAATGGAAAAACCAGTGACTTGGAAAATAGATCCAGGAGGGACAATTTAAAAATTACTGGACTACCTGAAAACCATGATCAAAAAAAAAAGAACCTAGAACTCATCCTTCAAGAAATTCTCAAGGAAAATTGCCCTGATATTCTAGAACCAGAGGGCAAAATAGAAATTAAAAGAATTTACCAATTGCCTCTTGAACAAGATCCCAAAATAGAAAACTCCTAGGAATACCATAGCCACATTCCAGAGTTCCAGAGTCAAGAAGGAAATATTACAAACAGCCAGGAAGAAACAATTTGAATACTGTGGAAACACAATCAAGATAACACAAGATCTAGCAGCTTCTACATTAATGGATCAAAGGGCTTGGAATATGATATTCTGGAGGTCAAAGGAGCTAGGAGTAAAACCAAGAATCACCTACCCAGAAAAACTGATTGTAATGCCTCACAGGAAAATGTGGTCATTCAATGACATAGAGGACTTTCAAGCATTCTTGATAAAAAAACAGAGCTTAATAGAAAATCTGACTTTCAAATACAAGAAGCAAGAGAAGCATGAGAAGGTAAACAGGAAAAGAAATCATAAGGAACTTATGAAAGTTGAGATATTTACATTCATGTATGGAAAAAAATGATCATTGAAATTCGTGAGACTTTTCTCAGCATGAGGATGCTGAAGAGAATATATATGTATACATATGCATACATATGTATGTTAATATAGAAGGGTATATGCATACAAATACATATGTGAGTGTGTGTATATATGTGTACATGTATACATAGAGGGCAGCGATCAGTTGAATAGGAAGGGACGATATCTAAAAAATAAAATTAAGAGGTGAGAGAGGAATATAATAAGAGAAGGAGATAGGATGAGATAGAATAGGGTAAAGTATCTCATATAAAAGAGGCAAGAGAAAACTTACAATGGAGGGGAAGAATAGGAAAGCAAAAAGGGAATGAGTCAACCTTACTGTCATTGAATTTGGCTTAATGAGGGAATAATATACACACTAAATTGGGCATCTTACCCTACAGGAAAGTGGGGGGGGGGAAAGAGGAGGGATGACAGAAAGGAGGGCAGATTGGGGGACAGCGTAGTTAGAAGCACACACTTTTGAAAAGAAACAGGGTCAAGGTAGAAAATAGAATGAGTGGGGGGGCAGGATAGGATGAAGAGAAATATAGTTAGTCTTTCACAATATATCTACTATGGAAATGTTTTGTGTAACTGCATGTGTACAGCCTATATTGAATTGCTTATCTTCCCACTGGGGGTGGGTGAGGAGGGAAGAAGGGAAAGAATCTGGAAATCAAAGTTTTAAAAACAAATGTTAAAAAAAAATTGTTGTTGTTGTTGTTTTTTACAGGCAACTGGGAAATAAGATATGGGCACTGGGGTATAGAAATACATCTTGCCCTACTAGAAAGTTACTAGAGGAGGGATAGAGGAAGATATAAGAGAGCAGGTTCGGGGAAGGGGTATTGAGTAGGCTTGTTATTTTGGCGTAGGGGTGGGGGTGGGGGTAGGGGAAAGACAGAGAGAAAATTTGTAACTCAAAATCTTGTGGAAATGAATGTTGAAAACTAAAAATAAACAAACAAAAAGGCAGGGAGACTATCTAGAGGTTACTACATTAGTACAACTGAGAGGTGCTGAGGACTTAAATTAAGATAGTGGGTGTGGAAATGGAGAAAGGAGGATAGGTTTGAGAGATATTCCCAAAGAAGAATTAACAGGATTAAATATAGAAAGCAAGGAGAAAAGAAGAGTCGAGTTTCAAGCCTGAGGAACCAGGAAAATTATGGTGCTATCAAGAGAAATAAAGAATTAGGATAAGGGATACATTAAGAGGGAACATAAACTCATATTTGGACATGTTGAGTTTGAAGTACTAATGGGACATCCTTTGGAATATTCATCAGCTGGTTAATATGTGGGCAACTAGGTGATACAATGGATAGAGCACTAAGCCTAGAGTCAGGAAGACATCTTCCCAAGTTCAAACCTGACCTCACACACTTACTATCTAGGTGGCCCTGGGCAGATCACTTTGCCTCATTTTCCTCATCTGTGAAATGAGATGGAGAAGGAAATGGCAAACCACTCTAGTATCTTTACCAAGAGAGCCCCAAATGCGGCCACAAAGATTTGCAAACACCTAAAAAAAACAGCTGAACAACCATTTAAGATGTGGAACAGGAGTTCTACACATGATTCACATTTTTACCTCCACACTCAGTAGTGGCTGACGACTCAAATCACTGGCAAGGCAGTTTATTAGTATACTGTTTATCCTATCCCAAGGTCTGGGCACCAGAGAAACATAATTGATACACCCCAGCCTGCAGAGAGTAGATGTTGATGTGGGAATAGAAATCAGCATTGTACATACAAACACAAGGCCATAGAAGTCATAGTGGAGAATGTTGGCAAAACAGCATTGGATAAGTGAGGTTTGCCATATTTCCAAACCTATATTGCACACAAGAAGTCTCATGAACATTATCATTCAGGAGATATATTATTAGAAAAGGAGGTAGGATGACACATAAGGATGGACATGAGGGATTACATCTAAATGTTGTGGTACTCATGTAATGTTAAAAGACCTTTCAGAAGACTGCCAGCAATTTTGACAGACTTGCTATGGATCATGTATGGGAGGCTTTGGATAAGGATCCTACAGGATGAAAAGGCTTGATTGTGTTGCTATGTGAATTATTGGAGGAAGTATCCACAATGATGAGATCACAAGTCTGTTGACATGTTAGGTGGGGCCTGGTTATGAAGAACTTTTTATGTCTTACAGTGGGATATAAAATGGCTACTCCAGGTCCAACAGAAGCTTAATAAATGTGTTGAATATGATATAATAAATATTTTTCTTGTATATTTTAAGTAACTAATCATATTAATTAAACCTATTGTTAAATTATTATGGTTAGAAAACTTGCCTTTGACAGAAGAATGATGGAAATATAAGATAAATTTGCCCAACTGTTTGTTTTTCACCTATTTTATGTGATTAATGGCCTAGCAGATAGACAGCTATTCT
>CM053594.1:154145671-154162042 GCA_028646575.1 Pseudocheirus occidentalis
CTCTGAAGCAGTCTAGTGGGGGCCGCCGCAGCTCTCAGCCGTTCGTGCTGCAACAGCCGCCTCCGCTGCCTCCTTGCCCTGGGAGCAGTTTGGCTGGACCCGCTCTTCTCCCCAGTTAGCAAAATCCACTGACCTTTCTCTTAGCCTTTTTTTCTTCTGGCCTGATAAATGTGGTAACTCTGCCTCCAGTGCAGCAGATCTGCTCTCCTGTAGCCGTGGTTCCCCGCCCGATGCCCCAGGGCCTGAGCCGCTGGGGTTTCAGCTTCGAAGAGCCCCACCTGCTGCGCTGCCTGTAGTGCTTTCTGTCTTGTGGAGAGTTTTGGAGCTTGAAAATCTGTTTAGCGTCCCATTTTATGAGTTTTTTAGCGCGTTTGTGTGGGAGCTGTGGTGCTTTGCTGCTTCTACGCCGCCATCTTGGCTCTGCCCCCGCTTTTATTATTATTTTAAATATATTTTGTTTTGTTAACTATTTTTCAGTTATATTTTATAACCATTTTTATAATCTCTTTTTAAAATTTAAATTGATATTTAAATTTACTTTTAGTTTACAAGATTCAGTTCCACAATCCCCTGAGTTTCAAATTTTCTCTTCTCCCTTTTCCCCCTTCCCCTTCCCATGGCGGCATACAATCAAGTATAAGATCTGCAAATACTTTCATATTGGACATTAGTCTTGTTGTATAGAAGGGTTGTAACCAATGGAGTGGTCAATGTGAAAAAAGAAACAAAACCAAACATGGGAAAGAATGATAGCATGTAAATTGCTTCAGTCTCCAATTAAACTCTGGTCTTTCTAGATCTTTCTCTGAATGTAGACATCTCCTTCCATACTGAGACTTGTAGAGTTGTCTTTTAACTGTGCATTGCTGAGAAGAATCCAGTTTATCAAAGTTGGTTGTCACACATACGATGTGTCTGTGATTGTGTACAAATTTTTCCTGGTTTTGCTCTTCTCACTTAGCATCTGTTTGTACACCTTATTACATCATTGCTTGATTTCAGGTCATGGTTTTCTGACAGTTGACACTCCTGGGATTCTTCCACCTTCTCTGGGCTCTGGTAGTTGTGTACTCCCTGAGCACTATATTAGAAGTCAGTGAAATTAGGTTCAAATCCTAGTCTGGATAATTACCAACTGTTTTTGTTACCATTCATTTACAAGAAAAATTTAGTTTCAAATCCTCTTCCTCCCTCTAAACCCTCCCACAGTTATTGAGGAGGTAAGCAATATGATACTTCATAATCTTGGGCAGTAAGTATAATTCATATCTACATACAATGCTAAAACTGGCTAAATATTTTTCTGTCAGCAATCCTGTAAAATTGGTAACAATATTAATGGAAATTGAGGTGATGACAACCAGTAACAAAGTTAGATCCCAGGACTTTTATACAATTGATGTTTCAATATATAAATTATCCAATAAAATCTATGGGTAATAAAAATGCATTTTTTAATAGTTGGATGTGATTTGTAAGCTTTCTAAAAACCAGTCTCTGAAGAAACAGAAACTTGTTCTAGTAAAGGCATTCCCCCTTCAACAGGTAAGCTATTAGTGTTACATTGATTTGTATATTATAAATCACTGGAATTTTGAAATATACTATGATTTTTAAAAAAGATATGTTTTTAATGCAATTCATGCATTTTAATGAAGTTCCACATCAGTAGAAAGCTCACTTCCTAAGACAGTTTTTGTTTGCTGAATCCTTAACTTATTCTTCCTTACATTGTTTTGTATATGAATGAAATGTACCTGAATGGAAGTTTTAATATAATTCAAGATTTTAATCTTAATTGTTCTGATTTTTAATGGAAAAGCTTCTTCTCTAGAATTTATGTGTATCTCTCAAATTTCTGTATATTTTGGAAATATCTGATCATTGCCACATCATAAAATGTTAGCTATGGAAAGAATCTTAGAGATCTTCAAATCCAGTCTTCCCCAGTACTGTTGTCCAGAAAAACTTTACCAACAGTGGGACATTCTTTAATCCTCTTTAATATTTGATGAAGTATTATTATAATAGTGAATTGTACCCATATGTACCTGATTGTGCTGAAGGGAAATGCAGTCCTTAAAATGCTTAGTTTTTTTTAAACAGTGGAATAGTTTGATATGAGTGGAAATGAGTGGATTTTAACAGTGTACGGTACATCTTTTTTTAGTTTTTAATATTATCAGGTACAGTTTGTATGGTTTCCAAGGTATGTCATGAAGAGTCTTGACTTAGGAATTAGGGGATCTTTCGATCAATCAATAAAGAGGCATTCACTAGACATATACTATGTGCTGGGAAAAGATGAAAAAATAAGTAATACCTGCCCTTAAGGGGCCTGCATTCTATTTGGATTAACACACATAAAAATGTAAGTGAATACATGTTGATTACAAAGTGGTTTGGGAGGGTTGTTAGTAGCAGAGGAATCATGGAAAGACCTCCAGTGAAAGGTGTTATGAGATGAGATGAGTTTTGAAGGAAACTGGATCTTGAGGTATGGAGGTGAGGAGTGTGGGTTACCCTCTGTATAAATTAATAAAAGCAAGAGATGGAAAGTTTATGAGGAATGACCAAATGAATGAATGAATGAATTTCAAAGAGTTTAAACACTTAAAATATATGAGGAATTATAGATAAAAATATAAAAGCAGTCCTGCACTCCAGGAGCTCACACTGTATTTGATACAGGACATGTAATATTTTAGCTGCAAGTCAGAGAGAAAAATCCTAGCATCTTTAGAGTGCCGTAACAAAGTGTCCTATTAATGCATCTTCTTGAATGTCATTTTCATTAATGACACCATATTGGTTTTTGATGTTGCATTACTTAACTATGCCAAGGACTTTGGTGATAATTCTATTTTCCAGGAAATTTCTATGGTGCTGAGGAGGTAGGATCTGCAGCACCTTCAGAAGAAAATGCCTGGGGCCTGATGTTGCTTCTTAGAATGAAAATTTCAGGGACTGGGCTTGAAGTAGGCCTGGTCTCAGACCAGTTTGGCTAGCCTGTACAGTACTGCAGAGGTAGTCTGGAGTCAGATTATAACAAACGTTAAATGCCAAATGGAGGACTTTATCTTAAAGGCAATAGAGAGCCACTAGAGACTTTTGAAAAGTGGAGTTGCATGGTCAGATCAATTAGGAATCTGATAAATATCTATGTGACTTCTATGGATCTCAGTGGGGTTGCAATAAATAATGTCAGTTCTATTCAAGCTCTGCAATTCTGGGATCAACAGTTTGAAATATGAGATACAACTTTGGAAAGTTCTCTTATTTCTCTCTCTCTCTCTCTCTCTCTCTCTCTCTCACTTACTCTTGCTCTCTCTCTTTTGGGCAAGGTAGTTGGGGTTAAGTGACTTGTCCAAGGTCACACAGCTAGTTTTTTGTGTTAAGTGTCTGAGGCCGGATTTGAACTCAGGTACTCCTGACTCCAGGGCCGGTGCTCTATTCACTCTGCCACCTAGCCACCCCTCTTTCTCTTTTCTTTCACTTACTCTTGCCCTCTCTCTTTTGGGCAAGGTAGTTGGGGTTAAGTGACTTGTACAAGGTCACACAGCTAAGTGTGTCAAGTGTCTGAGGTCATATTTGAACTCAGGTCTTCCTGAATCCAGAGCCAGTGCTCTATTCACTGCGCCACCTAGCTGCCCCAGTTCTCTTATTTCTCATCCATAAAATAGCTAACATTTATCTGTTACATTTCTCTAATAGTATCTCAGATTTTAAATAAAATTTGATTTTGAGATGAATTTAAGAAAAAAAATTCAAGTATAACTTCAGAATCATACACAATGGACAGTGGTAAGGTTTTTGTGCTAAAATGTATTAAAGAATAAAGTTTTATTTGATTCTGGATTCAGTGTATATGCTTGTACTTTTCTAGATCTAAAAAAGTTATATACTTATTAATCAATTGTTGGGATATAGAGGGAAGTTATTTCTTTTTTTCATAGCTGTTAGTTTGCATCAAAATAGAATTTTATTTTAAGCAGTTTCTTGAATATTAATCTTTACCTTCTGTCTCATTTCAAGACTATGACATCTTTTGTCTGTTTTGTGTTAGAGGAATATTCTAAAATCCTGGTGTTGATGAATAAATATGTTGCTTTTCCCCCGGCTGTATAATGGGACAAGGTGATAAATCACAAATAACATTTCACCCATGCCTCCCCTAGCCCCCACCCCCCAAAAAAACTGCAAAACAAAACAAAAACCAAACCAAACCAAACCAAACCAAACAAACAGGCTTTGCTCTGTTGAGAGGAAGGTGGCAAATTTTTTTTCCTGACACTTTTCTTGCCACAGATAAAAAGTAATAATTTAGATGTAGTATATCTAAAACACGCATTGCTCTTTCACTTAATTTAAAATGTTTGGTGATTGTTTGGAAGAATGTATTTTTGTATTTCATCAGACTTCTAGTAATTAGTTAGACATTTATGAACTCAGACCATAGCCAGGTACATCCGGCCGTACTGGAAAAGAAGCAGATGGGAGGAAACATGAAAGAAGCCACTGAGAAGTTTCACAGTAGTCCAGAGTCCCATGCAGATGGCTACTAGAAGCATATGCTCCATTACTATGTAATAAAGTTAAGGAACAGTGAAACAGTGAGCAGAAAGAGAACCACACAACAGTGTGATTCAGTAGCCTCTTCCCTTCTCCCTCTTCTCTCATCCATTTGGGACTCCAAATTATAATATGTATATGTTATGTCATGTCA
Organism: Pseudocheirus occidentalis; assembly: GCA_028646575.1. Taxonomy (NCBI): domain Eukaryota; kingdom Metazoa; phylum Chordata; class Mammalia; order Diprotodontia; family Pseudocheiridae; genus Pseudocheirus; species Pseudocheirus occidentalis. Next base: position 154,150,398 of record CM053594.1, read on the forward strand.
TGTCATACTTCATTATATTACATTATTGGACACTTTTCTTCAGAGTTTTTCTGCTTTACAAAAACTTGAGTCATATGAAATAAGGATATATTATGTCATAATTGGATGAACTGTAAGTCAGAATACTTGGAGACTACTTTTTACCATGTAATTAACTGTGTGACTGTGGATAGGTCTCATGTTCATTCCTTACCCCCTTTCCTCATCAGTCAAGTAAGGGAGGTTGACCAGATAAGCTCTAAGATGTCTTGTGACTCTAACACTATGTTTCTTAGTTTTATTCAATAAAGGATCAGGGAGGGTACCAGTGGCAACATTGAAACAGACTGGAATAGTTAAATGGGAATGCTTTAGGCGTAGCATTATGGGTTCTAGTTGACTTAAGGCTCAATAAAACATTGACATAATATTTTGAGGGAACATAACAGTTTGAAGGAAAAAAAAAACTGGTAAAGGGAAAGAAATACAGTAAAGGAAGTAAGGCCAATCACAGCATTTAGAGTTCTTCTGTAGCTCAGGTTTTTTTTGGACTCTATTAAGCACTTATGATTTCTCTGATTTAGTCCTTCTGGATGAAAATGAGGAGCAAGTTCAAAGCAACCTCAATAAGGAAGATACTTCACTGATATCTATGACCCAGTCAACACCTTTAAGGTTCATCCTAGCCATTTTATTCTTTATAATGACACTGAATGACCCAGTATCTTGTAAAATGAAATTGGAATCTGCACTGAGGCAGCACTTTTGCTATTAAAATGATTTTTTCTTTGTAATAGAGCACAGGCAATCCAACCATTTGTGAATTGCAATTAAAATCTGAAGCCGGCAGCACTTTTGCAATTAAAACTAGCATTTAAAAAAAATAAAACCCTACAACAATTTAATATTTTGATAGACTCCAAGGTACCTATTATTAGGCAGAAAGATATATATAGGGTGATTTAGATTTAATTATTCAAGATATGCTATTTTGTAAAGGGAAATATGCAATGATTTTGGAGAATATTTTTCATATATTATTTACTTGAATCACTTTAGTGATTTGGGATTATTATTTGGTCACCAGTTTTTAATCTCTTCTTTCTCTCATTTTCTACTATTTATCATATCACAGGCACCTTGAAAACAATAATATAGTACTAAAGCCATAAGAAAAGTTTCAATAAATGTCAATTTTCACAATATTAGCACTTTGGGAATGTTTATCAGCCAATCAGATAGTGAAATTTTTCTCAATCTGGTTTATAATACAAATGCCATTAACTTCTGCAGTGACAAAATAACGAGAGACTTCAGAATGGTCTTCACTGAGTGAAGACAATTGAAAAGTGCAATTCCCAGCAGAGATCCCCAGAGTCTGTGAAATCTGGCCAGGAAAAAGACAAATCTCCATGACAATCATTTTGCTGCCATTTTTGATATGAAAGGGTTTTTTAGAGACTGCAGGAAACAGTACTTTTCAGTTGTAAAACACATGGAAAAGCAAAGGCTTCCATTTAGCAATTTTGGAAATATTGATGAGACATTGGTTATGATTTTTTAAGTATATGTCTTCCTTAAACTCTGGGTTAACAGATAAGAACTAGATATTCCACTTAAAAATTATCCACATGTAAAAAAGACTATAGTTTGGGATGTATTTAAACTGGTCTGTTGATACCTTTTACAATATAGATATGTTATCTGGCCTTCATTCAGTTTACAGAAAAGCCTGGAATTTGTCCTGCAATTAAAGACGGAGATTGTATCAGTGCTCATTGGTATCATGGTTATACTGATCCTTATGTGTCTGCCACTGGGGAAAAGGAATATAGTCTTATGACTGTCAAGATCATGTTGAGCAAATGAACAGGAAAAAAAAGAAGGAATAATAATAATAATAAAAAAAGCAATGGCTTCTCCCATGGATTAGGGATCAGTGTATAATCTTCATTATCCCTCAAATATTTGAGTTCCTTTTATTTCTTTCTTCATGAAAAAAAAAAGTTGTGTGTGAATTTATTCCACACTCTTTCAAAAGCACCATCACAGTCTTAAATGTAGTTATAAGAATGATATTCTGCTTAGTCTCTCTGTTTGTTATGACATTTATATTGTATTACTAAGGTATTTTTTCAGGCATGTCTGCCACAGATAGAATTAATTTTGATTTGGTGAGCTATCTGGAAGGAAGAGATTAGTAAATAACTTGTAGTCTGTTCTCATACTCTCCTATTTTGAGTTGGATCCTGTCCCTTGGCATAATCAAAGAACAACAGGTGACTTTCTAAATAAACTCTGATGCTGCTGTCCATAAACCTGATGAGAAAAAAAACCCCCCCGACAGATCTGAATGATCAGATTTCCATTTGGCTATCAGAAAACATGAATGAAATTTCCCCAAATATTTAATTTTACTAAGTATTTTTATAATTATGATTTAACTGGAGAGAGGCATGATATCATTAAGATATGGATTCAAGTTCTGTTTTGATCTATATTTTCTATGTGACTGGGGGAAATTGTTTAACCTTTCAGTGCTCTCTAAGGCAACTGGAAAAGACTGATTTACAGGAGTTGCTAATTTGCATCAATGGAGTAGTAGTTTCAGTATCAAGTGTTTTCCATACTGAAGAAATAATAGATCTTGAACAAAAGTCAGACCTATGATTTCACTGGCATAGGAAATAGAGAGTTCCTGGTAAAGGAACTCCTTTTTAACAATATTAATAGGCACTTTCCCTGCAACTTATAGGGAACTGCCTGGAGCTGCTGTGCAGCTATGTGATTTGCCCAGACTCAGAGATTGTGTGTTGGAGGCAACATTTCAACCCAAATTGTCCTGATTCTAAAGCCAGTTCTTATACACTATGTACAGCTTTTTCTACAAGCACGTTATATATGTACACACACATATGCATATATACTTATGTATACATATATACATACATATGTATAATATTGACTCATCTCTATAGGGCAGATTTATAAGATATGGCCCCTATTCATAGTAGTTCTATATTTAAAAGAATAGTTATGAATTGACTCATACTTATGCTCCCGGTTAGAAGCCAAAATTCTTGAATAGAGTCGGGGCTTAAGATCTAACCCTGTGCTAGGAAAGATGCTCTTTCTTTTGTGGCTCGCATTGCACCCTCGTGCCAGGAACAAAGGAACCACAGGCCAGCCGAGGCTGACTACAGATATTTACATGAAATGTTTTAAAATCAGACAAAAATGTTAACTAACTACATTAAAACATACACATAATTAAATAGAAGTAAGGTGGGTGTGGAACTGTTGTTAAGTCATTTTGCAGTCATGTCCAACTCTATGACCCCTTTTGGGATTTTCTTGTCAAAGATATTAGAATAGTTTGCTATTTCCTTATCCAGCTCATGTTACAGAGGAGGAAAATAAGACAAACAGGTTTAAATGACTTGCCTAGGGACACACAGCCAGTAAATGTCCGAGGTCACATTTGAACTCAGGCCTTCCTGAGTACAGACCAGCACTTCATTCATTGAACCACCTAGATGCTGGGTATCTCACACACACTGAGGTCTCTTTCCCTCTCCCTCTGTCATTTAGAAGTAATATCTCTTAATCTATTGCTCTTAAAGACAGGAATTGCACATGTTGTCACCCTTGCTCCGACCATGGAACAACGGCCACTTCTGTCCTTCTTTCCTCTTCTCCTCAATTCTCAAGACTCATGCTGTTTCCTAACACATGCTGTTTTGTGGCAATCTCTGCCCTCCCATTTCAGATATATTCTCATGTTACTTTCTTCTCTCAAACTGGAAAGAACTCCAAATGTCAGGGTTTTGTGTGACCACCCAATTCTTTGCAGAAATTGAAGCCGCCTATATTTGCATTTACTCATATATACACAGGGTGCATTCATATATACATATTTATTAAAATGCTTATAATATGTGCGTAGGTAATACACCCAAAGGTATAGACATAAAGGGCAGGTTTTATTGTACAGCTCATCATAAGGGCGGCTGTGATAGCAGCTTGTGACAATTTAGTACATAGTTCAGCTTTTCTTTCTCGTTATCTTATTCTCTATTTTCAGAATTAGTAATGAAGTGCATAATGGCTTTACCACTAATTTCTTGAGTCTTTAAATTATATTTTCATTTTTTAAAATTACATTTTCGACTGTATATTTACCTGAAAATATAAATAGAAAGGTTACTATAGAATAGTTTTTTTTCTTAATCCTGCAGGTGTAGTTATATTGCCATTTCATTATGTGGTTTGAAACTTGATATTTAAAAAATATCTGATGTAGCATGATTGGACTATGATGGATTTTATTCTGTCTCCCAACCATGGGATTTACTGTTGTTATGATCTCAACCAAAGGTTTGTTTGTGTTTGTTTTTTCTCTGAAACATCATTGCCTCATCTACCCAGTCATCCAGCATTTCATCTTCTGCTTCCTAAGGACTTCCCCAGCATAATTTTCTCCCACTGATGAAGCATTGTTTCAGAGTTGCTGCTTTTTTACATAATGAGCTTCATTCATATCAGCTCTTTATTCTGTGGTTAATCCCCAATAAATAATTATTTTTCCCCCCTGAGGAACATTTTCTGTGTGCAGGCTGAAGGATGGAGACTATCTCTGATAATACTAAGAACTATTGCACCTCTCTTCTTCCTCCTCCTACCTAACATTTATATAGCACTTTAAAGTTTGCAAATCACTTTACAGATACCTCATTTAATCTTCTACAATTTAGGGAGATGGGTACTTTTACTGTCCTCATTTTATAGATTAAGCATTACTAAGTGTCTAAGAGTCACATAGCTAATAAGTGTATGAGTGTATTTGAATTCAAGTCTTCCTGACTCCTGGTTCACCACCCTACACACCACACTACCTAGCTTTCTCAACGAAGCCCAGAACTTTTAGGCCAGGTACAAACTCTAGCCTCTGTGGAAAAGTGCTTGCAGACCCGCATTGGCCAATCAGGTTTAGAAAACTGCAAACAATGGACTGAACAGTTTATCACAAGATCACTTTATAATTCTCAGTTCAAACATATTTCCAATGTCAAGTTTGCAGCCAACCTTTGAATGATCCAGAAATCGCAGAGAAAAAAAAGAAAATAATCCTTTTATCAAAGGAGGAAAAGAATGAGAGTATAGGACTTGGATTCCTTGAAAAAGATTTTGACTTCTCTGAGATGAATCATTTAAACAGTATCTATTTTGTAAAAGGATTTTCCACTTTTGGCCCTGTGGGAGTTTCATCCCGGTGCCTTTTTTCTCCATACCTATCTAAAAAGGGGAGAGAAAACAAAGAAATGAAGAGACTGAGACTTTATGTTTGTCTGAACCGCAGAGAGCTCTGAGCTCTCAAGGCTGTCGACATGAGTGCATTGTGGAAGGATCCAGAAGCACTATACTCATCAAATTTCTATCAATACTAATTTACTAATATCAATAATAATCTGTTTCCCAGTGGATCAGCTTTCCCAGGCAGGTCTCGTGTGCTACTTACAGCTCCCTGAGCTCCTCAGCATAGGTGTCAATAAAACTGACTGCTGTTCTGGGGCTATTGACAGTTATTAAAAATGACCTTGATGTAATTTCATGCCTATCAAAACAAGGACCATATGTTAAGGATTATGAAAAGCTACAGTGAAGGAAAGCAATGATAGGCTTTAGCTTAAGGGGAATAGAGGGTGGGGGATGGCCACAGGGCTGTGTTGCGTAAATGATGATTATTGGCTTTTTCATTGTCTCCTCCTTTTCCTAGATCACTGAGCTATGTGCCCCTTGGTGGAGGCAACTGTTAGACTAAAGATGTAATTGGAGCTATTTGGAGCTCTGGGGGCTGTTTTTAAAAGCTGTCATAGCATATCATCCCAACAGTTAATGTGGTGAAAAATATCATAAGCACTGCTGAGGACCTTTGAATACAGACAGCAAGAACTGATCAATAAGCCCCAGTGGATAATCTCTGCTCCCCCATATACAGAGAGCACTATATCAGGAATACTTTCCTACTTTCTTATGCCATTTTATGAACATGGTGATCTAGGTCCCTTTTGAAAAAAATAATCTCCTGTTTTGAGGCATTCTTACTGCTTTGTCTTAATGGAAAGCCAGTTGCATGCACATATAATGAAACTAGATGGCATTATAAAAACATAATAGCTTAATAATTATAACTAACACTATAGAATTGGTTTTCTTCCTCAGTTTGTCCATAGAATTATATAGAATTTTCCCTCTCCTGATTCTCCTGATTTTTCCACCTTCTCGCCTGCTTCCTTCTCTCCTTAAAGATACTTCTACTTCTCTGATCCTCTCCTTTGATTAGTTAATTCCAATTTTGCTTTTATTTTTATTCCTAGCGTTTAGTATAACGTCCAGCACATAGCATTTAACAAATGTTCTATCTATGTATCTGTCTGTCTGTCTTTCTCCATCCATCTGTTTGTTGGATGAATGCATTTTAAAACAAATCTATTTTTAAGAAGAGCAGATGCCTTAGGGTCAGTTAAATTATTTGGCTTTCCTTTGAGTGACAAAGACAGATTCTAAGAACACTTCACATTTTTGGTATTACTTAGACAACAGTGTATAGGCTGTCTGCTGTTATGTTTTCATTTAAAAATATGTATTCTTTCCTTATTCAAAATGCTAGATACTTTGGTTTACCTAAATTCTGAATTTGTACATATGGGGCTAGGATAATTCTTTTTTGTAATATGTATTTTTTGAAGTAGTACTAAGTACTTCTATAGGAACCTGTTTTTATTATTTTATTTTCAAATTGTAACTGTCACAGTCATAGCTTCTTTTTTAGGTGTCAATGCCCTATCAGGGATGGATAGCCTGCAGCCTTGGGACCACATGTGGCCATACACGTCCTCTAGATCCTCAAGTGTGGCCCTTTGACTGAATCCTTTTAAGGACCCACTGGGCCACAAGTTCCTCACAGCCACCAGAGAATGGTCAACATACAAGATTCTTATTGAGAGGACAGAAAATCTGATTAAGACAGAATGGTAGGAAAATACAAAACAAATACAATCAGTGAAAACTTGAAGGTTGACCTAATTTGTGTTTAGGGAGAAACAAAGTTTCCTTTAGACTTTGTATGGTCGTATTGGTAGCCAAAGGTATGCAGCCTGCCTATAACTTTGCCACTTTCATGCCCTATCCTGCTATTCAACAACTCTGAGATATTTACCATACATTCTCATTGTACTATCCTGTCTCCTTCCTTGTTATTATCATCTGAATTCCTGCATATTGTTCCACCTTATCAAAGGGCTTTATCGCTAGATAATGGATTCCATCCAGACACCACACTCAGAGACTTCAGTAGTCATTCTGAATATTATGAATAGAATGTAAGATCCTTTAGAGGAACTTTAATTTTTGTCTGGTCTTTGTATCTCCAGATCCCCTCATAGTGCCTTACACAAAGTAATTGTTTTTTGAATGTTTGAATGAATGAATGTAGATTAACTCCCTAGCCTACCTTGACCTCTATTGTCTGCAGATCTCTTGGCTTCCATCTTTACACTTCCTCTGCCAACTACAAGGGAGGTTACCCCTGAGATCTCACGGAATCATAGATTTAGAACCAGAAGAGATTTAGAATTCATTGAGTTCAATTTACTCATTTTGCAGCTTTTTAGCTTTTTTTTTACATGTTTATCTATTAATTAATAATTTAGTTTTTTAAACATTTCTTTTTAAAATTTTGAATTCCAAATTATCTTACCCCCACATGTTCCTCCCCCACCCAGTGAGAAAGCAAGTAATATAATACCAATTATACTGCATATATAATTCATGTATCTCTGTGTCTTGCTTTTGTGTCTGCCACAGAACTGATTGGGCACAGTGCTTTACTGGTAGAAAATGACTATTAAATTTTTGTGGTTGTTTTACCATTGAACAGAATCATCCTGTGGAATGCTGTGTGTATCATTTATTTCTGATTATCTAAAAGAGTAGCTTTCTCTACATGTTTGGCTACATATATCTACAGTTATTAGATTTACTTACGTATCTACATACAAATGTAGGTACACATACAGATTTGAAACTCGAGGTACCTGAAATTCTATCTACATGGTAACCTAACCCTTATGGGCCAGCAGGTTAAGTGGCTAAACAATACTCTTTTCAGATGGGAGAGTCTATTTTATCAGGATTATAGAGAAAGATGGCTAATAACCAGGAGTATTTTCATTGAAGTATGTTTCATAATCCCTAATTAATCCATAATTAAATGATTATGTCCATAATCCATAAATAAATTAATTAAGCGATCCATAATTAAACCTGATTGTTCTCATGAGGATTTTTAAATATTTTATAATTTAATAACTGTATCAATTTCTGCATTTAGAATGTGGAGATATACTTTCCCCATCTTAACTAAAAGTCCTGATGATAATTAGAAAATGTTTGTTATATATTTGAATGTTAAATGATTGATGTTTTATGCTGATGCTTTCCTTTTCTTTTACTTCGTAACATCTTTCTTACTTTGATAACTAGCCATTTTGAGAAAGGTCATACAAATCCCTAAAGATATTTATTTTAAATAGAATTACCTACTTGTTATTACCACTAATGGAGTGAGCAATGTACTACTGTAAAATTCACAAATTCCAAAAATCCATTATATGATCACAATCTATTATTATTCTGCCTCTTCCTCTGCCTCACAACACCAAATTCTGTTCAACATCTGAACAGTTACCTTCAGTCACCCCACCCCTCAGTTCTTTCCCAGTCTATCACCTCTACACTGGCAGTTCAGACCCTCCTTCCTTCTCTAATTTGAGTACTTGATTAACCAGTTCAATTCAAACACTGACCTCTTCTCTTGAGACCTTCATACCTTTATCTTATCAAAGATGTTGCTTTGCAAAACCTCAGCCTTGAATTACTCCCAATATCTACTGCTGAATAAAGTTAGAGAAATCATAAAACCATGGTAACTAGGACTAATACAGATATATGTTCGCATAATGTCAACTGGGCCCACACTGTTGCAAGGCAATCCTTCTACAACCCCCTAATTTACTCCCTTTCCCACTTACCACAGCAGTTTTCCCCAAACCTCTTCATCCCTCCTCAATCTTCCCATGGCTCCCCTTCCCCTTGAGAACCTTGCCTCATATTTAACTGAAGAAATAGAGACCATTATTAGAGTTCCCTCATCTCCCTGCTTCCTCATCTATCACTTGGAAACATCTTGCCATTTCATCCTCTCATTCCTATTTCACATAAAGAGGTGGTTCTTTTCTTAGCCATCACTAACCCCTCTACATTCCATTCCATTCAGTCTTCTCCAACAACTTGTCCCTTCTATCATCCCTAATTTCTCACTTATATTCAACATCTCCTTGTCTACTGGCTGTTTTCCTACTTGTTGTCTGCAAACATGTCCACATCTCCCCCATTCTAAAAACAAAAAAACAAACCTCTCACTTGATCTATTCATCTTAACTAGATATCACCCTGAATCTTTTATCCTTTGAGAAGTTCCTCTACAATAAGAGTGTCCAACTAGGTATAGAAAGTACTGGTCTTGGAGTCAAGAAGATTTGTGTTCATATCTGTCCGCAGATACTTACTAGCTGTGTTACTCTGGGCAAGACACTTAGGTTCTGTCTCCCTCAGTTTCCTCATCTCTAAAATGAGGGTAATTATAGACTCTACCTCTAGGGTTTGTAGTAAGGATAAAAAGAAATATTGATAAAGCACTAGCTATTATTATCATTATTCCTTTCCTCTCACTTTCTTCTTAATGTTCTGTAATCTCAATTCATCATTTATCTGAAACTTATTTCTCCAAAGTTGCAAATGATCTCTTAATTGCCAAATCTAATGGCATTTTCTTAATCTTTATTCTACTTGAGCTCTTCACAGCCTTTTATCACCCTCTGTGTATCACCCTCTTCTTGATAATATTTTTAAATCTTACTCTAGGCTTTCATGACACTACCCTCTCCTGGTGAATCTACTTCTGCTCATTTTCCTTTGCTAGATCTTCATCTGGCTCATACCCACTAACTGTGGGTGCCCCCACTGTGTCCTAGGCCCTTTTATTTTCTCTTTCTCTGTTTTTTTTCACTTGGTGATCTCTTCATCTACCAGAGATTCAACAGTCATCTCTATATAGAAGATTCTCAGAACTGTTTTTCTCTTCTGAACTCCAGTAATGTATCTCCAGTGCCTACTGGACATATCAAACTGAACATGTCCATAGCTCAACTCATTATCTTTCCACTCAAATCCTTCCTTTCTCCTAGCTTCCCTTTCACTATGGAGTTTACCACTATACTTCCAGTCACCCAGATTTATAAAGGAGATGTCATCCTCAGCTCCACATTGTCTCCAACCTTTCATATCTAATCAATTGCCAAATTATGTCATTTCTGACTTCATAACATTTCTTGGGTACTTCCCCTTCTCTCTTCTGACATTATGACCACTCTGTCACAGGGCCTCATCACCACAGGCCTGAACTGCTGTTACAATAGCATATATAATTGCTTATCTGCCTGAATAACTCCTCACTTCAGTCTATCCTCCACAATTCTGTTAAAATGATTTCTGTAAAGTATAAAACTGACCATATGATATTCAGTTAACTTCCTAGGTTCCTTATTACCTCTTGAATGAAATACAAAATCCTCTGGTTAGCCTTTAACGTCCTCCATAACTTGGCCCTTTCCTACTTGTCTAGTCTTCTCACACCCTACACCTTCATCCCTTACTCTATGACCCATTGACACTGGCCTCCTTTCTGCTCTTTATTTCCCAACTGCACCCACTACTTTGGACTTTTTAATCAGGTCCATAGAAACCTCATCAGCCCTTAAGATCAAATCAACCTTGGTACTCATACCTTATTAGCATCCTCTATTTTTGAGGATCATCTGAATGAAGAGGAGAACACCTACATTTAAGGAGGTCACCCATGTCAATCAGCTGTCTTCCTTTCCCATCTGGCACCACTATTCCTTTCCTTTAGACTCCCTTCCTCTCTCTCTCTCTCTCTCTCTCTCTCTCTCTCTCTCTCTCTTTCTCTCTCTCTCTCTCTCTCTCTCTCTGTCTCCATCTCCATCTCTCTCTCCTTCTCTCTCTGTCTCTGTCTCTGTTTCTCTCTCTGTCTTTTTCTGTCTCTCTCTCTTACTAATAAAACTAATCTATCAGTTACCTCCTGAATGAAAATTCCTAGAAATGTTATAATCAAAATCCCAAGCTGGGCCTAGAGTCAAGAAGACATGATTTTAAAACTGGAGACCTTCACTAGTTGTGTGTCTCTCAGCAAGGCATTTAGCCTCTGTTTCCTAAACTGTAAACTGGGGATAATAACAGGACCTACCTAATAAGGTAGTTGTGAGGATAAAGTAAGATAATATTTCTTTTTTATTATTTATTTATTTATTTTTTAATTGACTTGTTTGTTTACTTTTAGGTTACAAGATCCAGTTCCAGAGTCACTTGACTTACAGATTTTTCTCCCCTTCCTCAACACTCCCCACCCCCACTATGGTGGCATACAATCATGTATAGGATCTGCAAACTCCTTCACATTGTACAATAGTCTGGTTGTATAGGTGTTATAGCCAATGGAGTGGACAATGAGAAAAGAGAAACAAAAG
>CM053594.1:154172186-154184218 GCA_028646575.1 Pseudocheirus occidentalis
CCTTCTTAATTTCTCCCCCTCCTCCATTCCTTTTCCTCTCTCCTTCTCCCTACCTCTCTTCTCTCCTCCCTCCCTCTCCATTTTCCTCTCTCTTTTTTCCCTCTATTACTTTCCCCCTCCTCCTCTCTCCCCTGTCTTCCCCTTCCCCTCTTCCTTCCCTCCCCCCTTTTTTATCCCTCCTTCTTTTCCTCTCCCTCCCTCCCCCACCCAGATAATCACAACTGTATATCTCTATACTTAGAAGTTACTGGGTCATGGTTCCATTTGTATAGTGTACTCCTGGGTGAAAAAACTATTGAACCACCTCTACTAATTCAGGTCAACATTTTCTCTGCAATCCATAGTTTTAGAAAAAGGCTAAGAGCGGTGGTTAGGTGGCACAGTGAATAGAGCACTGGCCCTGGAGTCAGAAGGACCTGAGTTCAAATCCAGCCTCAGACACTTAACACTTACTAGCTGCGTGACCTTGGGCAAGTCACTTAACCCCAATTGCCCTGCCCTCCCCCCTCCAAAAAGCAGGAAAAAAAAGAAAGAAAGAAATTAGAGAAAGGCTTAGAGCATTGAGACTTGAAATGATTTGCCTAGGGTCCCATAATCACTATGTGTGACACTGTGCCAGAGACCATACTGAAAGCAGGCTTTCCTCCCTATGCACTACACCTCACTTCCTCTGTTCCTTCTGTATTTCATTTTAATAATCTCCTGAATAATCTTTTTAACTTTGCTTCTAAATTCACAATATTCTCACATTACAAGATGAGACATTTCACAATTACTCTGCAAAATCATTTATCCCTATGCCCTCTTAAACAGCTTGGCTGGCAGGGGTGGGGTTTGGGGGGATGAGGTGGTGGGCACTGAATTTCCTCTGAGTTGCTTAGCATCTTTCTGAGTCTGTGTATTTATCAGGACTCACTCTTACAAACAGGTGTGAACTCCTAAAGCCCTACTCCAAGCCTGTATCAGCACAGCTCACAGATATTGTCAGTGCAGTTGCTATGACACTGTTAACTGTTACAAGAATGCAGAATCTCAGAGCCGAAGGGAGACTCAATAAGACAGTCTGACTGTTCTCTTTCACATTCCTCATCGGCAAGACCATTTTACCATTTCCATCCAACTTATAGTCCTCTTAGGACACTCCATCTATGTTAATAATACCCACCTAGGTCAATTGGTACTTAGAGAAGCAGCACCCCCTGTCAGTCATTATGAGAAATCAGTACCTTGGGAATTAATTCAGTACAGCAGTAATTGGTAGTGGAATCAAATGAAGTGCTGAATAGGTGGGAATAGGTGAATTGCACATTACATTTCCTGGATATAGCATTGATAATCAGCCAATATTCAAATAATATTCTTTTCAGCAGGAATACATTTCAGAAATTAAAACAGGATCCTGTGAAAGCTAGCTGACTTTCTGAGGCAACAGGAATGGGCAGATTGATTTTATACCACCGGAGCTCACCAGGGCACCCAGAGTTAGATAGGTCAAAGATGCTACTATTACTTCTGTCTCAGATTTTTTTTTTAAACTAATCCACATCTTTACTGTTGGTGAATGGCAGGGGGTGGGGGAAGTTGGGGGGGAGAGGAGATATAAACATTGGCCGGGGCCTTCTGGAACCAATTCAAAAAGGGATCTTGAGAACTAATTTTTAAATATTCAGTGACTATTTACACCTCAGGAATGAGCAAATGCTACAAAGCAAGGATTGATTTATTATTTTGTTGATTGCCTAGATCTAAGAAAATGGTAGATAAAATGTTAATAACTGCAAACTATACTTAAAAGTAGCATGTGCAGTTTTTAATGTAGTTTCTGAGAGCTGATTGTAAATCCTGGCTTATATGGTAGGGGGGAAGGGGGGTGGGGTAAAAGGGAAGAAACCAATACCTTCATTTTACAGTCAAGAAAGCAAAGTTTCACAGAGGTTTAGTAATGTGCCCAAGTTCACAAAGGCAGAGCCAAATCTGAATCTCCTTTCCTGATTCCAAATGTAATGATCTTTTACACTGGACTGTGAGAACATCAGCAACTTTCTTTAAAAAGTGTTGTCATTATATTTATGATAAATTTTCTATCATATTTTCTGCTACTTCAGTTTTCTTGTACCACTGCTTGTGGATGTGGGCTGCTACAGGGTGTAGATAACTCATAAAAATAAAACCAAAATACCCTATAAAGACGGCACCTTCTCAAGATGCCTCCTGAAGTAATCAAGCGAGGTGTTGAAACTAGGAATGTGAAAGGAGTTCTCCAAGACTGAATTTATGGTTACAGTGTCTTCTTAATATTTGAGCAAATGTAGCAAAAAATATGAATAATTAGAATAATGTACTGGGAAACTTCACTAGGTTAAGTAGCTAGTGAAGTAAGTCTGTAAGTGAATTCCCAACCATGACTGAATCTTCTGAGGAAGTCTGGGTGATAGCTGCCTAGGCACAATTCAAACAGTGAGAAATCTGGACCCTCTCAAATAAAACTGTTTTTAAGGATTTCACCTATGATACAAATTCCATCAAGGAGCTAGGTGGGGCAGTGAATAGAGTTCCAGGTCTAGAGTATGGAATTCATTTTAGTGAGTTCAAATTTAACAGCGGTGTGAGCCTGGACAAGTTACTTAACCCCCCGTGTGCCTCCATTTCCTCTTTTGTAAAATGAGCTAGAGAAAGAAATGGAAAAATGCCAAGAAAACCCCAAATGGGGTCATGAATATTCGGATGATTAAAAAAACAACTGAAGAACAAACCATTTCTCTTCTATCCTGTTCCTCTTTGCCATTGCCAAACCTACTCTACCAAACACTAGGCCTTCCCATCCTTTGTCTCCCTAAAACTACCACTGCTACCAGCTACACACACACACACACACACACATACACACACACACACAGAGTAATGCACAGCAGCAGTAGCTAAACTTAATTAAAAATGAAACTGAATAATGAAAATCAGTTTTGTCCCACCAAGACAATATTGGAAAAGAGAAAATTAAAAATGATATATAAATACCTAATCAATGTTAAAAATAGTGGGTTGTGATACCACCTGAAAGCAATGCTATGTGATCAGTTGGAACATTGTTCTGCACAAAGCCATGTTTTTGTAATGTTTCTAGCCTTCCTGCAACAGAAATAACAGGTTTATTAATTCAACAAGAAAAATAGCAGTTGAAGACTCTCCACTCACACATTCTTTGAAAAAAGAAGAATATAAAGGAAAATTTGAGTGTCTCATAAGACTTTCTATAATTCCTACCATTTAAAAAATCTTATCAAATGGAAATACACAGTCAGCATCAAGGCATAAATATTTTAAAAAGAGTAAGACCTTTCTAAGCTGCAAAATTCATTGGGGTGGAAAGTCCATTTGTTTATATTATGATGTGTCTCCATCTCTGGCCCTGCACACACTACTACCCTTTTAGCCCAGGCACAGTCTAGCAGAAGATTAATATTTCAGAACTTGTCATGGGCAGTTTCACTTGACTCTGTCACTGCCTATGTCTGACAAGCTATTTATCATGTTGCTAAGTGTCAGCATTAAATTATCCCCGCTGTTATGACAGCAACATTATTCATCAGGATTACAGCCTCAATACAAGGCTGCTTACAGCTGTTCCTGTCTTCTTTTTCTTCTTCCTTGGAGGCGTATTGATCTCTGCACTTTCTATTATAAGAAAGGTGTTGGTGGAGATGGGGCCAATGGACATGAAAATGCTCATCCTGCATGTAAATGGTTTTCCTGTGCTCTGGTATCACCAGATCTGATTCTACCTCCCAATTCTACAATCCCTTAAATTACTGGTGCTATGAAACTAATAGAATCTCAAGAAGGAAGAAGTTACTTGAAGTATGTTAAAATTATATTTGAATCTTAATGTCTATCATGAACCTGATCACCATGTGTCCCTTCTAGCTAAGTCTTTGGAATTGGGGAAAAATCATGGATTTGGAATCAAAGAACCTGGCTTAGACTCTTGACTTTACTCTTTCTTACCCTGGATACTGGGCCTCAATTTCCTCCGATTAGATGACCTCTCAGCTCTAGTTCTATGAGCCTCCAACATCCTCTTCCTTCCCTAACTTTCAAAAATGACTGCTAACTCAAGAACACCACGCTGCTGGCTAAGACTTTTGTTTTCTTTCATTTGCTTGATACGTCTGTCTGATTACAGTCAGGGAGAAAATGGTGAGTACAGGGAGAACAAAATGGTGGGAGACATATAACTCCAAACTCAATTCATCTCTGTTCTCTTCATGTATAAATCCATCCACTCACTCCACTTGCATCTGCTGCCCTGCCTGGTTTACAACTCGTCATTTCCAGATTCAGCACCGTGATGCTGACTGAAGCCTGGATTGATACCGTATCACTCACTCAGCCTCCTCTCCTCTCTGAGTGGAGGGCTGTAGGGGAGAGCACCAAACTCCCCCCAGCGCCTTCCTTTGTAGAGGACAGAAACCAGACTCTCAGCTCACTGCATTTGCATCTGCTGCCCTGCCTGCTGCCCCATCCCAGGAAAAACTCATCACTTCAAAACTCAACCACCATGCTGCTAACTCAAGCCCAGACTGACACTGACTCCTTCACTTGGGCTTCTATCTGCTTTAAGTGAAGTAGTGAACAGTGGAATTCCAAACACCTGCCAATGCCCTACAGCAAAAAATGGACTTTAGCTCATTCCACTTTACTTCTGCTGCTCTGCCTGGTTTCAACTCCACAGAACAAAATTTTCACATGCTAGGTATCTTTTGTGTCCTTCTCCACCCTGCTTTCCTGCCACCTTGTATGTGTAGCCTCCCTGCTTTAGACTATAATCTCTTTAAAGACAGGGATTGGCTTTCCCTTTATTAATTATATCCCTCGCACTTAGCACAGTGCCTAGCACATAACAGGTGCTTAATAAAAATCAGATTGGATGGGATGTTCTTAAGTAAGTTCTGTACCCTCCCAATCTTGATATTTTATGTAATCAATTGTCTGTTTCCCACTTGTGACTATGCTTTTCATACCCAAATTCTCAATCCTGGATCACCATTAGCTTCTCTGTTTTTTTCTAAGTCAATGACTTAATCCACTACAAATTCATATTAGCCAAACTCAGTTGAGTCCTCACCATTACATGGCAATCTTTTTCTCCATCTTTCATTTACTCCTATCTCACTCTCCACAGCAGCTATTCCAAACCTTTTCCTCTCTCTGCAAGCCTCCAATTCTACTTACATATACACACCATATCAGAAGGTGGCCTCACTTCCTAAGAAGACTGAGACCTTTTGTCCTGAGTTTCTTCACTTCCCCATTACACCTTAAAACTCTCCATATCTTCAAAATCCTCTTCCATTATTTCAGACTGGAAAGATAAGGTAACCCATTTCCTTTCCAAGGATAACTGTTCTATCTTTTATTTCATTGTTTCCTGCTTCCTGCATGAAGTTGTTCAACTGACTCTCTCCATCTTTAAATTTCCTTATTTAGTATTTCCTTCCCCAATGACTATAATCATACTCAAGTCCCACCTATTATTAAAATAATCTCTTTGACAGGGCCATCTTTTAAAGCTATCGTTCTGTATCTTTCCTACTCTACTAGTTTTTCTAATATTGTCTCAATATTGATCCTTCTTTATCTATTCAAAACCCGTAATACTGTCAACCATCTTATTATTGACACTCTCTTCTTTCTATGTTTTCACTATAATTGTCTACTAGTTGTGCTACCTATTGAATCACTCCTTATCAGTCTTCTTTGCTGGCTTTTCTTCCAGATTACACTCACAAACCACTGATGTTCTCCATGGCTCAATCCTGGGTCCTCTTTTCTTCTCCTCATGTGCTATCTTGCTTGTTCAGTTATCATTTCTTTACTGAAAATTTCAAGATCTATTTATCAGCCTTGACCTTTTTCCTAACCTCTGGTCTTACGTTTCCAACTACTTATTGTACCTCTCAAGCTGGATGTCCCATACATACCTCAAAATCAATGTGTCAAAAATTGAACTTATCTTCTCCTCTGCCTACCAAATTTCCCCTATTTCTACCTTTTCCATTACTTTGGAGGGTATCCCCATCCTCCCAGTAACCTGGGCTCACAACCTATTCACGATTTTTGTGTCCTCACTCTCTCTTTTCATACATATATATCCTCTTTTTTCTATTAATTGCCACCATCCTGCTATAGACCCTTCGGATCTCATGTCATTATTGCAGCAGTCTGCCAACTCAAGTCTCTCCAAACTCCAGTCCATAATCTACTCGGTAGTCAGATTGATCTTACTAATGCAGAGGTCTGACCATGTCATCTGCCTCCCACAATTCAATAAATTCCATAAACTCCAGTGGCTCCCTATTACCTTTAGGATCAAATAAAACATTGTTTGGTTTTTAAGGCCCTTCGTAACCTGTCCCCTTCTTATCCTTTCCAGTCTTCTTACTTCATTGTACTCTATAATCTATTGACACTGGCCTCCTTTCTGTTCCTAGGAGAAAACACTCCATTTCCCAGCTTCACACATGTTTATTCACTGTCCAAATGCCTAGAATACTCCCCCTTCTCAATTCTGACTCTTGGCTTCTCTGGTTTCCTTCAAGTGTCAGCTAAAATCCTGTATTCTGCATTTTAGTCTTTCCAGATAACTCTTAATATTAGCATGTTCCTTTGGTTATGAAATCTACTTCTAGAAACATAAAAGTAGATTTTATAAGGAATCTCTTTCCCTCAATACTGTAACAGTAATGTAATTTGATCCCTTTGTATTGGCAAAGCTAAAAGGTACTTAGCACCTAGTTTGAAATTAATTAAATCAAGCCGCTGTTAAGGAACAAAAGGTATAAACCCCTGTTGCTGATGTAATAGAAAGGGCAGAACAAGGGAGGAGCTAATAGATATATAAGGAGAAGCCTCAGCTGGAATTTCAGATCTTGGAGCCAGGTTCTGCAGGCTGAGGAAGAGAGGCCCAGGCTGGAGACAATGATTATTATTTTGAGAACCTGGATGAAGTGATTTTGATTCTGGGAACCAGCTGAAACTTCTGCTGAGTCTGAGGCCCAGCCAAGGCTGCAGAAAACTGAGGAAGCATAACTGCGATACCAGTATTTTATCTGTTTGTGGCTTTGTTAAGCCTTGACTTCCCAGGAACAGAGACTGTGGAGGATTTAAAGTGGACTGGACACTGTTAGCATGGAACAGAAACTGCATGGAGAGCTGAACAAGGAACTGGGAGCTGTCTGCCCATCGGACCCAGGTGACAGTTTGGTGAATCCAGGTAGGAGCTGGGACCATGGGAGCCAAGGAATCTGAGAGCCTACCTCAGGTCAAGATGAAGAGATCTCTCCATGGATACTGAGCAGTGACTGATTGAAGTCATAACTTACTTATGACCTTGAAACTGTAACTTATTTGTGACTGAGGGATGAATGGCCCATGTATTTTACACTACCCCTTAAGGGAGTGCTGAGTAGTGACTGATACTGTAACTTAGAGTGCCCCATGAGTGGAGAACTTTGACTTTTGTATTTTGTAACCCTTAAGGAAGCAGCCTCCTTAAGGATGACTGAATGACTGAGTTGACTGAATGAATGAGTTACTAAGTGATTGACTGAATAAATGATTATACTTTGTTTAAAACTACATGACTACTGAGGCAAAAACTATGTGGCCATTTTAGTGATAAGTCATTATGAATGCTGTATTTTTATTATGTGATAAGTTATAACATTGTGAATGCTGTACCTTGATTTTCTGTGAATGTTTTGTTCTGATTTATTACTGAATAAATAGAGTGTTCACCAAACTGTGTAATCAGAACTTTGAAAAGCTGTTCATCCTCTAAAAAGCTCCTTGTGCATGGCTTTACAAATACATGTGTGTATAGCTTATGTATAGTTTTTGCATGTTGCCTCCCTCATTATACTGTGAACTCTTTGAAAGCAGAGAAACCCCCCCCCATTTTTTCCCTTTACAACTCCTGCACATGGCAAAGTGCCTGGCATATAGTGGGTATTTAATAAATGCTCATTGATCTGACTCAATTTCACCTCAAAATTCTTAGAAGAATAATCTATACCTGATAAGTCCATTTCTTTTCCTTCTATTACTTCCTAGAAATACACTATTTCTCTCCAAGAGGCCAACAGTTCTATAAGTGGTAAATCCAGTTATACTTTATCTTCCTTTACCTTTCTGTAGTATTTAAAACTCTTGACCACTTCCTCCTACCTATATGACCAACATTTCTCAGTTTCCTTTAAATTCATCCTCCCTCTAAAATGGATGTCTCCAAAATATCTGTCTGAGGTCTTTCTCTCCTTTCCACCCTGCACCCTATCCCTTGGTAATCTCATCTACTCTCATAGCTCCTAGGGCTATGACTCAGTATCTACATATGCAGCCCCAATCTCTCTTCTGACCACTAGCTCTACAATTCCTGGACGTCCTGTTGACATTTCAAGCACAATATATACGAAGTTGAATTTATTTCATCATTTTGAGGCAGTATAGTGTCAGAGAAAGAGAGAGTCCTGGACTCCAAGTCAGAAGATGTGGGTTTGATTTCCAGTGTTGCTTATTACTAAGACAATCAGGTGGCACAAAGGATAGTGCTGTGCCTGAAATGAGAAAGACTCATCTGCCTGATTTCAAATCTGGCCTCAGACATTTACTGGCTGTGTGACCCTGGTCAAGTCACTTAACCCTGTTTGTCTCAGTTTTCTCATCTGTAAAATGAGCTGGAGAAGAAAATGGCAAACCAATACAGTATCTCTGCCAGGAAAATCCCAAATGGGGTCACAAAGAATCAGAGATAATTGAAATGACTGAACAACAACAAGCTGTTCGTTATTAGTTCTGTGGCCCTGGTCAAGCAAAAAGACACTTATTTTTGGCATCTGTAAAATAGGGGTAATAATAATTATCTACTTCACAGGATTCTTATGAGGAAATACTTTACAAATTTTATAACTACATAAATGTGAACTATTATTATTATTATTCTCCCCTAAACCATCTTCTTTTCTAAATTTCCCTATCACTTAAGCAAAAATTGCTATTTTCCCAATCCCTTTTAGTTTATTTGCCATCTCAGTATCATTTTTGACTCTGTCCTATCACCCCCACAGATTGTATAATTCTCCAAGTTCTACTGATACTAACTTTTGCATCTTTCTCTTTCCACTTAAAGGCCTAAACTTTAGTATAATTCCTTCCCTCTCTCTTTCTCTATTCATTACTTTGCTTCCTTTCTTACAAATTTAAGGTCCTTGAGTTCAGAGATAATGCCTAATTTATCAACTATCCTAATCTAATGTGAAAGGTCATCTAATATGAAAGATATTTAAACACTGTTTATGAGCTAATAGTTATGAAAACAAATCAAAACTGAGTCTAGATTTTAGACTAAAACTTATGCTTTTCAAATGTATCATAAAGTATTTGGCTCATTATGTGTTTTTTTTCCTAGTTTGACATGAGTCATAAGTAGCTTGATAATCTTTATCATGATGAAACTTTCTTCAAATAACATTACAGTATTTGTCTAGATGAATGCTATAGGGTGTGATTTTTTTTCAGGCACTTTGAACTAATTGAAAATTGAATCTGTGTGATACAATTAATTCTTACAACTCAGAATGATAGTTTTCAAGACAACTTTATTACCTGTAATGCCATGCACCAGCAGATTCCCAAAAGAATGCTACTGTGAATAGCTTTTAAAATTCGGATTACACAGTAATAGTGAACACTCTATTTATTCCATTAAAAATCAAGGTTCAGTACAATATTCACAGTATAATATTCACAACATTACATCTTATCACAGAAAATCACAATATAGTGTTTATAACATTAGAATGACCACACGGTTTTCACTACAGTGGCCACAATATTAAGAACAAAGCATTCAAACAATTAATAGTACAGTAATCAATGCTCAGTCATTCAACCAATTCACAATACATCAGTCTTCCACTCGTAGGACAAATCAATACTTAATCATTCAATCAATTCACAATATAATAATCAGTCTTCCATTCATGGGGCAACCATACATCAACTCAATCAGTCATTAAACACAATCATTAGAAAACCAAACAAACCGTCCACTCCTTGGTGTCCAGCAAACCTCAATTTGTACAAGGGGAGGCTTTTCCTTCATCTTGCCTCTGGGTGGTCTCTCTGATTCCTTGGATCCCCTTCCATGGTCCCAGCTCCCTCCTGAATCCACCAAACAGTCACCTGGATACAGAAGCAGACAGCTGCCAGGTTCTCATCCAGTCCTCAGAGGTAGATAGCTCCCAGGTCCTTGTCCAGTCCTCATGGCAATCCTCAGCACACACTGAAGTTCACAGGGTCCAGCACATCTCAAAACCTTCACCACTTCCCTTGCCTGGAACTCAAGGATCAGCCAGACCATGAACAAAGTCTAATGCTAGTCATGCTTCTTCAATTCTCCAGCAGTTCAGCTGGCCCTAGGACCCAGAAGGAATATCGGCCTTCTGGGTGGCCTTCACCAGATTCCAGTCTCAGGAAAACTCCATTTGAATTCTCAGTCAGCTCTCAGATACTGGGAGAGTCTCTCCCTCCCTCCCTCCTTCTCTCTCTCTCTCTCTCTCTCTAAGAAAACTCCAACTCAGCTCCCAGATGCTGAGACAATCCTGCTTCCTCCAAAATTCTAATTCTGTCTCTCTGTCTGTAGAATTCTTCTTTATATACAGCACTGGCCTCCTGTCTCAGCCAATAGCCTTTTTCCACCAAGAGGGAAGTTCACACCTTCTCAACAGTGGACAGGGCTCAAACCTTCCATGCTTAGCCCTAAGTCTGCTAAACTGATTGCTGTTACATTCCTATACCTAAATAGATGCGTATTTGTACAAAATACATCACATACTATGGATCTATCTCTCAAATCTCAGATTCTCTGAAGGGTTTGGTCCTCAGAAAGAAGATACAGTGCTTCTACTCAGAGGGCACTGAGGGATGATTTTTTAATGTCATAGATCATGAGCCCCAATTGGTGTGGCATCCTTCTCCAACCATCAATTGATAACAATAAGCTGGTCAGGGGGCAGAGCCAAGATGGCAGTGTAGAAGCAGGAAAATTCTGCAGCTCCCCTACAACCACCTCAAATGCCCATAAAATATGACTCTAAAATTTACGGGCTCCAGAACCCACAAAAGTTCAGAAAAACATATATCCCACTGAAGGCAGCTCAGCAGGCAGGACAGGAAGGGCTCATCACAGCATGCTGGGAACCAAAACCAGTACAGACTGAAATCCTGGTTTGGCAACAGGGACCCCAGGACAAACCTCAGCTGGAGTCTTCAGGAGAGTGGATCAGTGGCAGCTCTGGTGATTTCCAGACTTATCAAGCCATAAGAAATAAGGACTAAGTGAAAGGTAAGTGGAACTTGGCTAAATTTGGGGGAGAGGATCTGGCCAAACTGCCTCCAGGGCAAGGAAGCAGAAGAGGCTCCCAGACTGCAGATTGCAGGGGGGCCAAGAGATCATTCAGAGGCTAAGTGCTCTTGCCTTAAGTTGCCTGGATCAGGATTATGGTCTTGGGTGGTGATCCTGGGGTTCGTGTTCAGTGAGCCAAAGCTGGTGGGGGCTGCAGCAGCCTCCTAATAGCTCCAGAAGCTGCAAAAACCCCAGTGATTTAGGACAAAGCACTCCCCTCTGGAAACAGTTTCACAGAGCTAAAAAGTCAAGTAATTGAGTAGCAACATGAGCAGAGAAAGGAAGCAAAGTAAGAACACCAATCAAATTCTAGAATCCTTTTTTGGGGACAAAAAGGATCAAAGCATGGAACAGGAGGAAGAAAACACAGTCAGAACTCCTGTACCAAAAGCTTCCAAGAAAAATGTAGACAGGTTACAAGCCATGGAGCAGCTTAAGAAGGATTTTGAAAACCGAATAAGAGAAGTGGAGGAAAAATTGGGGAGAGAAATGAGAATGATACAATAAAATCATGATAAGAGAGTCAACAACCTGACTGAAGAAAATAATAACACCTTAAAAAAAAGAGACT
>CM053594.1:154184318-154197407 GCA_028646575.1 Pseudocheirus occidentalis
AAAAAAAAAGAACCTAGAAAGCATCCTTCAAGAAATTCTCAAGGAAAACTGCCTAGATGTTTTAGAACCAGAGGGCAAAACAGAACTTGAAAGACTTCACAAATCACCTCTTGAAAAAGATTCCAAAAAGAAAACTCCTAGGAATGTTATAGCCAGGTTCCAGAGTTCCCAGACAAAGGAGCAAATATTACAAGCTGCCAAGAAGAAACAATTTGAATAATGTGGAAACACAATCAGGATGACACAAGATCTAGCAGCCTCTACATTAAGGGACCAAAGGGCCTGGAATATGATATTCCAGAGATCAAGGGAGCTAGGATTAAAACTAAGAATCACCTACCCAGCAAAACTGAGTATAATGTTTCAGGGGGAAATATGGTCATTCAATGAGGTGGAGGACTTTCAAGAAATCTTTGTAACAGCAATCAGTTTAGCAGATATTTAGCAATTCGTAACTTAGGGCTAAGTATTCAAGGTGTGACCTCTATATGGAAGGTGTGAGCCCTGTCCACTGTTGAGAAGGCATGAACTCCCCTGTTGGTGGAAGAAGGGGACTGGCTGAGACAGGAGGCCAGTGTGTGTATATAAAGAAGAATTCCAGAGAAATAGAGATAGAATTGGAATTTTCCTGTTGGAGGAAGAAGAATTGTCTCAGCATCTGGGAGCTGGGCTGCTGGACTGAAGAAGTGAGTTGGAGTTTTCTTGAGACAGAGAGATAGAGACAGAGACAGAGAGACAGAGAGAGTTTCTCTCCCAACATTTAGAAGCTGACTGAGAACTGAGATGGAGTTTTCCTGAGACCAGAATCTGGTAAAGGCCACCAAGAAGGCTGATATTCCTTCTGGGTCCCAAGGCCAGCTTTACTGCTGAAGGACTGAAGAAGCATGACCAGGATAAGACTTTGTTCATGGCCTGGCTGATCCTTAAGTTCCAGGCAAGAGAAGTGGTGAAGGGTTTGAGATGTGCTGGACCCTGTGAACTTCAGTGTGTGCCAGGGATTGCCCTGAAGACTGGTCAAGGACCTGGGAGCTGTTCACCTCTAAGGACTGGATGAGAACTTGGCAGCTGTCTGCTTCTGAATCCAGGTGACCTTTGGTGGATTCAGGAGGGAGCTGGGACCGTGGAAGGGGATCTGGGGAAACAGAGAGACCACCCAAAGTCAAGATGAAAAAAGGCCTCCTTTGGATGAAACTATGGTTTGCTGGACACCAAGGAGTGGAGGGTTTGTGTGGTTTTCTAATGATTGTATTATGACTGATTGAGCTGATATATGACTGCCCCATGAGTGGAAGATTGATTATTTTATTATGACTTGATTGAGTTGATGTATGGTTGCCCCATGGGTGGAAGATTGATTATTGTATTATGGACTGATTGAATGATTATTGTTTTGCCCCATGAGTGAAAGACTGATTACTGTATTGTGAACTGATTGAGTAATTGAGTATTGATTACTGTACTGTGAATTGATTGAATGCTTTGTTCTGAATATTGTGGCCATTGTAGTGAAAACCATGTGGCCATTCTAATGTTAAGCTGTTATGTATGCTATATTGTGATTTTCTGTGCTAAGACGTAATGTTGTGAATATTATATTGTGATGTATTGTTAATGTTTACCTTGATTTGTAATGGAATAAACAGAGTGTTCACTATACCATGTAATCCAAACCTTAAAAGCAGTTCACAATAGCATTCTTTTGGGAATCTGCTGGTGCATGGCATTACACCTTGAGGAAAAAAACAGAACTGAACAGAAAATCTGACATTGAAACCCAAGAAGCATGAGAAGGTAAACATAGAAAAGGCATAAGAAAACATAAGGAACTTATCAAAGTTGAACTATTTACCTGCCAACATGGAAAAATGAGAATTGTAACTTGTGAAACTTTTCTCATTATGAGTATAGGTGAAAGGAATGGAAATGTGTGTGTGTGTATATTATATTATATACATATATACACATATGTCTATACAGGAGGGTATATATGCATATGAATACATATGGGAGTGTGGGTATTTATGTGCATGTAGACAGAGGGCCCAGGATCAATTGAATATGAAGGCATGATATATATATATATTTTTTTTTAAACAAGTTTTGGTCTAGTTTATTAAAGTATACTTTTATACAGTTTACTTTTCACTGGTCTGTTCTGGCATGCTTCTAATGATCTCAGAATCACCTGGATCAATGATAGCCAATGTACATACTCTGTAGTACTTCCCACATGCTGTTCCCAATTCAATGTTATTGCCACTATAGTGATGCACACCAGTTTTGACCAACATAGTGTAATATTCAATCTCTGATTTCCTCAAGGCTGGGCAGTTGTTGGCTAAGATGACCAATTTGGCTTTGAGTTGTCTGATCATTTTCAGGGTCTGTTTGTAGCCTAGCACGTATTTGCCGCTTTTCATGACCAGCTGGAGCCTCGAGTTGATGGACTCCAGAGACTTTTTCGTCTTCTTTGCGGCCACCATCTTCCTGCCTACAGCATGGGAGGACTTTCAGCCAGAGACATGCCTCCAAGACCGAAGGCATGATATTTTAAAAGGAATAGAATGAAAGGAGACAGAGACAGAATAGGGTTAATCATGTCATACAGAAGAGGCAAGGGATAACTGTCACAATGGAGGGGAAGAACAGGAAGGCAAAAAGGGAATGAGTCAACCTTACTCTCATTGAATTTGGCTTAGGGAGGGAATGATGTACACTCTAAATTGAATATCTTGCCCCACAGGAGAATAGGGCGGAGAGGGATGAGAGAGGGAAGGATGGAGGGGAGGGCAGGTTGGGGGTGGGGTGTGTGAGAAGCACACACTTCTGTAAAGGGACAGGAACAATGTAGAGAACAGAAAAAGTGGAGGGCAGGATAGAAAGGAAGGAAATATAGTCAGTGTTACATAATATATTCATTGTGGAGATGTGCTGCATAACTACACATGTACAGCTTGTATTGAATTAGCTTTCTTTCCAGTGGGGTGAGTGACAAAGGAGGAATTGAAAGAATCTAGAATTTAAAGTTCTAAAATCAAATGATTATATATATATAATTACTATTATTATTTACATGCAACTGGGAAATAAGATATACAGGCATTGGGATAGGGAGATCCATCTTAACCTACTAGAAAGTCAGAGGAGTGATGGGGGAGGATATAGAAGAGAACAGATTGTGAGAAGGGGTATACTGTGGGATCGTTATTTTGAGGTGGTGGGTAGGGGAAAGACAGGGAGAAAATTTGTAACTCAAAATCTTGTGGAAATCAATGATGTAAAAAAAAAATAAACAAAAGTTAATTAAAAAGTTAAAAAAAAAGGATTTACGCTACTCCACTTCCTAAGAAATTCCTTTTTTTTGTTTTAAGCTACCATCCACCTTTCAAAGGAGATTCTCCCATGAGTCTGGAAAGGACTTCAGATAAATGAACAAAAATCAGATGAATAACTTAATGAATGAATTGATAGTCAAATAAACAAATGAATAAATGAATGAGCAAATGAACAAATAAATGAATATATATATATATATCTTAATATTTTCAGTTTTACTATAAATAAGGTTTTTAAATATGCTTTCACAATGATATTCAGCAACCGTTTTATACATTTCTTGCACTTCCTGATCTTCTTGTTCACTGCAGCTATTTCAGAGTTTTCTGTTCTCTTCAAGCATACCACCTCCCTGCTTCTTTCATTCTCTGTAAATGACCACTTCTGTGTCACTAAGATGGCAGCCATCCCATGTGTCCTACTTTAGATACTCTAGTGTAGTGGAGATGGCATGGTGCAGCAAAAATTTAGAGCTACAGTCAGAAGACTTGAGTTTGAGTCATAGCTTGGTTGCCTTCTTCCTGAGTGAGTCACCTAATCTCTCTGAAACTCATTCTCCTCATATGCAAAAGTTGGATTATCAGGGGTAGGGAACCTGCAGCCTAAAGGCTTAAGGCTATAGGTTCTCCACCCAGAGACAGAAGCTCCCCTCCCCTACACCAGGCCCTCCCTCAATTTATTTTCTCTATTGCTATTATGTCTAATTACTTAGACATATATTACTATATATATATATATATATGTCTAAGCCTAGCCCCCTCCGTCTCAAAACAAAAAGTAAATGTAACAAATAAAGTACTTTAAACAAGAGAAGAAAGGAATCTATTCCCCAAGAATTATTTTCTAAAGAAAACATCAATATAGGGATACTGTGATGTCACTGTGGTTGTTGAAGCTGCTGCTGCTACTGTTGTTGTTACTGTTTGTTTTGATTACCAAAATATGGGACTGAAGATATTAAGCTTTACAGTAAACACATATACATAATAAAAAGAGAAATGTTGTCTATGTAGGTATAGTAATCCTGAAGACTCATCATTTATTCTCATTCAAATTCATTTGCAGGGAGGATCTCAGAATATTTAATAGTGTCTAATCTGAAATTAGATTGTTTTTAGAAATTAGATCTTTAATAGAAGGCTTTGATTTTTTACACACAGCAATGATGGGTATGCTGTTTGGCTTAGGTGGTGTATGGTAGCTATGAGTACCAGTCAGCCCATCCTTTTGTTGAACAGGCTTCAGGCACTCCTTCCTTGCAGGTGAAATTTAATATTACTCGACTGGCACAAAAGACACTAGTACAGAAGATAGTAATAGGAAGCTACTCCCAGAGCACAACTTACCTAAAACTTGAAGGGATGGGCAGAGACAACTGAACCAGTAAAGACTATGTGTTCAGTGCCAGAAGAGATTACGTGGAACTACAAAGAAAAATGTAAAATTGACAAATGCTAGAACCTCTAAATGACCAAGAATAATAAAGTTGGGTCCATTGAGTCAACCATTGAAATCACCCTACCCCAGTGAAAGATAACTAACAAGATGCTGATAACTTTGTCAGTTGAGAACTAATTTTTATTGAATCAATAAACCATAAACTTTAAACTAAGTATGAAATAGTCTTTGTTCAATTTAGAAGGCCTTAAAAGTCACTAGATGAATTGCAGTGATATTCCACAAGAAATGTGTTGAGACTAGTCAAGGAAACCTAGTCACACCTTTTGGAAGATTTATAAAATTAAGCATCTAGCCACTTAGTAGTGAAAGCCTACAAGCAAGTACCTTAAAGTAATTACCTTGGCCTCAGTCTTGGCTGCCTTTCACATTCTATTATTCCCCCCACTGTTAAGAAGGGGACAATATTATGAACTTCATAGCGCTGGAAGACTGTGACTTCTCTATAGTGTCCAGGCTAGGTACAGCAGTTGCTGACTGCAGAGTGCACATCAAGAAGTGAAGACAGACTAGACTCAATGAGAACAGGAAGATTCAAGTGTTTACAAGTAGCCCAGTAGAAAAGCTAAACTATATTCATATTGAAGACTGTAGCAAAAAAGACTTCCATGTGCTGTACACCCTTCTACATGTGCCATAAGTTTGATCCCATATCCCTTAGACAATCTGTTGTCGCTGTGATATTTCATTCATATCTGACACTTTGTGACCCTCTGGGATGTTTTCTTAGCAAAGATACTGAACTGGTTTGCCATTTCCTTTTCCAACTTGTCTTATAGCTGAGGAACTGAGGTAAATAGGATTAAGTGACTTGCCCACTGTCACACAGCTAGTGTCTAAGGCTGGATCTTAATTTAAGTCCTTCTAACTCCAGGATCAGTATGCTATATGTACTCATGGGAAAGTATATCAAAGGAAACAGGGGACTTTTTGTTCTTACTACACCACAGTGAACACTATTTCAAAAACTTAATTATGACTGGTTGATTAATAGATATCAAATAACAGCTGAGGCTCATAAGCTGTAGTATTAGAAAATACTGCACAGTACCTCAGAACTGAACCTGGAACCTTTAGGAGACATAGTAGCCATCCTTTGTGGCCCTGACCAGCCAGCAGATTTGGGTTAAACAAGTAAATCTAGAGTATATATTAAGGAAAGATTAAAGAAATCAATGGAAATCAGAAAGCACAAGAGAGTTTTGAGGTTTTTTTGTTTGTTTCATTTTTTTTTTAAAAAAACAACACTAACAATATTGTGGAGAATTAGAATGATATATGGGGTATCTATGCTACAAGAATGATGATGATATTAATAGCTAGGATTTATATAGTTGCTTTAAGGATTATCAAATGTTTTCCATAAATTATCTCATTTAATAAAATTTATTCCAAAGCATTAGATTCTTTCACAAAATAATTCTAATAAGTAATTTAAAAAATGAGTGGAGGAAAAAATGATTTTAAAACAATACAATAAAATTGAAACAAAATATGAGATTTCTACAAACAATGAATTTTTAACATGGAATATATATACTCCCCATTTTCACTGAAAAGTCAGAGGTTATTGCTGTGGAAATGGGCATATATTGTTAAATATGGTAACTGTTTTGGTTTCTTGTGCTTAAGAGTTATTTTTCACAAGGGAATTTTTCTTTAGAGGGAGAAGAATATTTTTTTTCAAAAAACTACCATGATGTAAAAAATATATATATAATTAAAATAAAGGCAACTGATTTTTTAATAAGTAGTATGTACAGACAATCTGAGATTCATGGATCTTTGAGGAAAAAAATTATGACTAATATAAACCATGAATGAAACTTCAGGAAATCATATTTTCTTAAATGCCCAGAAATAATAAAAATCAGAAGTCAAAAAACATTTTGGTATAATACACAAACTTCTTATAGAAACATACAATTTATATCACGAAGAAATATTGTGGTAGAGCTTCAGGACTACAGGATTTAACAAAAAGATGGTGGGCAAACAGAAGAAAACCCTTTAGTAACCAAGGAAAAATAATTTTAATTGAAATAAACATAGTCTTATGAGAATTTAAAGGAAAAAAACTAAAATACGACATTCTATAAATAAAAGTGATTTGTAACCCCAAAACAATTTGTCCTGGAAAACTGGTTCAATTATCAATAAAGAGAAAATACAGTTTCTGAGAAAAAAAGAGGAGGAATCTGAGTCCTTCGTCCACCATAAACTAAAGTTGAAAAGAGACTTTGACTTTTATACTAGCTTCTCAAAAGAATCATTAGATGAACAAGGCCAGTTCACCAAAATGTTAAGAAGTAAAATCAATGCTTTTGTGTTTCTATTGCATTATAAGGCTAGTCGTTTATTTGCTTTTAAAATTCACATTCTTTGAGAGCTGTTGAGTTGAGAATATCTATAGGAAAACTTCATTGCAGTTAAAAGGGAGAGATTTGATATGGGGGCGGAGCCAAGACAGCAGGGAAGAAGCAACAAGGTTTTGCAGCTCACACACAGCCACCTCAAATACTTATAAAATATGACTCTAAACAAATTGTAGGGCTCCAAAAATACAGAAAAACAGATCTTCTGCAGAAGGCAGGTCAGCACAAAGGGCTCATTGCAGCAGGCTGGTAGCCAAACCCAGCCCAGCTTGAAACCACGGCTTGGCCCCAAGGTTGGCCAAGAGCAGCCGCAGCTGGAGCCTTCAGGAGAGTGTATCAGCAGCAGCTGTGGCAGTGTCCAGAATTATCAACCCAGAAGAAACAAAGACTGAGTGAAAGGTCAGTGGAACTCAGCTAAATTTGGGGGAGAAAAGCAGTCTGGCCAAACTGCCTCCAGGGCAAGGAAGCAGCAGAAGCGGCGGGCCTGCAGCCACCTCCATGTGACTGCTTCAGAGCTCCTGGCATGCAAACTGCAGGAGGGCCAAGCAATCATTCAAAGGCTAAGTGCTCCTGCATTGAGCGTCCTGGATCCGGATTGTGGTCTTGGGTCCAGGGATACGTTTTCAGTGAGCCAAAGCTGATGGGGGCTGCAGCAGCCTCGGAAAAGCTCCAGCAGCTGTGAAAACACCAGCAATTTGGGACAGAGCTTTCACCCCTGGAAGCAGAGATCCACAGAGCTAAAAAAAAAAAAAATCAAGTAATTCACTGGCAACATGAGCAGGCAAAGGAAGCAAAGTAAGAGCAGCAATCGAACTCCAGAATCCTTTTTTGGGGACAAAAAGGATCAAAGCATAGAACAGGAAGAAGACAACACAGTCAGAACTCCCACACCAAAAGCTTCCAAGAAACATGAAGACTGCCTACAAGCCAACAGATGAGCTTAAGAAGGATTTTGAAAACCAAGTAAGAGAAGTGGAAGAAAAATTGGGAACAGAAATGAGAATGATGCAAGAAAATCATGAAAAGAGAGTCAACAACCTGACTGAAGAAAATAACACCTTAAAAAATAGATTAATTCAAATGGCAAAAGAGGCCCAAAAAGCCAATGAGGAGAAGAATGCCTTAAAAAGATGAACTTGCCAGATGGAGAAAGAATCTCAAAAGCTTTCTGAAGAGAATAATTCCTTCAGAATTAGAGTGGAGTAAATGGAAGCAAGTGACTTTATAAGAAATCAAGATACTATTACACAGAACCAAACAAATGAAAAAATTGAAAGCAATGTGAAATATCTCACTGAAAAAAACTACTGACCTGGAAAATATATCCAGGAGAAATAATTTAAAAATTATTGAACTACTTGAAAGCCATGATCAAAAAAAGAACTTAGAAAACATCCTTCAAGAAATTCTCAAAGAAAATTGCCCTGATATTCTAGAATCAGAAGGTAAAATAGAACTTGAAATAATTCACCCATCACCTCTTGAAAAAGATCCCCAAAAGAAAACTCCTAGGAATGTTATAGTCAGTTTCTAGAGTCCCCAGATCAAGGAAAAAATATTACAGGCTCCCAAGAGGAAGCAATTTGAATACTGTGGAAACACAATGAGGATAACCCAGGATCTGGCAGCTTCTACATTGAGGGATCAAAGGGCCTAGAATATGATATTCCAGAGATCAAGGAAGCTAGGATTAGAACCAAGAATCACCTACCCAGCAAAATTGTGTATAATGTTCCAGGGGAAAATATGGTCATTCAGTGAGGTGGAGGACTTCCAAGCATTCTTGGTGAAAAAACCAGAACTGAACATAAAATGTGACATTCAAATATAAGAAGCATGAGAAGGTAAACATGGAAATGAAATCATAAGGAACTTGCCATGGTTGAACTATTTACATGCCAACATGGAAAAATGATCATTGTAACTTATTAAACTTTTCTCAGTATGAAGACAGATGAAGGGAATAGAAATGTATATGTACATATACATATGTCTATGTAAAAGAGTATATATATATATGTGCATATGAACACATATATGAGTGTGTGTATATACATATACATAGAGGTCACAGGATCAATTGAATAGGAAGGGATGATACTTTAAAAGGTGAAATTCTGAGGCGAGAAAGGAATAGAATGAGAGGAGACAGGGAGAGACAGAATGAGGTTAATCATCTCATATAGAAGAGGGTAGGGATAATTGTTACAATGGAGGGGAAGAACAGGAAGGCAAAAGGGAAAGGATCAACCTTACTCTCATTGAAGTTGGCTTAGGGAAAGAATGATATAAACTCTAAACTGGGTATCTTGCCACACAGGACAGTAGGGGGAATAGGAATGAGAGGTGGGATGACGGAAGGAAGGGTAAGGTGGGGGTTGAGAGTTCCTGGAAGTACACACTTCTGTAAAGGGACAGGGACAGTGTAGAGAATAGAACAAGAGGGGGGAAGGGGGAATAGGAAGGAAGGACATATAATCAGTCTCTCACAATATGTCCACTGTGGAGATGTCCTGTGTAATTACACATGTACAGCCTGTATTGAATTGCTTGTCCTTCCATTGGGGTGGGTGAAGAGGGAGGAAGGGAAAGAATCTAGAATTTTAAGTTCTATGATCAAATGTTAAAAATATATATGTACACAGATTATTATTATTATTATTATTATTATTATTATTATTATTATTAACTACATGCAAATTGAAATTAAGATATACAGGCTTTGGGGTAGGGAGACCCATCCTGCCCTACTGTAAAGTCACAGGGGAGATGGGGGAGGACATAGGAAAGAGCAGATTGGGGGAGGGTATATACAGAGGGATCACCATTTTGGGGTGGTGTGTAGGGGAAAGATTGGGAGAAAATTTGTAACAAAATCTCGTGGAAATGAGTGACATAAACAAGAAAATAAATTTTAAAAAATTTTTAAAGAAAAAAATAGGGACAATATTATTATTATATGCGTACTCATTTCTTTTTGTGGTTGTTGTTCCCTATACATTTAATTTTGTTCCTAAAAAATGGAAAAACATTTTTGTATGTTTCTAAACAGAATAAAGTAAAACAGCACAAAGTTCTCTTATTTCTGCCAAGTTCATTGATTTAAGGTATAGGAGGTGAAGAGGAAACAATGAGACCAAAAGGTGAAATCAGTCCAGTGAGATAATATTCAGTATGATGCTAAAATTGATGCCCTGTCTGTACTTCTTATATTGGCAACTGCATGGCTATGACTTTCTTACTGACTGTTAGAGGAAACAAGACTGCTCCTATTGCCACTACTGCTCCCATTTGCATTTGTGGTTGGAAGGGCAATGTTACCTCTTGTATTTAACTGATCCAAAAACATTTGTGAAGAGGCATATGGAAAAAAAAGTGAGATTAGTGTATGGGGTCTTGATCATTCAAGACAGCTGCTACAGAAGTGGCATGAAATAAGGTATTGTAATGCTGATTGTCTCCTGATAAGAACAGAAAGAAATCTAAATCTTTCAAGTTATAAGGCATAGGAGCAGAGTGGGATGGGTATCAGCAGTCTTGTATGAGGGATGTATTAATGTAGCTTGTGTCTACCATAGGAAGGTTTGGTGATTCTTGACCAACTGGAGATGCTTGATGAGGCAAGATTTAAAATTCCTTTTGTTATTTAACGGTGATGCAGGAAATAGAAAAGGACAGGTTCTTCCTCTTCCTCATCTGATGAATTGTCTTTAGTGAGATCAAATTTTATTATTTTTGTTTCAAGATTGGTGGTAAGAACATAACCTGGTGAACAAGGGGGAGACTAAGTAACCATAGACTCCTTTTCTGAGCTTCTAGGAGTCCAAGATCCATCCTCCTTAAACAGTATTTCATCACAATCAATACAGTACTTTGGGATTTCCATAAACAAACCATCAATAATAAGGTAATCATAGGGAGTCATCTTATCACATACAGGACAAACCCAAATTGGCTTTTTCTCATTCATTTAAATATACAGGGTTTCATTGAAATATTGCAGGTATGAACAAATCAGTTCCCAACATGGAACAGTTAGGTGCATTTTACCACTTGGTCAAACTACAGAAACCCCTTAAACTGGTCATAGGTATTCCAAAGTCAGTTTTTCTTAAATTAAAGGTCTAAAATGATGTGAGTTGCTAACCCTTTGCTTGTCACATCTGAAAGAGAATTGTAGAGGGCAATTGTTTTAGAAAATATACTGCCATAGACTAGTTTCTTCTAATTTCTGCAGTCCAAGAAACCACAATGGTGTTTAATACCCTTGTGCACAATAAGAAAAGTGAGGTGATAATTAGTCAGTTAGGTTGCTTTGGTTCTACACCACTTTAAATAGGTGGAAGATGGTCTGAAAAGCTACAAGGTTGCCCATTAACTTTCATACAAAGATTGGATGGAGAATGATCTTTTGGACAACTGTTTTCTGATAAATAAAACCTTAGCTGGGCTTGTAATGTAAAGTCACATTTAGTCCCAGGAATATCCATGGAACTAATAATTTGTTGCACTTGTGGAATCAACACAAATGCAAAACAGGTTCTTTAAAAACCCTGGCTGTTTACTGAGGCTAGATTGGTGAGTTTTATCAGCTCAACCAGCAAATCACAAAATGGTATATCCTGATAGAGTGAAGAGCAGATTAAGATGCCAAACAGGCACAGGAACTATATGAACATAAACATGAAACATTTTTATACAAATAAATTCAGTTTAAGTTAGAAAAAAATAATAACAAGTTTCATTTGGAAGAACAAAAGGTCAAGAACTTCAAAGAAACCAAGGGAAAAAAGATGTAAAGGGAGTATATTCAGTAGTATCTGACCTTAAACTATATTATAAGTCTAGAGAATTGTTGAAGTATAAAAAGGATAATTTTGATTATTTTATTTATTTTTAAAATAACATTAATTAAAATTAAATTAAATTAATTTAAAATTAAATTAAATTAATTAAACTAAACTAAATTAAAATTTAAAATTAAGTTAAATAATTATTTATTTTAAAATTTAATTTAAATTTTAAAATTATATTTGATCATTTAAAATAATTATTTAATTATTTATAAATAACCTATGCAGTCAAGAAGGAATGCAGAAAATGGGAGGGGGGGAACGCTTTCATAGATAATCTCTCAGACAGGATGTGGTTGGGTTGGAATACTGCAGTGGTGTAGGAAATGATGAGATGGTTGATTTAGAAAAACTTGGAAATACTTTGATTTGTGAAGGAAGATTCTATGCACCTTCAGAGCAGCAGATGATAGGAGGAAATAAGCATAAGACAGTCTTATACATAAGTATAAGAGTGTGTAAGTGTACATTTATAGATATCTATAGATAAATATATAACCAGGCTTAACTGTAGCAGGGGAGAGTGTTACAGTTTTGGGGGGTCAAGCTGTATAGGTTTCACCTATACCCTTCTTCAACAGGCTTTAGGCATCCCCAGCTCCCAGCTTCCACTTTCTCCAGGAGAAACAGCTGCACAGAAAACTTAAGACACAGGACTTGCTTCTTGCTACTTTCTCTTAGGCTTGGTGTGGCTGGAACTCCCTCTCATTCTCTAAACTTGGCGTGACTGGACTTCCTTCTGCCTCCGGGTAGCCTGTATTTAAGTCCTTTCTCCAGGGCCCCTTTGGGCCCCTCCCCTGGCCTTGCCCTCACCACAGCGAGCCAATCGTGCATGGCAAAGAGATAATCCTGCTTATTGCAGACAGGTGCAACTTTCGCATTCTGCCCCCAGGTGATCAGGGGCCTCCTGTTAGCTGAGGACCAATTCAACCCATTACCAACAAGAGCCCCAACAGGAGAGGAAAAATAAAGAAAAAAAAGTGCATAGCAAAGAACAAAAGAAAGCCAAGGAAGCAAAAAAAAAAAAAAAACCAAACCAAAAAACTGTGCAACTTTGAAAACAATGT
>CM053594.1:154197507-154215007 GCA_028646575.1 Pseudocheirus occidentalis
TTTTTTTTTTAATTAAATAGACTGATCCAAAGAGAAAGATGTGTAGACTAAACTTGAGCTGGAAAGGAGGTTTATAGTGCTGGTGGTAAATTGTGGTTGTGGCTGTTGTTACCTCGTATTACTGGGGGTCGAGCTGAAAGCAGCATTGTTGTAGAAAGTGGAGCAAGAGGGTTTAGGAAATGTGTAGCACCTTTAAGGGGTGAATGCTCCTCGAATCTCCTGGCATTTCCCCAACAACGTTGAGAGGGGTCGGGAGAGTCTACATTGGTTTCATTTGAGGTAAGTGGGCACTTATGAAGAGTTCCCTCTCTGAGCAACATCCATGCTTCTTGGGAGTGTCTGGGAGCTTTGGGACCTCCAACCATAGAGCATGATGAGCAGTAATAGACAATAAAGCTGGAAAGGTGGATTGGAAATAGTTTGGAAAGGATTCTGAATGCCAAGTGGAGGTTATTATATTGTTATGAGATGTAATAAAAAACCAAAGGA
Source organism: Pseudocheirus occidentalis (assembly GCA_028646575.1). NCBI lineage: Eukaryota > Metazoa > Chordata > Mammalia > Diprotodontia > Pseudocheiridae > Pseudocheirus > Pseudocheirus occidentalis. The sequence goes on from CM053594.1 coordinate 154,197,997, forward strand.
ATTAAGCAAGGTGCTGACATGACTATTTTAGTAATAAAATTTTGCTTAAGAATATTTTTAAAAAATAGATTCGAGACAAGAGATGTGGAAGAATTTGGAAACTGCTTAAACTCAGGGCAAGAGGATTTGAGGATGACTTAAGGATGAGAACATTAGATGACTAGAATGAGAGAGGGACCTAGAAAGAGCTAAAGAAAAAGGGGTAGGCTCTGGAGGAAAGATAACAGTTCTGTTACATCTGAATGTAAGATGCCTATGTGAAATTCCTTTCAAAATGTCATTGAGGTGGTTGTTTATGTGAGACTGTGTCTTAGAAGAAGGTATATAATCTGGGAATCATCTGCATAGAGATGATTCTTGAATCCTTGAGAGATTACTATGTCACTGAGAGGGAAGACAAGATATAGAAAGAAAAAAATGGAGATGCATAGATCACTAGAAAATTAGATTGTAGATACCTGTAAGATTTCTGGGAAAAAAAATTAGATGTGTGCTGTCAGGAACACAAAGTACCTTTATAGAAATAGAGTGCCTTTATAGAAATATAATTAAATGTAGAGGCAGCGTTTTGTTAAAAAAACCCTTTACTGATCTTAAAACAATAAAACAAATAATCAATAAAGGAAGAATTGATGAAGGGGAATATTTAAGTGGAGGCGAAGCCACAACATTCTAAACAATGATTGCTGAAAGAGAAACTCATGAAAGCAGAAAAGAACTTATTTTAAAGAGATTCATAGCAGCATGAAAAAATATCAATATTTATGAAATGAAGCTTAAGGAATATATATATATATGTACATATATATATATTTGGGGAGGGGAGGGCAATTGGGGTTAAATGACTTGCCCAAAGTCACAGGGCAAGTTAGTGTGTCAAGTATCTGAGGCCTCATTTGAACTCAGGTCCTCCTGACTCCAGGGCAGGTGCATCACCTAGCTGCCCCTTAAGGAATATTACTATCAAGTATTTCTTAACAAAATGCAAAAACTGAGGTTTAATAAACTGAAATATTCAATTAAAAATGTAGAAAACCAATAAATTAAGAACATCAAAACAATCACAAAATAAATTGGGAGAAATTGAGAACAAGATTATAAAACTCATGGAAAAAACTAAGAACTATGAGATTATATGTGTGTGTATATACATATATGTGCATATATATATGCATAGATATATAGTACTCTTCAAAGCTTTAAATGCTATCATCATTATTTTGAAGAATAATAAAGTTGGTATATGATTACCTATTTTGAGCAAAATACAAATGATACAAAATGAATTTGCAATGAACATGAAAAAGGTAAGGAGAATTCACAGAAACTACACGGTAATATGAATAAAGGAAAAATAAAAATAAATCCAGAGTAACAAAACAAAGAATAGATTAAAGAAGCATCTAGAAATAGAAACCTACTTAATAAACCACAAATGAAATAACTAATGGGAAAAGAAAAATTAAAAAGAAAAAAAGAGAATGTACCCAATCCAGGTACATGTAGTTTACAAGTAAATTCCATCAGATACTTAATAAATTTTACTACTATATTAAAAAAAATTGTATTCAATGATAGCAAAAAAGAAAGCACTTTATGGTCCTGATAAACTAGGGAAGGATAAGGAACAGGAGAATTATAAACCAGTTTCGTTAATGAGTATTAATGCAAAGACTTTAAATAAAGTCCTAACTAAAATATAATTTAAATATAAGCAAAATTATTTATTATGATGGAGTTGAATTTATTCTAGAAATGTAGGGATGATTTTACATTAGAATGATTATATTACATGATTACATCAATAGGCACAGAAATGGCCTTTAACAACATAAGTCACAGTACAGCATAAAGAAAAGGAATGGAAGGGATCTTTTTAGTAACGTCAAAATGATATATCTAAAACCAAGTGATGTATTATTTGCAATGCAGAAACAATATAAGTTTGCTCAGAAATGAAAATTAATACATTTAAAAATTTTTATTAGTTTATATAAAATAATAATTCTTACATGTTGACATATTTTTAAAACTGTACTATATTATAGCTCAATTGTATAGTCTAACACTGTAATGAGAAGAATGGCACTGAATTTCTTTGACTCTATTGGTTCCACTTCCTGCTATTCTCTAATCTATGACCATTTATTACCATGATATGATACTTTTCCAGTTTATGAGCAGCAGATCAGCTTTCTCCTTGGGTTTTTCAATTGACTATGATTTGGGTACATGAACAGAATTTAAAAAGCAATCTGCCAAATTTCAATTTGGGCTGACCAATTTTTAGAACAAAACTTTATGTAAATATTGAGAGTGTATGGGAAGGTACTGAAAGTACAAGTGAGAGACCTCTTCCAAAGTCCTCAACCTGAAGATGAAATCTGAGGCAGGCACACAGTATAGAAGTGATTTGCTCATAGTCATAGACCTCGTAAGTTGTTGTTATTTTGAACTAAGGCTTTTATTCCAGATTCAGGGTTCATTTCCATTGTACCTTAGCTAAAAGTAATAAAAAAGAAACTATTATATATTAATATTCTCCTATAATATCATTAACATTACCTATATCCAAAATATAAAAACACACATATAATCATCTGTATTTTGCACTTGACACTTAGTTTGTTGAATCAATTCTTAGTGGACTGAATGAATTCTGCTAATTCTGAAAAGAAAAAAAGGTACTATTTTGTCTCAAATTGATGTAAATTTGCATGTTCTACATTCAGGGAACAAAATCTAAAGGACTAATGAGTCCTCCTTTTATCTGAGCATATATAAGAAAAAAATCCAGTTAAAAATAGTGGTACATTCCAGTTACTAGGATACATAATCTAATTTCTACAACTATTCTGGTTTTGAAGAGAAAAGGAGAGAGAGAGAAAAAATAGCAACTACACAAAAGAAAGTGATGTAACCCTTCCCCTGATACAAACATAATCACTTATCTGATTATTTGAGTTTCCATAAAAGCATCTTTGAATTTTTTTGGTAGTAGTTGAATGGCATACTCATCTATACCCCTGAGCTTTCAACCTATCCCATGCCTCATCAAGCACAACATTACAATTTCTAGCAATTATCATAGGTAAATGAGCACATAGAAACAACACAGAAAGCAAGGTTTTGAAAAAATAGAACTCCTGAATCATTCAGAATACCAATACCAATACTGTATCACATTCCCCCATACACCCACAAAGCATACTACCATGATCACTTATGATAGAGTCTACAAGGGAGCTATTTTTCACCAAAATATTATATCTTATTAATTTTGTCACTTTAATAAGATATAATTAATTATATGTTATTAAATTTCTTTGGTTTTGTAATTTTTCACTGAGCTCTGAAAATATTTTTCAACACCAGGTGAATTCTATGAAGAAATTGTAATCCCTTATAATCATTTTCTAGAAGAAATGTTAAATCACATGGTAGTTATCATCTATACCTATGACAAAATTCCTTGAGCATCCCTAAATTAAGGTAGTTAACCCTTTAAATCTTAGAAATTTATCAAATTTATTAATTTTTTAGCATTAGAAAGAAGAGCATGTTCTATTCTTTTCTGTTGTTTTACAGAAATCATATACTGATAATACAAAGTGTTCCAAAAGTCTTAATGCAACTTTAGAAGCTGAAAATTTTAAGTTATTTAAACTTAAAAATATAGACACACTTTAAAAATGAATCAATTAATTAAAGATTAAAACTGCACTAAGACTTTTGGGAGGCCTTATATTCCAGTTATTATTAATCAAAACTCCCATTTATAAAGTACTTAAAGGTTTACAAAATTCTTTCCCACAATCCTAATGATGGAGGCTCTGGGAAACCCCTTAAACTCTGATTGAATCTTCCCACTTGAGGCATTTGCCTGAGGTCATAAGTCTTTCATTATCCTAGGCCCAAATCTGTTACTCTTAAACCTAGCCTAGCCCCTCATTGTCCAGTTACTTCCCACTCTTGATTCTGTCAGAATATCTGTACCCAAATCTGTTACCCTTAAACTAGCCTAGCCCTCCACTGTCTGTCATCTCCAACTACTTCCCACCCTTAATCCTGTTCCTTGAGTCTGACCTCAGTTCCATTAGAGATCCTCCTTAGACTCTTCCTCAAGACCCTCCCCAAACTCCTCCTCTAGACCACCTCTAAATCTTTCCACAATTATCTATCTTGCCTCCATGAAGGAGTTGAGATTAATCTAGCTCAGACTTACTCTGTATCAGATTATTCTGGCCTGCTTGTCCAATACAAGTGTCACAAATACTTAGGCTCCTGAAGTCTATTCGTTATGGTGAATCTTTAATAAGCTTTGTTTTACTTTGACCAAGAGAAGGCTTGAGTCAAATTCATTCAGCAGGACCCAGTGCGTTGGTATTTTGGGGTCTCATGCATCCCTAAAACCCTAAACCACAACACTATGAGGTAGATAGTATGATTATTATTATTATTTCCATTTTACTGATGAAAACCCAAAGGATCAGTGATTACATTAATTGGCCATTGTCATACAACCAGTAAATGTTGGAGCTGGGATTTGAATTGCAACTCTTTAATATCACATCCAGCACTCTTTCTTGCATTTTTCTTGTCAACAAACTAAAAGCTCAATATATTAGTTAATAGGTGATGAATATAAGGTAAATTAATCACAATCATTATCAAAATTATACTCCATGTATTGTGGACCAATTAATTATATTACATTCATGCTTTATATAGAGACAAAGTGGTTATGGAGCAGAGAGTGCTGGGTTGATAATTAAGAAAACTGAGGTTGAAATCCTGAAATCCAAGATTAAAATACTTATTATGTGACCCTGGGAAGTCACTTAACCTATAAGTGCCTCAGGCACCTACCTGAGAATTATTTACTAAGTCATCTTTCACTAATACAGTCTTGTTTTTTAATGTTCTTAGGGCTCAGCACAGTGACTAGCACACAGTAAGCACTTAATAAATGCCCATTTTCATTCTTCTTTCCTTTACATATTGAAATAAATTCTGGAAATAACTACTTTTCTTAGGTGAGTCACACAGTAGGCATTTGGTAAGTGTCTCCTATGTTCTAGGCACTGGAAAAAGCTTTAGGAATACAAAAGTAAAAGACAATCTGTACCCTAAAGGAGTTCACAGTCTAACAGGGAAGAGAACAGGCAAACAAACATGTACAACAAAGTTAATAGAAAATACATCATAATTAATTTACCAAAGGAAGACACTAGGATTTAGAGGGATTGGGAAAGACTTCTGGTAGAAGATGGGATTTTAGTGGAAATTCAAAGGAAGTTGGGGAGGTCAGGTGCTAGAAATGTGGAAGAAAAATATTTTAGATGATGGGGTCACCTAGGCCTGAACCCCTAAAAGGAAAAAAAATCATGTCTTTGAAAGCAATCCAGCCCTGAGGCAATCCTTTTAACTGTCCTTTCATTGTGGCTCTCTGACCTATCCCAGACCACTTAACTACTTTCATTATCTGTATTTGGCCCATCCCAAACCATTTACCACTCCTTAATCCTTCATAGCCTTTTTCTTTATAAAAGAATCAATCTAATCCTCATCAAATTAATTTACTAGAATAATAAAACCTCACTACTCTGAATGAAAGAAGGTTTGAGTGCTCAAATCATTTTGAGTCAGACCCACCCTGTACCCTTGCATAGGTATGGGGGTTCAGCCAGAAGAAAAATGCTTAGAAAAATAAAATATTTAAAGGGTGGTAAGGTGTCACAGTGAACAGTACTGGCCCTGGAGTCAGGAGGACCTGAGTTAAAATATGGCCTCAGACACTTAACACTTAATAGCCTTGTGACCTTGGGGAAGTCACATAACCCCAATTGCCCTGCCTTGCCCCCTCCAAAAACCAAAGAAAAGAAAAATGCCTAGAACCAAGAAATGGAATGTCTTGTTGGAAGAACAGCAAGGAAACAGACATCATTGAATAAAAGAGTACCTGAGGGAGGAGACTTCAGAAAGATTAGAAAGGTAGTAAATTGAGAAGGAGGAGTGGAAAGGATATTATGAAGGGCTGTGAATGCCAGAGAGGTTTGTATTTAATCCTGGAGGTAATAATGAGCCACTGGAGTTTATTGAGTAGGGAGAAGCAGAGTGTGTGTTTGTGGTTAGACCTTCATCAAGAACATTATAAAGATTTTTAAAAATAAACAAAATTACCTATTAAAATTGGAAGAACTAAACTTTCAGTTTGCTTTCAAAACAGTTCTTAACTGTTTCTTTACCTTAGTTTCATGGAGAGACCAGAAAACATTTTTGTATACTCATCCTCTGGGGGAAGATTCATATTTTAAGAGAATGTTCAGTTATGTGCAGCAAGACCCAGCTAGTAGAGTCGATAAAGTGCTAGGCCTGGATTCAGGAAGAGTCAGTAAGCCCTGAGTTCAAATGTAGTCTTAGATACTTATTAGCTATGTGACTTTGGGCAAATCAGTCAACTGCTGTCTGCCTCGTTTTCCTTATCTGTAAAATGGTTATAATATCATCTACCTCCCAGGGTTGTTATATGGGTCGAACGAGATAATATTTGTATAGAGGTGAGCATAGTATCTGGTACATAGTAACTGTCCTTCATAAGGTCCAGCAAAATGTGCTGTGTCCTCCAGCATCTAACTCAAGTTGCATATTGGAAACAAAACAAATCCCTGCTTTATGATTGGAACATTTCCAGAACTTGATCTATGAGCGTTGGATATTGAAAACAAAACAAAAAACTCCAACCTTATGTTTGGATTTGTCATGTCAGTGCAGCAGCAAATTTGTACTAATTTAAATAAGAATCACAGTTTTTACTTTTACTTAATGGTGAAAATGGTTGCTCTTGTATTGTCTCTTTTATAAGGGCTTTAAACTAATCACAAAAGTGAAGTCAAACTATTCGAAAATATGCTTTGGAAAATAGAAGTTAAAATTTTATAAGGTTAGCCAAGAACTAGGAAATTGTATTTGATCTTAAAATTCCAAATTAAAACCATGGAAACATCTTAGTGATGAGGTGTAGGCTCTGGGACCTCCCCTTGAGCTCTCCTTGAATCTTTGAGTCTGGAAAACCCCTTGAATTCTGATTGAATCTTCCCACTTGATGAGGCATTTGCAGAGGCCATAAGTATTTCATTGTGGCTGGGCCCAAACTTCTGTTACTAGCCTGGCCCTCCATTGTCTATCTGCTTCCTAAGCTGGAGCCTATCAAAATATCAATCCACTCTTGCACTGACCTCATTAACTCCTCCTGAAGACCCTCCCCAAACTCATTACTGGAGTCTGACCTCATTGACTCCTCCTGAAGACCCTCCCCAAACTCTTGCTCTAGACCACCCCTGGATTCCTCTGTATATAAGAATCCCATCTTCCCTCCATGTGTGTGAGAGCACCATAGAATAGCTTAGCACAGACTTAATGTGTGAAAGCACCATAGAATGACCTAGCATAGAACGGCTCGTTAAGAGTCTACCCCATATGGCAAACTTGATTTTTCAATAAACTTTGTTTTTCTTTGGCTGAGAAGACTTGAGTGGAATTCTTTCCACAGGACTCAGCATGTTGGTATTTTGGGGTCTCAGGCAACCCTAAACCTTTTTGGATACCCTCTTCATTAGAAGTCATCTTGTCCAATCTTTTCATGGATATATGAAAGAACTGAGACCCAGAGAAGTACATGACAACAGGAATCTGAACAAATAACCTTTAAGCTCAAAATCCAACTCTTTCTACTGTTCTAGTCATATTAGGCAACACAGTGGGCAAAAACACTGGACTAGGGATCATGAAGCTCTGGGTACAAAAAATCCTCTCCTAGGCACTTAGTAGCTATGTGACTTTGGGCAAGATATCTCAGCCTCAGTTTTCTCATCTGAAAAATAGAGATAATTATAACACAGAATTAATCATGAAAATCAAATGAGATAACATATGTATTTATTATTATTTATTTTTTATTTAACACTTTGCAAAATTCAAAGTGTTATATAAATGTTAATTATCATTATTTAAGGAGTTGAGAAAATCTATCATTTCAATTCTAATTCATACTGTTTCATGAGTATTTTTTAGTAGTTTGGCTTAGTTAAAAAGTAACAGTTGATATTTTAATTGTTTTCAAGGTTCATTAGTATTTTGGGGAAAAAAGACTGAAACATACTAAGAAGATGTTAAGAATTAAAAGGTAAAGAAATCTTAAGAAATCTTAAGAATTTAATAAGACACTCTAAATTAAGTCAATATGTTCCTCAGTATTTGGTGAAGTGCCATTTCCTCCAAAAGTTTGGAAAGTATGTTTCAACAATGATCCAAAAAGGCCCAAACTCTTATAAATGATAAAATCTAACCATAAAAAACTTCCACGAAAAATGTTGGGTCAGTCTTCTTATGGTCATCTCCTCTCTAACACAGAAACTTTCCCTACTAACAGGAGGCTCCACTCATTGAACATAAGACTTCCTGACACTGATGAGGTCACCTCCAGTATTGTACATCACCTCAATGCTGATGTTCCATCACTTATTTAGGAACCAAAATGGGAAGTGGGTAGGTTCCTTTCTGTAGGAGGTAAATGAGGTACTTTTTTCCAGTTGAGCCCTACTTCGAACAGGAGTGTTGTAGGAGAAAGAGCACAACCCGTGCCCCACCCTTCTCACACAAAGTCTATAGACAGAATACACTACTTGGAACAGGACAGGATAAGCAAGAGAGGAAGCTGGAAATTGTTCTTCTGTTAACTAATGTAGCAATCACTGTCCCTGAGTAGACAGAAGTCCAAGGAACTTCTTAGGATTTGACACTTCATGACAAAGCCTCAAGTCTTTTCAGCTCTAGGTTAACACATTGCTGATTCAAGTTTGCCAGATCAAAATGGAAGTAGCTAAGTGGTTTGTCACCTCCAGCAAGACCAAATGCTAAGTCACAATATGGTACTCCAGAAGCAGGCAGAGAATGTCTGTGTGTGTTCTATATAGCCTATGAAACATAAGTGAGTGCTAAGAAACATAAAGAAGAAGTGATCATTGACTCTGAGAAGGGTGGGAGATGCTAGATAAAAGAAGAAGTAGTTATTGAGATGAGCCTTGAAAAAAGCTAAAACTCTTAAGAGATGGAAGAAAGGAATGTAAGTGCATTCCAGACACACAGATTAGCCTCTAAAAAGTCATGGAGATCAGAGATGAAATGTTGAGTTCAGGAATCAGCTAATCTAGAAAGGCCAGTTTGTAGAGAATTTTAGATGCTATTCTGAGGAAGCTGATTTTTATCCCAAGAGGTAACAGAGGACTATTGAATAAAAAGCATTTTGATCTGGCAAACTTGAATCAGTATAAAATTCCATTGAGGGAACATAATATAATTTAAAACAAGCATAGCAAACCCTAATTTGATGTGCAAATACCTGTACACTTAATATTAAGATCCATTTGGGAAAACACTTAAAAAATTTTATTTGTGTCATGAAAATCATATTTGAGAGAAAGAGTATAATTCTGACTTTATAATGCTGCCACTGCAGCCTTATCAAATTGTTGGACTTTGGGGTGACCACTATGAAATAACATATACTCAAGCATACCTGGTCCCTAGCACTCCAGCCAAAAGACTTTGCTGTGAGTAGTCTAACTAAAAATGATTATCAGAAAAGGCCGCAAATGAGATCACTACAGACAGAGATGCCAAGAGGATATGGGCTTTGTTTAAAATGCTTTATAAGTTGTGTCCTTAATCACATAAAGTAGAAAACTTATCTTCTCAATTAAATTTTGAAGTCAATTTTCATGCATAGATTCACTCCATTAATAAAATAGGACACAGGAAAAAAATATATAATTTCCCCTCACTTAACAGCCTAGTAGTGTGTCCCTTGCAATGGGGCTGTTTACATTAGATTCACTTGTGATTACACTCAGAGCTATTGTCTGATTACGAGTGCCTTTAGCTTCTAATGCTGCCTCAAATGTCAATCTTTATATTACTGAAGGACAATTAGGCAAACCATGTAATTGTATTGTCACTTATTAATTTCAAGCTCCAATGTCATAAATTATATGCCTTAATTAATACTGTGTGTCAATCGCAATCTGCAACTTTGAATGCAGAAGGAGGTTAACAAGAATACATAATTAAAAGAAAACAGTGAATAAGGGCACGGCTGAACAGTTTATAAAATTAGGCAAGAAAACTAGTGCCGTGTCAGCATTCTAGGCACAATGATAAAAAAAAAAAGTGAGGGGGCAAGGATTAATAAAAGAGAGAACAGGAATCGAATCCTTAAAGTGAGGCAGAAGTTAAGTCTGTGGAACCAGGATGAATGAATGAACTCGTGACACTTAAACTCTAATTATCCAGAATGCTCAGGGAATGGGCTTTTCTAGGTAACTGAATTTTCTGGCTAACTGAATTAGCAAATCTTTTTTTGTTTCAACTTTCAATGCTGAGTTCTTCCTGAAGTCACTTTCCTGCCTTAGTGAGTACAGTGGAGTGAACATAATAATAACTCAGTCTTTCTTTGATAAATGAGAATGCTGCTGAGAATCTTCAGGGAACTTCTTTAGTAACTAAACCTTCAATAGGAGTTTTGTTCTGAGCAATCTAGCCTTTCCAGTAAAAATAAACAGTCTGTTTAATTGAAGGGTCCAATTAGTTAGGTTCCAGTTAATTGAGGTTTTACTATAAGTACATTTTATTATAAATTTTATAATTGAGGTTTTACTATAAGTACATTTTTATTTTATAAGTACATTTTATAAAGTACATTTTACTATAAGTACATTTTTATAAGTAGAATATTTATCTGCAGAAAGAAGTAAAGGAGGTTAATTGAGGAACTAAATATTTCTCACAAGAAAAGATAACGTAAAAGAAAAACAGCAAATACGTATATGAATTTGCCTAGAGTTGTTGGGACACAGAATAATAGGTCCACATTCAGAGGACATTCCAGCATTAACATGATTAATAGATTAAATGAAACTATATCCCAAATGAAGTAACAAGTACTGTTATATAGGAGTGGGGAGTCAGAAGAGCTTATTTTCAAAAGAAAAATCCTTCAATGAAACAGCAGGTGCCAGTGAGACTTAAAATAGAAGTAGAGAAAGAAACCTGGGGAAAAAAACAAAACATGGGAACCAAATGTTTAAGAAGCTTAGTTATAGTAGTTGCCACAATCCCCCTGGTAGTATGTGTTTGCAGGAAACTCATGGCAGTAATAATTATGTGAAATAAGTAGGGGAATATGGGCATGAAGTATACTCCACTTAACTGCTGGGAAGTGTATTTCCTGTATGTGTTCATCTGTCTTGTTAGACTCTGGCCATCTTTCCCCTGTGAGTGCAGTGGACTTAAAAGAATAATTTCTTGTAAAGATAATTCCAACTAGCAAACCCATTTTAAAATCAGATGATATTCATGGTGCTGTATTAATGTTTCCAAAACAAACTACAAAGACACATTACCTTATTCCAGAGTAAACGTAATATTTTTCTTTTTTCTCAAGTTGTGTTGTTGTCCAACTCTCTGTGAACTCATTTTGGGGTTTTCTTGGTAATGATGCCAGAGTGGTTTATTATTTCCTTCTCTAGTTCATTTTACAGACAAGGAACTGAGGTAAACAGGGTTAAATGACTTGCCCAGGGTCACACACAACTAGTAAGAGTCTGAGCGGGAATTTGACCTCATGAAGGTAGGACCTCCTGATCCCAAGCCCTGTGCTCTATCCCCTGCATCCCCTTTAAAAGTTATATGTACCTGTATAATAATAGGTACTCATAAATCCCCGTTGAATTGAATCAAAATAACTGGAACAACAAACCCTTGCTGCATCATTTTGCATAGTAAACTTAAAACTGGCAAATGGCCTCAACTCATTCAGGTTTCCTGCTCTTTGTCTGAGGCTCTTGACTGTGGTAGAAATGTGCATATTGGGGGAGAGGGAGTGCACGTAGGAGGTGATGTTTTATGTAAGTAACTGGATTTTTTGACCACTAGCTTTCTATTTCACTTGTTCAGTAAACATAAAACACAGAACTTATATAAGAATTTTATTTTATTATACACCAATAAATATTTCCCTTCTTGTCTTCATAAATCTCCCACTCCACCCCCACTTCTTCTATGCTTTTTATTAAAGGAACATTAACACTTCTGGCTAATTGGGACCAAAAATACAAGAACTGGGAGAATGGAGATTTGTTTGGACCAGGTTAACTGCCTGAGGAGTTTTAAGTTTTTGCAACCCAGGAATTTGCCCAGGGAATTTCTGAGGTCTCAAAGAAATTTAGAATTGACCATATGCACATAAGAATTTGCTGCTTTTCTTTCCTTAAACAAACGTAAGCATATCTGCAGCCTCTTCCCATGGTCTTAGCTAATTTTTCCAAATCAACTCAGCCCTTATAACACCTAGGAAGTTGAAATTCAACAGAATTATGGGTGCAAAACATAACTCAGTCAAAATGGATAATCCTGTTGTTACCTAGAATTCTTCCCATGTTCCTTATTTTTTTTTCCAAATTTTAAAACTCTCTGGTTAATTTATTGCTTTAAGGCTTAGATGCTGATGTATGACATATAATCTTGATAAAATCTTGTGTTACTGGGCCTTGTTATGTTAGGTCCTAGTTGGTGGCAAAGAGATACAGTCAGTTTACATATGTAAACCTTGTGGTAAATTTTCCTGCCCAGGGTAACCACATCTACTTTGTGGCTGTTCTTCTTTACTTTTTAAAAAATTCAACCACATTTTATTTTCATCTCCATCCCCCCCCCCACCTTAGCCATAGGAAAGGCATAAAAGATTTTACAAAGATTTATAGTCAAACAAACATATGGAAGAAAGGGAAACAAAGAAAGGAAGAAAGGAGGGAGGAAGGAAAAAAGAAGTGTCATTCTACACTCTGAGTACATCGACAATCCATCAGCTCTCTTTCTTCAAGTGAGTAGTCTGTTTCATCACCTAATCACCACTAAATGTCTTCAAGGGAGTCAAAATGACTACTGGAGGTGTGGGATTGGGGGTGAGATGTTGTAGATAATGTTAGTGATCTAGGTAGGCACTGAACTAGATCGCTGCCAAAGTTCCTTCTAATTCTATAATACAATAATTGGACGCTTGGTTTAAGAACTAGGAGCCTAAACTCAGCTTTCATGTTCCAGTGGTTGAACAGAGTCTCTGGTTCTGTCCAAGTGAATCTACCCAACAACTAAAAACTTATCATGTTCTTAAATGACACAGAAACAAATTTTGGATGGCAGTTTTTGTGAATTTTTAATCAAATTAACTGGTTACATTAATATTTGAAAGGGTAAAGAAACAACCCTATTCTTAGTTTAGAAGTTCAGCAGTTGGGGCAGATAGAGCACCCATGCTTTACAAGAGCACAATATAGGACATTAGATTTTCCCCAATCTTTGTGTTTTCCCTCAAGGCATATTAGGCACTTGGGAAGTCCAGATCACTATCCAACTAAGGCCAGAATTTCTAACTCAAATGACTCTGAAGAGGGGTAGTGGCTGTACTTCCAAATCCTAAACAAGCTCTTAGCCTGTTTGTGATCATTAATTAATTTCTTCTTCCATTACAAAAGAAGTCTTTGTGTTTTTCTTATTTTTATGATTGGAAGAGTTGGCAATGATTGATGGCCATTCATTTAAAGTGAAATGTGTATGGAGGGAAAGGGTTTTTCTAGCTTTATGACCTGGGACAGTTACCCAACTTCTGATTGTCTTGGTTTCCTAACCTGTAAAATATCATCAGCCTTCCAGGGTTGTTGTGAGGATAAAAGGAGGAAGTATCTATAAAGTGTTTTACAAACCTTAGAGCTATACAAGTTATTATTTTTACTGGCAATAATAATAAAAGGATAATAATAATTGACTTAGGAGACACTGTCACCAAAGAAATGCAGGCAGGAAAATATGAATCACTTTCCAGGAAAAGCAAGTAGTGGTTGGAATGTAGAATACTTAGACAGAATTAATATGAAAGAAGACTGGAAAAATAGGATGGTCATTAAGCTAGAAGTGATTTGAAAACATTTCTAGAAGAGCTAATTCACTAAGAATTGATTCAGTCATTCTGAGGGAAAAAATGGAATTATAAAAGGAGAGCTGCTCATTAAAAGCGCATACTCTTTGATTCAGAAATCCCATTAATGGGGCCAAATGTCAAAAATATTATTGAGGATAATAAAAAAGGCTATAGTATATAAAATTATTTATAGGAGTATTATCTTTGCTTTCTAAAAGCTTTCAAACAATTGAGGAATGACAAAACAAGGAATGTCATGGAATATCTAAGGTATTATTTAACAAAATGAGATCTGTGATGTCATGGATAGAGGAAAATCCTGGTGAGAAACTGTCTCTCCTAATGTAGATTGGTGACTCCAAAATCTGCAGTGTCAAAAAAAAATCACACATGTATATATGTATGTGTGTATGTACATGTAGGCACCACCTAGACCTCTCTCAGTCTGAGGGCAGGCAATGCTTTTGCCTTTCTTTTCCTAGCACTTAGCACAGATCCTGATACATAGAAGCTTCATACATGTTTATTGATTATCATCCATCCATTGATTCATCCATCCATCCATCCATCCATCCATCCATCTAAATGATACTGGAATGTGGAGGTTTCAGAATGACAAGCAAAAGAAGATTGAAGTGTGCAGCTACTGAAGGCTTTTGTTGTTGTTTTGTTTAAAATAGGGGATTGACACAACTATGTCTGGTTTACTCTGGTAATTGCAGGAAGCATGCATTCAAATAAGGAGGGACCAATGAATAAACCATTTCAGTAGTCTCAGTGGATGGTAATGAGGGCATGAATTAGGGTGGGAAAATAAAGAAGAGAGGAGAGATAGAAGATGTAGAATCTACAGGAGTTGAGTCCTGATTGGACCTGAGGTGAGAAGAAAGGAAGAGTCAAAGAAAGCTTTGTGGAATTAACATGGAGGACAATGTGATTAGTGGTAACCACTAAACTCAATCATTTCTTTTCTCTAATCAACTTTTCTCCATCAACTGATTCCTTTCATACCACCTTTAAATCTTCCCAAGACTGCCTCATCTTAAAAACCTTCCCTATGCCCTACCATTCTCTCAAGCTTTTCTCCTGTAACACTCTTTGTCCCTTTTCATCCAAACTCCTTTAAAAAGTTCCAACACTGTCAATGTTGGAAAGTAAAATTTTAATTTCCAAATCTAATGATCTGTCCTAATCTTTTTAGACCTCTCTGCTCTATTGGACATTGCTGACCACCCTTTCCTCCGGACTGCTTTATCCTCTCTGATTTTTCATGACCCTGCTCTATTCTTTTGGCTGGCTCATCATCTGCATCATGCCACCTTCACTGTGGATGCTCCCCGAGGTTCTGTCCTGGGCCCTTTTTTCTTCTCCTTTTATGCTTTCTTTCTTGGAAACCTCATTGGCTCCAATGGGTCTAACTATCATATCTATGTAGATGATTCTCATATCCAAATTAGAATTAATTAGCTCTGATCTCTCCCCTGAACTTCATTCTCCCATCATCAGTTGCTCTGTGGTCTTTTCAATCTGCTTGCCCTGAAGTCATCTTCATCTTAAGATGTCTAAAATTGAACTCATTGTCTCTTCCTATAAAACCTTCTCTCTTCCAAACATCCTTATTTCTGTGGAAAGCACTATGCACACTCCTGTATCTCAGACTCATAAACTCTCCGTGTCCAAATAGGTGCATGATATCACAGATTCTACATTTCTTCCATCCCAGCCTTTCCCCTCACTCTCACACTTAGTACATGTCTTCATTACCTCTTGCCTAGATTATTGCAGCAGCCTCATAACTTGTCTCCCTGCCTCTTGTCCATCATTACTCTAGTCTATCCTACATACTCCAAAGTAATTCCACTTGTGTTATGTTGCCATTCATTTTGAAAGAGGACCAGTGACATCATGGATGATGCCTTGACTTGTGTGTGAATCATATTAAATGAGGCAGAGTTGCACAAAGTCATCAACCTTACTTTCTCTTCCAGAATCATTGAATTCCAGTAGCAGGAAAAAAGACAAGACAACTGGTGATGGCCAAGGATGCATTGGATAACCTTGGCATGCTTCGTGTCTGACCAGCCTCTAAGCAATCCATGGTACCTACTTCAACTATCTTCATTGTCCATTTTACCGGGGGAAATCTTCATATCCTTGGGATGTGCATCCCCCTAACTCACATATGGGTTTGAGCCCTCTCAGTTACCCTCCATTAGGTTTAGGCCATTTGCTGAGACAATTTTGCCACAATATGGCTGCTGCATATGCTACAGTTTTTGGAGCCACAGGTAAGAGTTGGGTGACAGGTGAACACCAAAAGTGGATGGCTAGTCCTGACAAAGGCTCAGCAGCCCTCACACCAGAGGTGCAAGTCCTCCCTGACCACCCTATACACAATAATTTCACTGAAATACAGATCTGACTACTCTTCTACTCAGCTAACTTCAGTGGCTTCCTGTTGTCTCTAGGACAAAATAAGTCTTCTGTAACTTTTAAAGTCCTAAATAACCTATTTTCAGACTCATTAGATATTACTTCCCTTCCCATACTCTGTAATCCAGTCACACTGGCCATCTCTCTTTTCCTCACGCATAAGATTCCCTCTTTTATCTCTGCCTGTGCTCTAGTAAGCTCTCATTCCTGAAATACACTCCATTCTTACCTCTTGTCTTCTAGGCTACCTTTCTTCCTTTAAAGTGTAAATCAGGAACTGTCTTTTGCATAAAGCCTTTCCTGCACTCTGTCCCCCTAACCAGTAGTGCTGTTTTTCCCAAAATACCTTTATTTAAATATTTCACATAAATCAGTCTTTGTAAAGTGAATATTAATTATAATATGCTGTAGCAATAATAATGTTAATAACAATAGTATTTATCTAAGTAACTCTTTAAGATTTGCAAAGTGATTTTAAAATATTATCACATTTTGTCCTCACAAAAACCTGTGAAATAAATACTATTATTATCTTCATTTTATATA
>CM053594.1:154220007-154252028 GCA_028646575.1 Pseudocheirus occidentalis
CATGCCTCCCCTTACTCCCTTCCCCCTTACTTCAAACTCTCAATTCTTTAAAAGTGATTTAGTACAAGATGTATTTTGCCCTTCCATGTTTTGGAGAGCAGTTTTCCATCTTGTGTTGGCTAAGTCAGGGCAAAGTGGCAAAAGCAAGATCTGCTATTTGCTTCAGGAGTTGAAATAAATGGGTAGTATCAGGCTGTGTATATGGCAAAGAGTCCTGATTTTGGAGTCAGAGCCTCTGGGTTTAAATAAAGACTAGGACTTATTACAACCTCCAAAACTTTGGGCAAGTTTTTAAAACTTAGACATCCAACCAGTGGTCATTCTTAATTATGGAGAATAAAGTGATTTTAGGTGACAAAGTCTCAATCTCATTTTATGAAAATGATAATACTTAAAATATTGATATAGTCATTTGTTAACATTTATTAAACTGGGTACAGAATGATGTTCTACTGAAGAAGGTCTCAATATGGGGATTTGAGAGGGTGTGTGTGTGTGTGTGTGTGTGTGTGTGTGTGTGTGTGCACGTGTGTGATTGGTGTCCTTGATAATCCATTGTATTTCAATTTATACATTTAAATATATTATTCTGAGAAGGGCTTCATAGACCTCATCAGACTATCAAAAAGGTAGTAGACACAAAAAAGTGAAGAACCCCTGTTCTAGAGTGTACATGTGAAAGGTAGAATTCTGCAGGAGTTTATTGAAACAAAATTTAATCAAGATCCCAGGAAAACTTGAATCTTCAGTCTAATAGATACCATATACCTCTAAATTGCCATTCTAGAGTACCTCTAGCATTCTAAAGTAAGCATGCTGGGCCAGTAAGGAGAACAATAGAAATGTATAATTTTTAAAATTTAAATCAATATATTTATTAAATTTATTAAATATATCAATTTAAATTTAAAAACAATTTTACCTAACTCATAAGACAGTGCTCAGGAGAACTGAAGGGAATATATATATATATATATATATAAAATGTATAGGAGGGTGTTTTTGAGTATAAATATATATGTGTGTGTGTATGTGTGTACATGTATATATAGAGGGCACAGGATGAGTTGAATATGAAGGGATGATATCAAAAAAATAAAATTAATAGGTGAGAGAGGAATATAGTGGGAGAAAGAGAAAGACAGAATAGGGTAAATTATCTCATATAAAAGAGGCAAGAGAAATCTTACAATGGAAGGGAAGATGAGGAAGGCAAAATGGAATGGGTCAACCTTACTCTTACTGAATTTGGCTTTAGGAGGAAATAACATACATACTCAATTGGGTATCTTAGCCTACAGGAAAGTAGGGGGGAAGAGGAGAAGAGGGGGATGATAGAAGGGAGGGCAGATTGGGGGAGAGGGTAGTTAGAAGCACTTTTGAAAAAGGACAGAGTCAAAGGAAAAATAGAATAAAGTGGGGGGGGGATAGGATAGATAGAAATATAGTTAGTCTTTCACAATGTAACTATTATGGAAATGTTTTGCATAACTACACATGTACAACCTATATTAAATTGCTTATTTTCCCGGTGGGGGTGGGTACAGAGGGAAGAAGGGAAAGAATCTGGAAATCAAAGTTTTAAAAACAAAGGTTTTTACAATTTTTATAAATTGTTTTTTTACATGCAACTGGGAAATAAGATATACAGGCATTGTGGTACAGAAATCCATGTTGCCCTACTAGAAAGTTGGGGAGGGAATGGGGGAGGATGTAAGAGAGAAAAGATTGGAGCAAAGGGTATTCAGTAGGCTCTCTGTTTTGGGGTGGGGAGTAGGCGAAAGATGGGGAGAAAATTTGTAACTCAAAATCTTGAGGAAATGAATGTTGAAAACTAAAAATAAATATATTTTTTAAAAAGAAAATGCTCAGGAGTTATCCCAGTATTTTACTTCTAACTTATAAGAGGGTAGAAATGAGTTATGTATGTACACTAATATTTCATTGATCAAATTCAGATAAGAGTTGCAAGAATAGTAGAGATTAACAACCCTAGGGATTCTCAACATATTTTCCAAGGAGGGTTGAAGGAGATCTATGAATTTGGGAGGGAGGAAAAATATATCTTTATTTTCACTAATCTCTAATTAAAATTTAGCATTTAAAAAATTATTAATATCAAGAATAAACTGTAGTAGTATTATGTTGCACCACCAGATTCCCAAAGGAGTTCATGATTCCTCCAAGAAGTTAAAAACCCTGGATATAGACCGTTACTCCAATTTCGCAGATGGAAAAACTGAGTCCCAGAAAGACTGTGTCCACTGAAACTACATAAATATGGTAATCTGCATTTAAGATATTTTTTCCTGCTCATATATATGAGTTTTTGATCCCTGGGAAACACTAAGTAGACTCATTAGCTTAAGGCCTAAATGACTTGGGAATCATTCAGTAGTGAGATTGATTCTAAAAATTGCCTTTCCCTACGAAGCACACCTGATCCAAATATATCAGAGAAAACATCTTATTCCTTGGAGCAAATTGAACTCAAAAATTTCAGTTCTATTAATTATATTTAACTCAAAATGGATCTGATTTCTCTTTTTGTTTGTTTTTTGGAGGGGGATGGGAGGTCAATTGGGGTTAAGTGACTTTCCCGAGGTCACACAGCTAGTTTTTTGTGTCAAGTGTCTGAGGCCGCATTTGAACAGGTCCTCTTGACTCCAGGGCCAGTGCTCTATTCACTGAGCCACCTAGCAGCCCCAATCTGTTATCTTTTTAAGTTGGCATTATAAATCACTTTACCAGGAATGATTTTTATCTAAATTTTATGGCTTAGGAACATGGTTGGGGGCTAGAAGCATCTTCTGTTGTTCAGATCCTTTTCAGTCCAACTCTTCATGTATTCTATCTTTAATTCAATCTTTTCTTCCCATCATTTATTCTCATTTTTACTCCAAAGCCATATTGTGATATGGATGTATTGCCAGGTTTTTGAAGCTTATGTTGTCAAGAAAGAACACCTAAAAAGGCTTCAAGAATTGGTCTGGTAACAGATCACTTGACATCAGAGGACCAAACTCATGAAATTTAGAGAGTCTCATCCACAAAAAGGCAACCACCAGCACTAACAACTGATGACTCATTGGTTTTGTTTGTTTTTTGATCCACAGCAAACTTTGAAGAACATCTGAAATCATAGAAAGTTTGATATGACCAGAGAATTTGAAATATGTTAGGAGGACAAAGTAGTAGAGAATAATTTTAGCTTTTTTTTCCTTGCTGTTTTTCCCCATATTTCTCTCACACCGTGGATGAGAGGCAATATGCTTTCAATCTTAAAAATGGTACCCTAAGATTTTAGTATTAATTTTGTAAAGTGGTTTTAGAAGTAAATGCATGCACTTACTATGGTTCTAAATAGATAATTGGATATCACACTGTACTATGATCCCGTTTCAGTCTCATTGAGGAACAAAAACAGTCATTCAGTTCATCACCTGTGTTTTCTTTGTTTTGTTTTTTCAAAATGGATTTAGAAGGAAATATTCCTGTCTTGGTATCAAATTTTAGCAAATCAAGGTGTATTTGAATTTCATAAATCCTATAATTCATTTTAGATTTCAAGTTCCATGACTATACTTTTATATGCTAATGGTCTTGATTAAGACAAGATGTTCTTATTTAAATAACATAATCAGTTTCTGGATTAATTACTAAGCAAAAATATCATGACTTTGCTGATTGTTCGTTTAGTCATACAAATGTCAAAAGGTGATGTGAATCCTAAGTTATTATAAAGTAAAACAATGTTGTTTATCATTGCTACTTTTTAGATATGATAGATTGAGAGTTAAATACAATTTTCTTTATTTTTGAGCTACCAGAATAATTTGTTAAAAAAAATCAAGTGTGCAACTAGGCAGAATCTGTTAAGATTCAAACTTTTAGGACAGGAAACTTTAAACAAATATGTTAGAAAACACTTCAGAGGCCATCTAATCTAACTTATACTAGTACAGAAATCTCCTCTTAAACATCTCCCACAAATTGTAATATAGCCTTTGCATGAATATCTTTATTAAAAAGTGGATACTTTCTTCCTGAGGCAGTCCATTTCCATTGGAGAAAGTTTTAATTATCTTCTTATAGAATTCCTAGCTAGCAAGGACCTCAGGAGTCATTTACTCCCAACCCAATTTGATAAGCAACCCACCCCTCAAGCTAACAAGTGGGATTATATAGCATCTACTTGAGGGCAAACGCACCAATTGCTAAGGAAACGAGCTCCATTTTTGGCTAGTAATCATTGGTAGGACCATTCCCTCTTTCCCTCCCATTATATAAAGTTGAAATCTGCCCTGTTGAAGCTTCCACCAAGCTTTCCTAGTTCTTTCCTCTGAATTTTAGTTTTATCAATAACCTTTTAAATATTGTGTTCCCCTTGTCTTCTCTCTGACATATTAAACACCTCTACTTTATTTAGCCAATCTCTTTAAGACCTGAGCGTAATGCTCCTCACAATCCTGATCGCTTTCCTTAAGACATTCCTTGTTTCAGTAGTGTCCTTCCTAAAATGTAGAAACTACACCAAACATAACACTACACATGTGTCTGCATAGGCATAGTGTTCTAGGAGCATCGCCTCCTTATTACTGCCTGCTACGACTCTCTTCATGAAGAAAAAGATCACATTTGCTTTCTTGCCCATTATATCACACTGTTGATTCACTTTGAATCCACCGTCCATTAAAACTCCAAACCTTTTCTTTTTCAAAATACTGTCTGGTCCTGTCTCTCCAGTCTTATGTTTTTTGGGTTTTGAGCCTGAATGTAAGACTGTACATCCATCCGTATTAAATTTCATCTTATTTATTTCACCCAGCGGTCAAGTCTGTCAGAAACTGTTTGAACATTGATTTTGTCATTGAGTTTTTTTAGCACTCATTTGTTTTTATTCAGGTAAAGCAAGTGAAATAGTTTAATACCCAGTGCAGAAGTACCCATTCCCCATTTTATCCTTGAGATATTTCAGAATTGGCTGGAAGGTACAAGCTGCTTTATCTAATTGATAGATAGATACTCAACAAAGGTGCAGCTTGAATCTTAAGGATAAAGATTTTCATGGTTAATTAACATAAAATGTATATTTTAAAGAAACAGAATTAGAGGACATTACAATGTTGCCAGTCTCTAAGTTTTGTTGATCTTTTAGCAGGTTGATGTAAGAACTGTTGAATTGTTTTCTCTTTTTCTTGTATTTGTTTTATATTCTTTTATATTTTAATGTAATGGGAAGAACATTTGCCAAGAATTAAGGAGATTTGGATTCCAGTGCCAAATCACTAACTAGCATTGTAACCTTGGTTAATTCACTTCATTGATCTTTGCCTCCATTAAAAAAATTATAGATGCTCTCTAGCATCCATTTTAGGCATAAAATAACTATGATACAGTTTCTAAATTCATAAGGAGAACATTTAAATCCTTGATTTCAACCTTTTGGCCACTGATGCTTAAGCACACATTCATATTTCTTGAGTCATTTTAGGTAACAACATTTAGCATTGCATAATGACTGTATTTTTAGTAACATACACTACATTTCTTATTTAGCTGACTTTATTTTGAATTTGTTGGCATTTACTATTTACAGTGTCACCCAGTTTGCCCAGAATCCTGTCACGCACGACATCTCTGAAAGGAAGTACATACTGTGTTGATTGTAGCTCATCCTGTGATTGAAAATATATATCATTGTATACCATCCCCAGTTCGTATGTAAAATGATCATATCCCCAGTTTTCTGCAGTCAAAAGCTTTGAAAAGGCATCTCCCTATAATCAAGCCCCAAAAGCATCCTGTCGGAAAACAGCACCACCAAATTGGTATCTCAACGACACCTGCTGGAAACTCAGTGGGAAAAATAATGTGCTTGTGTGGGATGAGTGCAGCAAAGCATGCTTGCAATTTTAGATTGAATCTGCTAAAAGAAAAGAAGAAAAAGAGTGAGAGATGAGAAAGTGAGGGAGGAAGAGGAGGAAGGAGGGAAGAAAGAGAGAAAGAAGAAAGGTAAGGGAGGAAGGGAGTAGAACAAAGAAGAAAGAAAGAAGGAAAAAACAAGTGGAAAGACAGAGTAGGGGAGATGGTAAGGGAAGAAGTGAATAATAATATGGTAGCTGATTAATCAGCAAATATTTATTATCATATACAATCTTCTAGGAACTATGCTATGCATTGGGTATACAAAGACAGAAAAGAAGAATTCTTTGACTTCAAGAAGCTTACTTTACATTGGGAGAGACCCTGCTACCCCCAAACACACACATGTATGTATGTATGGGGGGGGGTAGAGGGGAATAAGGGAATATTTATATGACACCTACTGTGTTTCAGGCACTGTGCTAAGCATAACACATGTTACTCGATATGATCCTCACAATAATCCTGTCTTCTCTATGCTGTGCCACCTAGCTGCCTCAACTGGCATTTGTAGGGATCAGGACAGGTCTCACATGGAAAGTGCTACTCGATCTGAACTTTTAAGGAAACTAGGAATGCTTTGATGTGGTGGTAAGAAGGGAATGTGCATACCAGACACGGTCCAGGTAGTGTAAAGGTACAGAAATGAGAGACGAAATGTCATGTGTGAGGAATAGCCAGTGTTCTTTGATATACTAGCTTGTGAGGTAAGGATTAATGTACAAGTTGGACAGGTAACTTGGAACCGGGTTGTGAAGAGTTTTAAATGAGAAATGGAAGAGTTTGCATTGGTTCCTATGAATAACGGAGAACCACTAAATATTCATTTACCTGTGTTTTAAGACTACTGCTTTGGCCACTGTGTGGAGAACTGGATAGAATTTATACTTGAGGAAGAGACCAATAATGAGACAATTATAATAATAGTTCTGATGAAAGGGCATACAGTTTATACTAGTATGGTGACAGTGGGAATGCAGGGAAGGAGAAAAGGAAGGAAGGAACAAAAGAAGAGGTGGAAGGAAGGAGGAAGGACAGAATGGGTTAATGATAAAAACTGAAGTTGTTATCATATATTTCAAAGCAGTCCTATCTCATTTGTAATGTTATTAAAGAAAGGAAAAACATGCAAAAGTAGAAAGTTTTAAAGAATGAAAAATGACAGCAAACAATGCTTATGAAATAAAACATAATGGTAAAAATAGAAATCTTAAAAAATAGTGACATTTCTAATGATCTCTAAAAGTTTACATAGGAAGTCTTTGGGTATGAATGATAACAACTTTAGTATAACTAATAGAATGCCTTTACATTAGATACTGCATACATACATGTAGTTTAGGACTGAGCCTTAATCCAAGCCTGCACAAAAGAAGCCTCTGAATTGTCATTGTCTCAACTTTATCTTTATGGGGTCAGATTAGGTTGGGTGTACAAAAAGGAAATATCCTTTCCATTGCCAGCAGGATCCTGAGGACAATGCATTAGAAAACAGCCTGGTAAAGGTCAAGCCTGTCATTCACCAAGTGTACCAAAGAGAAATTTTGATTTTTTAAAATAAAAGGTAATTTGATCCATCTAGACTGAATGCTACATTAGAAGATACCCCATTTTGAACTGATATAAACACAATAGTGTTTCAAGGAACAATGTATAGAAAAACCCTTGGGTCTTGGAGAATATATTGATTTCATCTGAGTTAATAAATGTGTAACAATGAAACACACTAATCAGGGACCATTGGCAGAAATACCACCCCTCCTCCTGAGTTTGACAATGGGGATAGGACATCTTATCTCTTCAGAGAGCTGAAAATATCAATGATACTATTTTTGACTTTCTGGGTGATTTCTTTATTCATAGCCACAGAACCGCCAACATTCATTCTACAAAAGGATCATCCTAGTTCTTTACCTACTGACAGGGTTCAAATTTTGTCCCAAACAAGAGAAGGCTTTCAATGAGTTCAGAGAATGAAGGCAAAAAATAGAAATTGGAAATCTGCCACTATGGATCCAATTCAGAAGAGTAGAACTGGACCTACATGTAAACCCTACCTCTACACGGTGTCCCAATGCAACCATAAAAGCTGAATTTATTTGCTTTTTTTCTGCTATATATTGCTTTTTTCTACTGTATAATGCTATAATTTCTTCATCATTATTATTCTTTTATGGAAGGTTGGGAGGGAGAAGAAACTAGATATGTCTTCTGTTCTGCTTTCATTCAAGCTACACAAGGACAAACCTCTCACTTTATGTGGAAACTCACCATACATATGGGATCCCACTCCATGTGTGCTTCTACAACACAAGGTTAAGTATCCCTGGTTTAGAAGATAACACATATTAGCAGCTGAAAAGATAAGACATTTAGGCAAATACTTGTATTAAACTGGAAATGAGACTCTCATACTATAATACCCCACGCCACTCCCATCTTTCCTTCTATTTTTCTAACCTAGTCCTGTCACACTGTAATCCCAAATTCTTCTTCTCTACTCTCTTTTAATTGTACTCTCTGGAATGCCACCCCGCCCCCACTCCACACCTTCACTCCACTCAATTTTTAGCAAATGCTTTAAAGTTGTTTTTTTTAATATTCCTTCCTTCCATCTTCTTATCACAGACACCTGGCTCTATATGGGAGGCACTATATTGCTAAAGGATCCTTTTGCATTGTTTCCACACTATTTCCAAAACATGCCACCTTGCACAAACTCCCTTTCCTTTCTACTCTTCTAGTTCCCATTAAAATATAAGCACCCTGAGGGCAGGGACTGTCTCCCTTGTTTTATACCTAAAACACTTAGCACTATGCTTGATTGCATAGAGTTCAGTTAAAAAAAATTAATTCATTTATTCCTTCTTCACAATAGGATGCTCTTTCAAATATGTCCCTCTAAGCACTGAACTAGAAGATATAGATGGCCATGTGCTTGTTTATCACTTTCACTTCCATGTACCCCCTCTGCATTATCACTCTGCAACAGCAATTCCTTTGAGCTTTTTCTGTCCTTATGATTTCATCTTTATGACTGTTCTACTATTATCTATTCTTCTCTCTCCTTTCCATGAGTAATTGATTCCATCTCTTTCTAACCTAAACTTTGCCTTTATACATAGGAACATTAATATTCATAATTATGACCTCAAATATATTGGCATTCTAAACTCGCATGAACTTTCCTCTAAGTCTCTTATAGGGATATTGTACCCTAGATCCCTTTGCCTACCTCCATCATTGTGAACTCAGGAATTTACTTCTGGTATCAGCAGTGAATTGATACCTATATCATCCATTGATAGCACAATCACTTTTTCTTACAACCTTCCCTTGACTCAGTTGTCCCAAATATATATTTTTTCCCTCATTCTCATCACAACCTCTTCTCCATTAGTCTCTCCCTGTTCAGCTTACCATCCTTGACTTCTTGGTCTCATTATCCTACCCCTACTTATGTTGGGATGATTATCAACTCTAGATTACCTCAGCTATCTACCTTCTCCCCTCATACCTGGGGAAACCATATTTTTGTGTTGATTACATCTACTATATATTCAAGTTCTCTGTACTCCTTCTCCCCAAGCATGTTGCTCTGAAGACCCCTCCTCACTAGTTGTGGCTATCCCTATGGGGCACCAGCATATAAGATAACACTAAAAGGGGGCTTCAAGTGATAACTGCCAGAATTTTTTGATGCTTTTTTTTCCCTTAGCAGATGAATAAGATTAAGAAACTGGGCAGATCCTGTCCCTTATACTCACTGGTATAAAGTAGAGCAGAGGTGTGAAAAACACATAGGTCAATGCAGCCTGAAACACTATTGAGTACGAGTGCTCAGGGAAGCAGATTAAAATGTAATTGGGAAGTATTTAACAAAATATATATAAATATAGTAGAATATAAGTAATATTAGTGTATGGTTTTTAAGTCAATGTGTGTCTTGCAGAGATTCTTATGTATAATGTAGTGCCCTTCCACCATTTCTATTTGAGTTTGAAAATGATGAGGTTAAGAGGGACCTCCAGAAATATCAGGGTATCACACTGTCATCTGGAAAGAATTCACAGACTCAAACCATCTTCTAGTCAAGTGGCAAAACTTTATTATGACACTTATAAAGAGGGATAAGTTCCTTAGGGAACTTGAAACCTAATGTATGATATGTAAATTAAAGTTTATATAGAAAATGTTCAGTGCGTGGTGGGCCCAACTATGCTAATTAAGTGGTTGGATCATAATCCAGGAAGGATTAAGGAGTGGTCAGTTCTTAAAGGAACATGCAGTTTTTGTACTTAGTGCACAGGTGTTTTACCCAGAATTATAAGAAGTCCACAAGGGGATTATTATGGGATGTGTGTTTAGGTCTGTAACATCAATAAGTCAATTGATGGTCACAGCCATCATGTCTGTTATCAATCATTGTCCTGTTAGACAATGTATCCTTAGGAGTAGACATGTATCTTTATTTCTGGAATGTATATGGTAACAAAGGGAGTAGGTACACAATAACTGTCAATACAAGATAGTCCTGTTTATACAAGGGAACTTCTATAGGGTTAGCATGTTCAGTAACAGGGAGAGATATTCTGATTCATTGGGGACCACTCATGAGTTATTGCCAGACATATAGTCTTTTGACTGGAGTCCAAACACCTGATCACCATTTTAGTAGAGCCAGCTGAACTGCACTGACTATGCTGGCTTGCTTTAGAGCAATGAGCAAGAAAGGGTATAGGAAATGTTCTGGGGATAGAATTCAGACAAGAACTCCAGTGTTAAAAAAAAGTCACAGTCATCATAGGAAATTAGAATGCTAAAATAGGAAATCAAAAGATAATTACAATAACAGGCAAATTTAGCCTTGAAATACAAAATGAAGCATGGCAAAGACTAATGTAGTTTTGTCAAGATGACTCTTTGGCCATAGCAAACACTTTTTTCAACAAACCAAAGGTGATTTTACTCGTGGACACCACCAAATAGTCAATATGGAAATCAGATTGATTATATACTTTTCAGACAATGGTAGAGAAGCCCTACACAGTCAGATAAAACAAGACCTGGAGCTGACTGTGGCTCAGATCTT
Organism: Pseudocheirus occidentalis; assembly: GCA_028646575.1. Classification (NCBI taxonomy): domain Eukaryota; kingdom Metazoa; phylum Chordata; class Mammalia; order Diprotodontia; family Pseudocheiridae; genus Pseudocheirus; species Pseudocheirus occidentalis. Next base: position 154,231,025 of record CM053594.1, read on the forward strand.
ATTACATGAGAGAATATTGCATAAGGACCTTCTTATTGTAAAATTCAGACTTAAATTGAAAAAAGTAGGAAAAAGCATCAGACCATATAGGTATGACCCAAATAACATCCCTTAAGAATTTGAATGGGATGTGATGAATAGATTTAAGGGATTATATATGATAGCTAGAGTGACTGAAGAACTATGACCAGAGGGTCACAATATTGTAGAGGAGGCAGCAACAAAAAAGATTCCAAAGAAAAAGAAGAGCAAAAAATGGCTGTCTGATAATATTTACAAATAGCTGAGGAAAGAAGGAAAGAGAAAGGAGAAAGGTGTACATCTAACTGAATGCAGAGCTCCGGAGAAAAGCAAGGAAAGATAAGAAGAGTTTCTTAACTGAGCAATGCAAAGAAATCAAGAATAACAATAGTATGGAAAAGACAAGAGAGCTCTTCAAGAAAATTTGAGATAATAAAAATAGGCCTGATAAAATATACAAAACTTATAGGAATTTAGTAGACATAGAAAAGATTCAGAAGAGGTGACAAGAATACACAAAAGAACTATGCAAGAAAGATCTTAACATCATCCATGACTGTGATGCTGTGGTTACTGATCTAGAGCCAGACATCTTGGAGAATGATGTCAAGTGGGCATTAAAAAACATTGCTAACAATAAGGCTAATGAAGGTGTTGAAATTCCAGCTACACTATTTAAAATCCTAAAATATCATGATGTTAAAGTGCCACAGTCAATATATTACCACAGCCAGCAATTCTGGAAAACTCAACATTGGCCACTGGATTGGAAATGATCAGTTTATGTCCCAATTTTAAAGAAGGACAATGCTAAGGAATGTTCAAGTTACTGAACAATTGTGCTCATTTCACACAGAAACATGGTTATGCTTAAAATTCTGCAGGTTAGGCTTTAGCAACATGTGAACCAAGAATTATAGAAAGGCAGGCTAATTTTTGAAGAGGAGAGGAACTAGAGACCAAATTGACAATATTAGTTGGATTATGGAGAAAGAATGGGAGTTCCTAAAAAAAAAAAAACCCACACTTCTATTTCATTAAGTATACTAAAACCTTTGTGTAGATCACAAAAAAATGTGGCAAGTCTTCAAAGAGATTGGAGTACTAGATTACCTCACTTATCTCATGAGAAAACTGTGCATCTGAACTGTATCTGTAAGCTCCTAAGTTTTCTTAGAATTTGCATTCAATTAAGAGGAAAATTTTAATTTAAGCACCTGAACTCCTGAACACTGTTCCTTGAATTCCCCATTTTGATAGTGAACCTATAGACTAATTTGGAGTTATATAAGTTTGAAGTGAGCCACAGTTGACTTGTCAATGTGGCAGTATTTCCTCTATTTCCTGCCCTGTGGTTATACTCTACTAGTGTGCCTGGCTCCATTATTAAAGAAACACTTGATAAGTGACTTAAAATCCTCAGATAGTTACTATCTGTGTGACCCTAGGCAAGTCAGTTAACCTGTGTCTGCTACAGTCTCCTCATTTGTAAAATGGGAATAATAATAGAACTTACACCCCAGGGTTTTTATGTGGATAAAAAAAAAGATATTTGCAAAGTGTTTTACAAATTTTGAAGCTTTTTGTAAATGCTAGCTACTAAATATTTGTTATTATGCCATGTTTGTTCATGATTGACTTCTATTGAAATATGTCAATGAAAGGAAGAATCTGGAATTTTCCCAGTGAATTACAGAATGATCCATATATAATTCAATAAATTCATCGATATTACATCCTTAAATTACTGAAATGAGCTTTTGTCACCAACTGCTATGAAAGACTTGGGTAATAGAGGTAGCCAGCTCTCTGATAGCCACGTAGAGTTTAAGTATTACCCAAGAACAGCATTGGGGGAGCATGTAAGCCTTTGACTGAAAGTGCTTGATCTCCATTTTTAACAGAATCAGGCAAGTGGCCCAATATTGATTCCTTCTGGTTAAATATTTTGCTTCAATTGGGCTTTCATTGCTTTGTTGCAAAACTTTTATTCCCTTATTTGTACTCCTTCTGAGCTACTTTCCTTTCCATCACTCTTACTGGCAGGTTAGGTCCACAGAGGGTGACTGACCATTTCTCCTCTCAGGGTTCTATCATTGAGTAATCTTGGAAAGTTGGGGATTTCTAATTCTCTTTCTCATGGATCCCCATCTCATATAACCCTGATTCATTATCAATTGCCTTGCCAGAGTTAATTAGCTTTTAGAAAGCAATATTTCTAAGGTGGTATAAGAATAGTTGGTACAAAACCAATTTCCCCAAAAAGTCTGAAATACACTCCTTCACAAGTACCCCCTTTCATCTTATAGAACTCATGTGGCCAATGGGTAATCTCACAGTTTCTGCCATTTGGAAGCCATTTTTGCCTTTTGCGGAAGCCTCATGAAGTTCTCTGTTTGGATCTGAGACTCAGTGCCTTGTGAAGACTATAGTTGCCCTTGTTTCTTCTCCGAAGAAATCATTCTCCCTTGAAACTGTCTTTCTTTGATGTGTCTAGTTTTTCACCTCTCAGCTGCCTGTCAAATATATTATTTGTTACTGGTCAAATCTTTTTGATAACATAAACAGGAGGGAGTAAGTAGAGTGTGAAATTATCTCTGGGATTACCACCTCTTTGCTCTGGTATCTTCTGGTACATGAGGACTGTTTTCTCAAAGTGCTCCAGAAGCCTGAATCCTGAAGCAATGATTCAGAATCTCTTGCTGCGTGTACCTTCTCTCTGATATATATATATATATATATATATATATATATATATATATATATATATATATATATAGGCTTAGGGGTATATTTGGGGCAACTAGATGATGCAGTAGATAGAGAACTGGGCCTGGGGTCAGGAATATCTGAGTTCAAATGTGACCTCAGACACTTAATATGTGTGACCCTGGGCAAGTCACCAAACCCTTATTTATCTCAGTTCCTCAACTATAAAATGGGGACACACTGGAGAAGGAAGTAGCAAACTGCTCCAGTATCTTGTCCATGTAGAATCCAACATAACTGAACAAAGACAACAGCAATAAGTGTATCTTAGTCTTTCTATTCATACCAGTACATTTCCTATGTATCCTCATCTGAATTTATCCAGTGGTCCAAAAGTATTGCATTCCTCTCGAATTTGTTTAATCCTTTGATTGATTGATTCAATGGAGACATATAGTTCTTTTTTTTTGCTTTTTGGAGGGCAGTTGGGGTTAAGTGACTTGCCCAAGGTCACACGGCTAGGTTTGTGTGTGTGTGTGTGTTAAGTGTCTGAGGCCGGATTTGAACTCAGGTACTCCTGACTCCGGGGCCGGTGCTCTATTCACTGCGCCACCTAGCTGCCCTGAGACATAGAGTTCTTAATAATACCTAGTTTATGCTTTTCCTTGATTGAATAATTGTTTCAAATTAAAAGTCTGGGCTTTCTGTAACAATTGAGTTGGGGAACCCGTCTTACACTTTGACTCTCCATATCACTTTTTTCTGTGGCTATTCAAAAACTTTTTTATTTATTTTTCATTCATTCATTTGTTTATCTATTGATCTATCTATCTATCTATCTATCTATCTATCTATCTATCTTCCCAATTTTTCAGTGACTCTTCAACCCCAGTGTCCTAATTAGCTGATGTCCTGTATTCCTACTTTTCTGTGAAATCACAGGTTGGATGCTAAGAAATCCCTCTTTGTCTATACTTCAAAATGCTTAATTTCTACTAATTCTATTTTCACTTTAAAGCAGAATATTAAAACTATTAAAATTTTTAAAAGGAAACCATCATCCTTAGTAAGCAGCATGTTTTTCTCCCATGTTGTATTCCCTTTCAACTTGTTCAAGTGTTTGTCTTATTTTTTTTTATATCTTCAGGCTTTCCCCATAAACTGGCTGTTTCAGATGCCTAAATGCTGAGTAAAGTTTAGCCAGTTCACTCAAAACAATACAACAAAATCCTTCACTTGACTCTCTCTAATCTCATGCCATCTCAATGTCCTCATCACCTATTCATATATCAGTTCCTTGTAATCAGTTCCAGTGCCACCAGTTTAAGTTGACATTTATATATTGTTCAAAAAGTTTTCAAATTGCTTTACATCTATTATGGCATTTGACCCTCACTATTTTAACTTGTTAAAGTAAGCACTAAAAATATCTTTATCTTTATTTTACAAATGAGGCAAATGTGTCTCAGTGAGATAACGTGACTTGTTGGTTGTTACACAGCCATTAAATGTCAGAGACAAAATTTGAACCCTGCTGCAACACTTTACCCATTATTTTATACTGTTCTTCCCTTATATTTAGACTGATAGCTCAAAAATTTTCAGTAATCTCTTAATGATTCAATCCAATGAACCCTTTAGTTTCTACCTTCTTGTCCTTCAAGTCTGGATATTATTGTCCACCCTCTCCTGTGTACTCTCTCCTCTACTAGCCCACGGAGGACCTTGCTCTGTCTTGGACGGTCTCCTTCCTGTACAATTATTCCTCCTTAGCTTTGCTTTTCACCTCATCCTTGTCTTCTTTTCAGTGTAGGTGCTTCTTAAATCTTTATCGTGTGTTCTCTCCTCTTTTTTTCTCTATACATTGTTTTCAGGATACACATACACACATATGTATATATATATATATATCTATATATGTGTGTGTGTGTATGTGTGTATGTATGTATATATGTATGTGTGTAGATAGATAGATAGATAGAGATATTTTTTAAATCTCTCATTACCTTAGGTATCTGTTTCCAAACCTCCTTTCATTACTGAACTCTAACTATGCATCATCAACTACTTGTATAGTTTCTCCTAGTTGTCTCTTAGTTACCTCAAATTGAACATTCCTCAAATACCTAGTACATTTTAGGAGACATAGAGGAAGAAAGGAGTCAGAATCTTTGTTATAGGGTGCTACAAGTACAGAAATGACACACAAATACAGATTACTAAATCATTTGCATTTTATAGTCCTAGAGATTTGCCTTGCACACACTAGACACTTCATTTTTGTTGAATTGAGAAGGGATTTTACTGAGTGAGTTACCATTGTTCCACTAAATAATCCTCAAATACAAATCTTTGCTTTTATCACTTTGGGGTCATTTTATTAGCCAGTTTTGAATATAACCCAATTTTCAGGAAGAGGGATAATTTCCAAGTGATTTTAACTGAGCTTTACAAAATGTCTTTAGTTTTCCTGAATTATATTAATTATTGAAGGAGCCAGTGTTCTTTAATCAAGTTTCATTGACCCAGAGAATACAGAACAAAAGGTCATTAGAACAGTTTTCCTGCTTCCAGACAGCGCAGAGTTATTCCAGAAAGCTGTATTTTTTTCGATTAGCATTTCTTAGAGAAGATATTTCATAACTTCCTTAATGACCACTTTACCTCCTCCACACTCATTTAGGAGTGAGTGCATACAAATGACTTCCTCTATATGTATTTCTTTACTTTGCCTTGAACTAGCATTAGACTTAGTAAACTAAAGTCAGAATCATTCTCTCCTTTTAAAGAAATTTATCACCACTGTTGACTGCTTTTAATCCCTTTCCTAAATGAATTTTCAGAAATAAAGTGGTTTCTTAATTTATTCGACAATTGGGTTTTTTTTAAACCTTCACATATACATAATATGAAGCAACAAATTCCCCCATGTTCAGGTTTTCTAAATACACTGTAACCCCCTTATCTGCTTTTCATCAATAGTTATTTTTACAATGTCTTCATTACCTCCCAATTATCCAAGCTTCTTTTCCTTATTTTTCTTGTTAAAGACAGGTTTAAAAAAATAGTCCAGGAGCTTAGCCATTTTAGAATCATTATTGATTTTCCCCCTCCTCATTTATTAATATTCTTTTTTCCCCTGGCACATGTGTAATGGCCCTGCTTATTTCTTTTAGTTCCTTTGGGTAGAATTAACTCATTCTGCTTTATCATTGCTATTACTTTTTTTTCTCTTCAGGCCTTAACCAGATGTACATTTTTTTTAAGTCATCACCTACATTAATCGCTTCATTATAAAGTTTTATAACTTCAGACCTTCCCCCCCCCCCCGTGTATGCAAATGGAAAAGTATCTTTTCTTGTATTACTCTTCCCCTCTCACTACCATGCTCCCATTTCTGTTACCAACAGGTCCTTTCACGTCCTTTTCAGAATTATATGGCAAAGGGTGCCCTTAATATTTGCCTAGGAATTTAATTAGAGCAAATGTAGGAGAAGGAAATTTTTTTATTTTGGTGTCTTCACTCATGAATATTTTGCTCTTGGACCCACAGTTTCCTCTTTGAATTATTATTGATTAATTAATTATAGATTAATTACCAAATCTACATTGATAAAAGTACTTATTTGGCCTCCATAATTCTGATGAAAAACTTGCTGTATAACATTCCATTCTCTTATCTGAACAGGAGATATGATATTCCTTAAGTCACACTCCTTTCTCTTCCCAGTCCCCTGACATATGTAAGCAACACCGTTGTCCTACCTTATCCTCAAGGTCTCTCAAGCATACAACCTCTGATGTCCTCAATGTCTCATCTGTGTTGTTATCTCTCTTTCTCTTTTTGTTGGCACTACTTAGTGTTGCCCTATATATGACTGGTCTAAATTTCAGCAGGTCCTCCTGACGTTAAGTAACCTGTTCTATTCACATATTGGTTAATCAATTCTAACTTTGGCTATCTTCAATTCACTTCTGTGGATTCTACATTCCTATAGTCCTACTAGGATCCCATGAATCCTGCTTCAGTCCTTATGTTGATGGACCCTCGTTCTTCTCTATTCTGACTCCCTTTGTATCCTTAAGACAGTCTTATAATTATACATTCTAAAAACAAGCCTAACAAAATTATTACAGATAGCAAGGGACTTTTTTACTTCACATTCTTGTACACAAGTTAGACCTTACTAAGGCCCATTTCATGCCATTCCCATCATAGTTCCTCAACTGGTCACTACCATTTAATACCTTGGTTGACATAATACTTCTCTAACTTTTATAAAATACAGTGTAATATTTAATAAACACAATTAATGAGCCCTATTCTGTAGAATCTCTAAGAGTCAACTGTGCTACCATCTGCTCAGTAGTATTCATTCATCCACAAAATCCTAATAACAGGTCTCAACATGTCAATTCAACTCCTAACAGTTTTATAATGAGCAAAATCCATTGAATTTTCAAAGGGTCACATCATCAGGAAACAATGGTAAGTCAGGTTATAAGAAATATCTAACTTAAAGGCTATCCTTAGTAATACTTCGGTTTTAAATATAGATATAATCAAAAGTCAGGAAGTCACATGGTCCCATCAGAGCTACCGAGACTTACTCACCTCTGTTTAAAATTCTGGCTAGAATAACACAACATGTGCAGGTATGTTAGTCCTTTCTTTTGTCTATAGTGGTTCTTTCCCAAAAATTCATCTCTCTGACTATGTCCAGAGATAACCCTGAAGAAAGCAAATTTAAACTATTATCTTTCCAGCAACAATAACTACTAAGAGAATAGAGAGAATAAGAGAAATAAGAGAATAGAGCCCTATAAACTAAGTGTCTGATCAATGTTATGGACATAGGAGGGAAAATACATCAGTAAAAGAGAAGGTTGAAGAATATCTACTCTTGGACTTGGCTGTCATCCAGAAGAAAACATATACTTACTAATGTGGCAGGGTGGAGACAATAGGGAGAAGCCTTTTTTTTTCCCAATTCCTACTCTCTCTACATAAATCTAGAGGCAGAATATTAAGGACATACGTCTGCAGGTCAATATTTATTCCTACTTCCCTCTACTCTATTCTCCTTCCTTAAGAAGGGAAAGAATTTGGTTCATTATGTGACCTGTCTGGCTACAACTTCCTTTTCACATTCCCCCCCCCCAAAAAAAAACCCCAATTGTCTTGTTTACATTAGAAAATAGGATAGAGAGGTTGGGAGAAATCGAGGGCTTGGGTTCATCTGATCTCATTTATTCAGATCTCAATGAGATCATGTAACATATTTAATGAATAAAATGTAACTGGATAGCTAACCCTTTACCCCATGTTGAGCCAGGACAAGATCAGCACTTGTATATAAGTTGCTTTCTACCCTAACAGTATTTTAGTCATTCTTCCTGTTCATTAACTTGTTCATTAACTCCTTAACTACACAAAAGTTTTCAGTGCTTCTGAGCTGAATAAATAGGGAAAGTCTAAGTTCAGTTTTTGGTTTATGCAGTTAGAAATAAAGCAGAATAGACACTCAAATGTTTACACATGTACATACACACACATACATACTTGCAATGTGGCGGAAAAAATGCTTAAGCAATTAAAAAGAAAATAAAAATTAATACCTGCCCAATGGAAACCAACTCACAGAGAAGGCCTTTACATATAGTTACTCAAGTCTATATCCTCCTCATCTAGGAGGTTCACTGAGGAAATTTTGTTTGTTTTCGGATTTTTTTCCTCTTTTTCTTTTTTCTCTTTTCTCAGAATATCTCTGAACAGATCAAAGCAGGAAATTGCTTGGGCTTGTCAATTGATTGTAGAGTGAAGAGACTGATGAGGCTAAAGGCTGGAGATCCCTATCCACAGGCCAAGTGAATTGAAAGGCAGTGCAACGGGACCTCTCCCTCACCAACTTGTGTGGCTGACCTTCTTCTCAACCTTGACCTAGAAGCCAGGTGGCATCTCAGGAAAAGAGAGATGAAGTGCATAATGCAGCTTGTACTGATCAGAGGAAGGGTTTCAGACCTATGTGACCACTGCCTCCATTTCACTGAACACCTCATTTTGATCCTCCTACACAGTCCCCTACTTGGAAAGGCCTGCCTTACATGTGTATGAATCAGTATTTCTGATAACTAGTAATGCTGAGCCAATGGGATTTTGTTTTGTTTTTTGATTAGAAAGTGCTTCTCCCCAGGGGCTTGGAGAACCTTGCCTCAGAAAAGGTCAAACAGCTTGCTCTGTGTCAACCAAGTAAAATATACAAAAAGAAAATAGCTGATGATGCTTATTGCTTCCTTTCTGGGGCTTCTTCTGTTTTCTGGTCTATCTGTGATTTTTTTTTTCTAGGTGACACCACTTCTTGGCCTTTGGGTGAAGATCAAGTGTATGTGGGTGATATTTTAAAGTATATTCATGAGGGTTGAAATGTCATGATTCCTCAGCAAGGATGATAACTGGAATGTCTATATCAATATTTAACCATTCCAGATATTTCATTATTAGTAAGAACTGATCTTGCAAATTTGGATCACTTAGCAACTAAAAATCTTGGGCACAAGGCCTCTGGAAACATCAGGATACTTAATAAAAAGAAATGCAAATTCATAAATAATGAGAGCAGAAAACATTTGTCTCAGTTTCAGAAAACCTAATTCATGATTGTTACATTTAATAGGAATAGGGGATGGATTTAATATTTTATTGGTAAAGGTAATTCCTGGGTGAGAAAACTCCATCTCCCAATGCAGAGAGGCATCTTCATGCAACATATGTCTTAGAGAATTGGCTAGTGCAATGGTGTCAAACTCAAATAGAAAGGTGTTGGAGGAGGGAATAGGGGAAGCATTAAATTATACATAAAGATACTTGATGGTGGCAAAATGACTGATTTATATTTATATTTATTATTATATTTATATTTTTATTTTGTTAAACATTTCCCCAATTATATTTTAATCTATCTGGGCTATATTCAGGAGTGTGGGTCATATGGTTGATGCCTGTGGGCTGGAGCAATGAAAAGTGACTTTATCAAGGCCAGGTAACCAACATGTATCAGATACAAGATTTGAACCCAGATCTTCCTGGCTCTGAGGCAGACTGAGAGTCCTCTACATCATGCTGCCTCTCTCACAATAAACATGTATTAAACTCTGTATAGGACACTATTCATTGCAGGAATCCAGAGAGCTACATGGTACATGATATTGCTGGTCCTCCATAAAAACTTAAAGTCTAGTTGGGGAGGTAGAAAACATAAATATATAATCCTACTTTGCAGGGGGATACATTCCAGCTCTGATATTTTACTGATATAGGGAAATCAATGTGGATGCTCCATCCACCAAGGTAGAGCAGCAGCTCTGCCATAACTTAGAGTCTCAGACAGTTGCCTGGGGTATGGAAAGGGAAGAGGTAGTATCTGTGCCAGTTTTTAAAAAATAAGTAGGTTTGGGACCAATGAATGAGAAAGGAAGGCATTCTAGAAAAATGAGATAATGCAAACAAAAGTAAGACAATAGGAAGAAACATGGAATATTCATAGGACTATGAAGAAATTAGCCTGACTGAACTGAAGGGTTCGTGTTGGAAAGCCATGGGATTAGTATAGTAAGGCCAGATTAAAGTCTTGACAGCCATGTGGAAGAGTTAAGATTTGATAAGGTAGGACATAAATTCAATCAACAAGCGTTTATTAAGATCTTACTGATGAGGCTAACTTCTGCCCAGCAACAATGAGAGTCTTGCCTAAATCTAAATCTGCCCAGTAACAGGGGAGCTCTATCTGTCTACAAGAAAACCTTGTTATTTTCTGTGTACATGACTAACCCCTATGGTTTGTGCCCATATCCTTGAATGTTGTAAGTTAAGGTCCCTGTTTTGTGACCATCCCTAAGCTGTTTTGTAAAGTATACAACACATTTGCTTCCGCTTTCCTGCTTCCTCTTACACACCTGCATACTCCTACCCCTAGCTGAGTGCCCTAAACTTGTTTATAAAAGTAAACTCCTTTTCTTCTCAAACTGCTAGTCCTTCTTCCAGGGTTAACCTGCTGCTTTTGTGTCAAAGGCCTCTTGACTAGGAGAACTTCTGCCCCCAAATTCTTTCCAGACAGCCCAACTCCAAATCTGATGTACCTTGTCATTTGGTTCCCCAATCAGAACCTGTCAGAGTATCAGAACTCCTAGCCCACCAGTAGGCGTATCTCTTTCTCCCTACCCTCTCCTGTGTCCTGTAGCTCCCTCCCGGTGCCCACATTACCTGGAGAAGTGTTGTGGGTCTCTCTGACTTCCAGGCAGTCAGGCAAGATGGTTGGTGGTTTCTTGAGGGGAACACCTCTTGTTTAGTCATCTCCTGTTGTTCTCTGTCTCTTCCAGTCACTGAAGAGGAGGCAAGTGGACACAGGTTGTTAGATATGGGTCAGATTCTTTTCCCCCACACACACCCTTGCCTCTTAAGGTGTTGGGAGAACTTTGGGAAGGGGGACAGTAAGGGAAAACATCTCATCTTTTTTCTTTTATACAGCCTGGCCACAATATAACCTAGAGGACAAGGGAAAATGGCTTGTTAATAGCTCTCTTAATCACAATACTATTTTGCAATTTGTTTTTGTTTTTTTGTTTTGTTTAATTTTGCTGGAGGGAGGGAAAATGGACTGAAGTCCCCTATGTCTAGGCCTTCATGGCTCTTTCCCAAGACCCTGACCTCCATGATTCTTGCAAAATGTTCTTCCTGTGCCCTCATTTTAGCCCTAAACTCCCCAAATCTGAGAAGGCAACAAACCCTGAAGCTGACATTCCAGTCATGTATGGGCTTAAAACTACTCCTTAACTTTCTGTCCCTTTAGTTCCCCTCAGATACCAGACAGGGGACTCCTTTTCTAGCACACACTCCCTCCCAAAGCCCCAAGTCCCCCTCAGTCTGTTAGCTAGGTCTGCAGTTGACCCCTGCTGGTATGGCTACCATACCTGCCTTCATCACCTACATACCTGTCAGATATCTGAGTTCAGTCTGGAAGTGTTGCAACTTAAGAGTGGCACATCTGTCCTTCTGCCTGACCACCCAGACATGTACGGTGTGCTCTATGACACATTAATATCAACTGCCTGAACTCACTGTTAGGCCCAGGCCAGGGCGTCCAGGGGCACTGGGGAGGGACCCCAGCAGGAGCAGACCTCTGTTGCCTTTTCCCATACCAGATCAACTCCATGGACCTGACACCTTCCTGAACTTCCTCACCCCACTGCAGGGTGCTTGAGCCCACCATGCCACCCAGGTTCCCTGACCCAGCCAAGCTTCATATCTGCACTGCAGATGGTGCCATTGGAAATGTGACTGCTCCAGAGTAACAAGGTAGCCTACCACTAGTGTGAGGGGGAGCCCTACCAGGCACCAAGGTCATGCTGGGGTATCCCTGGGACCCTAGATTGCCCCTTGAGCATCCTTTGCTTGGTAGGGGAGGGAGAACAGGAGCTGCAAAGCTTCCATTATTTGTATGAGACACAATATTTGTTTTTTATTCAGCCTTTTTTTGCATATTCTTGTCTAGGTAGGTAGTTTTTCACAGAGGCTAGAGATCCAGGCCAAAAATTTGAATGTGAATAAGGTGCCAGGTTCAGTCATATTCAGTGGTCAATGATATACCATGTGTATGTACTGACTGTTCTCCTACCTCACTTTTTCCCCTTAGGCATTTCTCTTTGGGAGATGGGATGGAGGGGATAATTCAGGCATCTGGGTGTGGTCCACTACTCCTATTGGAGGCCATTCATGGAAGGAGATCATCCCAGGGCCCCTTTGGGAATCAATGGCACTCAAAGCAGCTTGAATGTCCAGTGGATAGAGCACTAGGCCTGGAGTTAGGAAAAGCTAAATTCAAATCCTGCTTCAGACACTGACTAGTTGTGTGTCCCTGGTCAAGTCACTTAACCCCATCTGCTTAGCCACTGGCCTTTGCCACATCTCAGATATTCAGGGAGTCAGAATAACAATTGTACACAGGTTTGAGTTACTTGTTGATGAAAGACTGCTCTGTATTGCCTTGTCCACAAGAGGCTTGAACAGCTCTTGTGGTCTCTGCAGGGAGTCCGAATTCTTTTCAGTTACAGAGGAATTTGGGAATTCTCTGATCCTGGAGCAAGTGAGAAAGGCTTTATCTGACCATGCCAACTCAAACCACCCTAAGCCAGATAAAAGTTTCTGACTCCTCCCTATCAGTTACCCTGAGATGAGGTCTATTTGAAATGTTGGAGGTCACAGGATACTGACCCTTTGGGGTCATGTTTGGAAGGGGCCATACTAGGTCATCTTAACCACCCCCACTGCTGTGAAGTTGAAGGCCTCTCTAGCTGAATAAATGTGTCCCAGACAAAAACTGTGTCTTCTCCTACCAAAGGGCAGCCCAAGCAGTACACCTGTGAACCCACTGAGGATATGAGACTTCTCTTCCAAAGAGAAAAAGGGCCATCTTTATCTGCTTATGGCTGAGTAACTGTTTTTCAGTCACTTTGTTTTTCTGTTGTGCCTTCTGTTCCTCTGCTCCTGAAAGCATTATCATATTGTTCTTCCTTTTCTTATCATTAATTCCCACCCTGTGCCTAGGGGTAGGCCTGCTTCCCCTTTCCAGTCTCTCCTTACACATCTGCTTACCCTTCCCTGACATCTTTCCCTCTCCACATAGGAGCAAACCCCAACTCCAAGCTGAGTGCCCAAAGCTTGTGTATCAAACAACCCCCTTTTCTCAAACTACTTGTCTTCTTCCAGGGCTATTCCTCTGCTTTTGCTTCAATAAAGACCTCTTGACTAGGAAAACTTCTGCCCCCTGAATTCTTTCCAGACACACCCACTCCAAATTTCATCTGTTTCATAGTAATGATTCATCATTACTATGTACATTAGTTTTTGTTATACATAAATTGCCCTTGAAAGTTCCTTCAGCCATTAAATGAATACAGAAAAAACAAATCTCTCTTCCCAAGCAGTTCGTAGTCTAATGGAAGAGACAACATGCAGTAGTTAAACATTGCATACACACACATATAATCATATATAAGAATCCAAGACACCGAGTGGAAGGCTTATAGCTAGAAGTAATACAGGCATGAGGTGACAAGGATATGGGTTAGAATAGAAAGTATGAAATTGCATGATAAAATGTAATCTAGCCTTTGGGTTTTTTTCTGGGTTTTTTTTGTTGTTGTTTTACCATTAATCATTCATATTACCCTGTCTCTAAAAGAAAAGAAAGCACTTCTAAGTATACATGTTTTTATATTGAATTGTATTATGGATTGTAGTATACCATTATATTACAGTGAGAGGCAATATGAGTAGTGGATAGAGACCTAACCTTGGAGCCAAAAAGACAGGATTTCAAATTCATCTTGCCTTGTGACACATACTATGTGACTTGGAGGGGAAGAGATTTCTTTCATTATTCTGGGGTAGAGGTATCAAACATTCTTAAATAGCATTATAGTCTACAATACTCCTGAGTATAGCCTGAAACCAAACATGTAATTGGGAAACACTTAACAAAATAAATAAAAGTTCAATAGAACATTAAAAAATATTAATATATGGTTTTCTAAGTCAATATGAAGCCCACATGGATCCTTATTTGGAGTGTAGAGGGGCCTGTTTCTGAGTTTGACACACCTCCTCTAGGTAACTCTGCGTGATTATAAGTTTCAGCTAAGGTGCCAAAATGTGTTGAAAGTGTGAGCTTTCACATTGGGGAAATCTTTATACCAATGAAATCAGGGTCTGATTCCTACCACTACTACACTGTTGGCTGCTGTCAACAGTTTCATAACCCTTGAGGGAGTGTTGTTAGAGGAAAGTAAAACTAGTGAAAATTTGACAAGGAAAATGGTATTGTAAGAGCATAGCATCTTAAATTTGGAGTTAGAAAAGATCTTAGAAACCATCTAGTTCAAACACCTCATTTTACAGATTCAGAATCAAGTCCCAGAAAAGTGGTACATCTTCCCTAAGGCCACAGACACAGAAAGAAACAGAGGCTTGTTCTATTTAACTTCTGAGAGCAAGAGTAAAATCAGTCTTTAGAAGCTTCAGGGAAGTTGATTTAAACTAAGGATCCAGAAGACATTCCTAACAATTAGAATTAGATATAGATTTACACACACACACACACACACACACACACACACACACACATGCAGCAGCTTGCATCACATAGAATTCCTACAAAGACTGAATGACCACTTAATCAAGGATATTGTGAAGAGAATTAATTTGTCTGATAAAGGTATTAGACTAGATGACCTTTGAGGTCTGTTCCAAGTTCCAAAATTCTGGATTTATCTCCCTAGACCACTTGGAGTTAATCCATGTTTATATAGAATGTGTCACTTGGGGTTTCTTTCTTCCTTTTTTGAAATTCTAAGAAAGAAGACAAGTGATGGGTAAATTGAGGCCCAATGGGCTATTTGTCACATGTTGTCAGGAAAGAGTTGCTCATGGCTGACTTCTGTACTATTTGCCATTAGATAAAGAGACATACAAATGTCTGACTATTTAAACCTTACAATGTTTTATCCCCAAGAGAAAACGATTGATCTTTTTCATCAGAACATACGTCAAAAACTAGTAGCAAAATACCCAAGATCCCCAGGTTTCAATTCTCTTGGGCTCCTTGTGTGAAAAGAGGGATTGATTTTTACTTTTTAGGGTGGATTTGCTCTTAAATTAGTCTCTTTTTTTTTTGCTGCATTTCATTCTATAAAGTTGCAGTAATGGGGAAAAAGCAGAACCAGCAATGTTAACTAGATGGAACAAATGGAATTTTTTTCCCCCTCTGTAGTACTTGGAGAGGAATTCAAAGCAAGTGAAACTTTTTTTTTCTAGGTCTGGGAGTTAAAATGGAGGCCACTATCTAAAGCCTCATTACCATTGTTAAAGAGTCCCACACTTCTGACAATATGTAGTTTACCTTCATCCTCCCAAAAGACTGAATGAAAATCTTCCTGTCTCTCACAAGGAAAAATCATTAACCCATAGGAATTCCCTCAGGGAGAGGTGTATAACCATCAGCTGCAGCCCTGGGCTTGAGTGAGGCCAAGCACAGCACATACATGCACACAGAGTGCATTCCCATCAGCAGCTGGCCAGTCTCCAAGAAAAGCAACTCTGGCTCAGCACAGGGCACAGGAGAACTATTATTCATATGTGTTTACAGAAACAGCTGTAAAGGAAGACACGAGTTTACAACGGGTGTCAAATACACGTGTTGGCTGTCATGCCTGGCTTACTACTGTGTTGTCACTGTCAGAAAAGGAAAGTTAAAGTGAGGGCTCCATTACTACGTACTCAGTTCAATGACCAAGAGACTTTTTTTTTTTAATACAATATTGTTTTGCTTTGTTTTTCTAAATTTGTGTTGGTCAACATAAAACTGAACATGGAGGACCCAAGGCCTGAGAGAACTGACATCTCTTTTACAAATACAGAACCCAAATTTTCATTTTACCCAAGAGGTTTTAATTAAAACTGCAGGATCTGCAGAAAACAATAAGCCTGGTTCTTGGTGATGTTTGAATGTCTAATCTTGCCTCCCACCCATTTACTCACCAATGATGTGGGTAAATAGGCCCTTCTTTCAATTCTTTATGTGCAGTTAACACGTCTGCTCCTCTGTCCTTGTCTGTTTGTTTCAAGTTTCTCTTTGCTGAGTTGGGGTGGTGGTGGGAGTGGTGGGATTGTCTTTAACATTTTCAAAGAGTTTGCCCCATAGCTTTTAACACTGTCTGTAATGTTGATGAGGGAAAAGTGGCAACACTTCATATGACAGATGACACAAATCTCAACCCTGAAGTGGAAACTGTTACAGTGGAGTCAGAGGTCCTAAACTCCAAATCTAGATCTGTCACTTACACTGGTGTGATCTTGGGAGAGTCATTTATACTCTCTAGACCTCAGTTTTCTCCTCTGTAAAATGAGATACTAGGACCAGATAATACCTTAAGGCAATATCATTTCTAACTTTATGATTATATACAGGATCTAAGGTGCACAAGGTACCTAGAGGTTTCTAATGGAAGAATCCTAAAGGGAACTACTCTAAGTGGTGACTTCAGTAAGTGAACACAACCCAAATCCTTATATCAGTTGAGTAGAGACCAAAAGATTCATTCCAGAAAATTTATCAATAACAGTGTCATACTCTAGGGCTCATCTCCATTTCCCAGGATTCCTCAGGGAACATTTGCCTTTGGTTTATATGTAAATTCTTATCTTGATACTTTTAATTTCCTCTGTTACCTTCAAGTCTATTAAGGTATAGAGCATAGAACAGGTTTATTGAAACACTAGAAAGAACCACAGGCTTAGGTTTGTTAAAAAAACAAACAAAACAAAGAATTCTGGACCTTCCTTTGTCAAAGCCTACATTCTCTAGGGGCCAAAATGATTGTTGCAGACATACAGTACCTTTTGCAGGTCTCATTTTAGAAGAAATACTATTTATCAACAATGTGAAAAATGCTCCAAATCACTTTTTAGAGGAATATAAATTAAAATAAATAAAAGATTTTATCTTTGACCTACATATTTGATGTGATTTAACCATAACAGTGAAAGGTGAGGTCAGTCAATCAATATTAATCTCTTGCCTCGTGCCAGGCACTGGGGATACAAAAAAAGGCAAAGGACATCCTTGCCCTTACGGAGCTCATAATCTAATGGGGGAGACCATAAGCCAGCCATTATGTACAAAGAAACTATTTACAGGACAAATAAGATCTAAATAACAAAAGCTACTACAAGTTTTTTGTAATTATTTTCTTACAGTGAAATTGTCATTTTATACACTGATAAGCCACAATTTGTTCATCCGTTCCTTAGTTGATGGATACTTATTTGGCTTTTATTTTTAAAAAATTCTTTTAGAATAAAAAGTCCTGCAATAAATTTTGCTTTGCAACAAATTTATGTAGATTTCTTTCTGTCACTGACCAAATACCAAGTGGTAAGACTGTTGACTCAAAGGTATGAACAATTCAGTCTCTCTTGTAACATAGTTCCATATAGTCTTCCAGAATAGATGAATTAGTACATAGTTCGATTCATGGTAGAAGTGATGTTCAGAGTTTATATAGCACTTTGAAGTTTGCAAATTGCCTTACCCATATTTCCTTATTTGACATTCACACCTTGTGAATTATTCTCACCTTACAGATGAAGAAATTGAGGTAGGCTAAAGTTAAGTGACTTATCCAGGGTTACATGTTTTTCTGGAACAAGTTTAGAACTCAAGTTTTCCTGAACCTCAGACCTCAGGGGACTCTTATTCATTATGACACCACCTATTGTATGGTTACAGTATATGCCTGTTTTCCCATATTGTCTTCTAAACTGATTTTCATTTAATATTATCTTTGCCAGTTTTATAGCTGAGAGACAAAATATTTGGGTTATTTTAATTTGTATTTTTCTAAAAAGTGATTTGGAGCATTTTTCATTTTGTTGATAATTAATATTTCTTTTTAAAACTGTCCATATCCTTTGACCACTTCTCTACTGAAGAATGGCTCTTGTTCTCTAATAGTTATATCACTTTCCAATGTATCTTGGATTCCAAGCCTTTATCAGATATATTTGGTGCAAATTTTCTCCAGTCAAAGCATGTGTTCTTATAATTTCATGTTTTCTTTAAAAATACTTTGTCAATAACATTCATGTGCTCCCATTTTGGTTCCTTTAAACACTTCTTACAACTCCTCCCTTCCTCTCACAAGACTTGATGTTATTCATATATATATATATATATATATATATATATATATATATATATATGATATATATATATATATATAGCCCCTATAGAAATCATTGTTCATGGGATCTCACGTATCCTTCTCCCTGAAACCCTTGAAATTTCCTTTATATAGTATATACCATATACCAGCTTTTCTTCTAATTTTCTGATGCAAGGATCCTCAAAGACTCTCATCATTTTTCCTTTAAAAAAACTAGCTCCTTATAAACTTCTTACCTACTTAATTTTTAAGTAAGCAGAAATTGTGACAAACTATATTTCCTTTTTTTTTTGGATAGACAATGCAGTGAACTTCCACCCCTAAAACAAGCCTCCCAATTGCTGGAAAAACAACAATAACAACAACAAAATATGACAAAGTAGAAGAAATACTTTCTCATTCTCCCATTTTCAATGTTCAAGAAACTTTTTTTTTCTGGAGTATTTCTACCATGATGCCTCTGTGTTTTATTAACATCATTATGACTTGGTACGTGACTTGAACATGAAGAGGATAGAGAGTGGCCTTGGATACCTTAGGAAAATTATGGAATTCTTTTAGAGAGTCTACACTTCTCATTATTAGCATATTATGTCATGGAAATTTGATGCATGCTCTCTTTTTCTCTCTCTCTCTCTCTGTCTCTCTGTCTCTGTCTCTCTGTCTCTGTCTCTCTGTCTCTCTCTCTGTCTCTCTCTCTATCTCTCTGTCTCTCTCTCTGTCTCTCTCTCTCTCTTTCCTTTCTCCATACACACACATGCATATGTATATGCATATATGCAATTTATATACACTCAAGGACAGCTTGAAGAAGGCACCCAAGCAATTGGATAGGTCGCTTGTAGTTGGTTGATCAAGCACAGATGAGGTGGAACTTGTACCACTGGAGGGAATACTCACATTAATGACATCATAAGGTCCTTGCAGTACTTGAATAAGAGATCCATTCGAATAGTATTTTGTAATTTAAAATGATATGAAGTGTCTTTTGGTAGGTATTATAAGTTTAATGAAAGGATATAGTAGTGCGGGAGAAAAAGTACTAGACCTGGATAATGGAAGACGAGTTCAAATCTATCTCAGACACTTCATAGCTGTGTGACCTGGGGCAAATCATTTAACCTTGGTCTGACTCAGTTTCTTCATTTGTAAGATGAATAACTGTACCCATGGTCAAGAATTGTGATAAGGATCAAATAAGATAATATGTAAAATGCTTCACAAAACTTAAAGTGCTACATAAATACTATTATTATCATTATTTTTTATTATCCTCATTTTTTACAAATTAAGAAAACTCAGAAATGTTAAAAGACACTTTCTCATGGTAACACAATCAATAAATGGCAGAACTGAGATTCAAACCCAGGTCTTCTGACTCCAAGTAAGGAACTCTTTGACTGTACCATGTTTTTAATACAATCCACCCTGAAAAAAGTTGAAACCTATAAGAGAATTTATAGAGACAGAGTGTTTATACTATGATCATGTCTCTTTATTTCCTTTTAAGACATATTTCCTATTTAAAAACAACCTCTGAATAAGCTTGCTGGCCTCTAGAACCAATGCATGAAACATACATTTTAAAAAATATAACGGTTGTAACTTTTTATTTGTTTATAATTAAATGGATAAGGACATACCACAGACAAAACTAATTATCCTCAAATATCATACATGTATAGATACATGTATGCACAAATGTATATTATACATACATATATGTACATGCATCCATATATATCCTAATAGAATGTGCAATTTGCCTCTATGGGAATAATTAGCTCTGTCTCAGAAATAAGCTTTTGGTAAATCAAAATCAAGCTCTGACAGAAGTCTGACCACTCAGCGACAATTATTTTGGCCATGGTAAAATCCACAGAGGTTTGTAGAGAGGATTTTAATCTTTATTAATAAGAGTTACCATACCAGAGACTTCATGTTTCTTTTGAACTAGAAGAAGTTGAGTCAAACTCTGACTAACGAGCAGGCGGCCTTGATGTGACAGTGATCTTTACAAGGACCAATTCCCACCCAGCAATTGCTTCACTAGTATTCCGAAGATCCAAAACATATCCTACTTATTTTCCTAATCAAAATACTGAGCTTTATCTACTCCCATGAAAGAATTGTTCTTGTTTACTCAATCAGTTGTCTTTCAACATTGTGTTACATATGTGAGTTTAAACTTGCTTGTTATCAAATGGAATTATCAAAGAAATATGAAAGTGGTTTTTTAGGGCATCCAGAAAGTGTGGCATGTAGTGAGTACTTCATAAATGCTTATTAATTCATAGATTCACAGAATTTGAGCATTGGAAGGTACCTCAGAGGTCATCCAGTGCAACCCATTCCACAAAAACAATCCCCAGTATAACACTGTTTGATTAAATAATTACAGCTTAGCATGAGGAAAATTATTTGTTTTTTTTTTATTTTAATTTATTTTCTTGGTTACATCATTCATTTCCACAAGGTTTTGAGTTACAGATTTTCT
>CM053594.1:154252528-154271724 GCA_028646575.1 Pseudocheirus occidentalis
GCAGCCCCACCTCCCAGCCTTGGCTCACTGAAAGCGCACCCCAGGACCACCACTCAAGACCACGATCCAGATCCAGGCCACTCAACGCAAGAGCCCTTGGCCCTGATGGATCACGTCAGCCCCCCCCGCTATCTGCAGGCTGAGGGCTCTGAAGCAGCCCAGTGGGGGCCGCTGCAGCTCTCAGCCATTCCTGATGCTACAGCTGCTTCCCAATGCTTCCTTGCCCTGGGAGCAGTTTGGCCGGACCACTCTTCTCCTGCCCAGTTAGCAAAATCCACCAACCTTTCTCTTAGCCTTTTTTTCTTCTGGCCTGATAGATGTGGTAATTGTGCCTCCAGTGCAGTCGATCTGCTCTCCTATAGCTGCGGCTCTCCGCCCAGATACCCCAGGGCCTGAGCTGGCTGGGGTTTCCGCCACAGGTCCCAGACTGCTGCGAAGACCCGAAGACCTGCGCCTGCTGCGCTGCCTGTAGCAACAGATGTACTTTCTGTCTTTTGGAGAGTTTTGGAGCTTGAAAATCTGTTTAGCGTCCCATTTTATGAGTGTTTTAGCATGTTTGTGTGGGAGCTGTGGTGCTTTGCTGCTTCTATGCCACCATCTTGGCTCCGCCCCGCATGAGGAAAATTATTAAACATACAGATGTCTACAGACAAGAATGATTTGTAATGATGACAAAATTCCCTTCCATCTCTAAATTAAACCTCCCTGTTCTTTTGTTACTTGAAAAATACAGTGACATATTGGTAGCAGTCAGAATGAGTGGTGGAAACCAAAGGAAGAGATGGGAACCTTTGTGCCAGATAACAGCTGAGCAAACACCTCACAGTCACAGGAGTCAGGAGTTGGGTGTCCTTATCCTAGACTTTTTATAAATTACCCATATGAAGGGAGTTCAATTAACAGCTTCATATAGTCTTATAAGCAGCAATTTTAGAAATAATGCCAGGAAGTAATGAAACTGAAGCCATTATGAAATTGTCACGGCTGGATGCCAAAAATCAACATGTACAAGAAGGTAAAGCTAAATCAATAGCAGTTATTGGAGATTAAAATAAAACCAATAATTCTCCAGCAAGCCTAAATGGTAATGATGTCTATAAACAATATTTAGATGACAGGATAATTTGGCATTTCCTTTCAGTATTCTGGCGGCCCTAACAACTTCTGTGTTTCCTTTTCTGAAAGAATTTTTCATGGTAACTCGAGCTTAATTTCATCATTTTGGATTTTATTTTGTTTGATAATAGCACAGCTTGTCCCTTGAGAAGTCATGTGGTGTTTGGAAAGCAAGTGATTGGTGACCAAGAGAACTTGTTTGTTCTATTGAAGTAGAATGAGATACTGGCTCAATGGCTTTTTCAAAGTGGAGGAGATGGTTTCAGGGATGTCTGCAACGTAGCTCTTGGGTGGAAATCATAGAGAACAAAAAATAGTTTACTCATGTGGAAGCACTATCTTTACTTCCATTTTCTACCATCATCCCAAATCCTCTGTAATTTTTTTCCAGTTGGTCCTAACACAGAGAAGGCAAGGTGCCAAAAAACTGTAGCTTTCTATAGATTCAGTGTGTATTTTCTCTTCATTCTTACCTCTTCTCTCTCTCCACATTGACTCTTAAATAGTGAAAGTAGTACATGATTTTTTTTCAACAGAGTCAGCTATTGGCGCAGTGGATAATGGGGCTGAGTCTGGATTCAGGAAGATATTAGTTCAACTAAAGCCTCAGCTACTCAGTAGCTGAGTGACCCTAGGTCAGGGTGGGGAACCTGCCCTGGTTTTTTGGCCCAATTTCCTGAGCTGTCAAATGAGGGTAATATTTACAAGACTGTTTGGAAGATTCAATTAGATAATTACTGTAAAAGTACTTACTAAATGGTTATTTCATTGCCTCCTTTTCACCTCTCCATGAAGACTATGTTAAGTGAGAAAATGTATTTCCCTCATTTCCTAGATTTACATTTAAAGCGTTATTTAAACGAACATTTTAAGATCAGAAGATACAGAAGCTAGAAGAAACCTTATAGCCTATAGGAATATGGATTTAAAAGTGGAAGGAATCTTGCATTCCACTTAGTTTACCTCCTTCATTTTATAAGTGAGGAAACTAAGGTGTTAAAAAGATTTGTCTAAGGCACATATAATGAGTAAGTGGCAATAAATGGAACCACTGGAAAAAAATGAAGTTGCTTGGATTATTTATGGTTTTATGATCTGATTGATGTGGGTAGCCCAATTCTTATAATGCATATCATAACCCATTAATTCTCTCTTTTCATTACATGCAGATTTTATTCATTCCACCCATAAACCTTACTTAGGGAATTCACTCAATATGTGTGAGAGTGTGTGTGTGTGTGTGTGTGTGTGTGTGTGTGTGTGTGTGTGTCTTGGGGGCAGTATATTCCTTAAAAATCATTTGTTATTTTGTGGATTCCATTGGATTGGGCAAGTCCTCTCTTGGTTATCCTTTTCTCTTACCATGTGACTAGATCACTTTCCTTTGTATTCATACATCTCTATAATGATATCCTTTATTCTACTTCTGTTTAATTATCCATTGTTTACATATTTCAGTTTCATGATCATCATTCATATTTTCAGAGTCTTTTAGATGATCTTGTTTTACTTCACAGAAGTTGGCATTGATTAGGGAAGATATTTGGGTTCATTTAAAGAATGGCACCATTTCTTTTTCAGTTACTATTTGCTGCATTTTAAAATGATCAGACCAACTTATTGTTTACTTTCCATATAGTAACCATTGGAAATGTTATAACATGTGAAAAGAATGAATTCAAAATTTTTGTCCTTACCATGCAAAGCAATATTCATAAGATTAGGGAAATAAATACAAGAGTGAAGAGAGTCTGTCTTCAAAAAATTTGTATTCTATAGGGAAGCACTGAGCACAGAAGAGAATTTGTATTTGAAAAGTTACAGGGAAGGTGACTAGAACCACATGGGAGTAGATTGACTCAACATTACAATTGAGCAAGGTCCGAATTGACTTGATTATGGTTGCAGAAATGAAAAAAGCGTAGAAGACGTGGGTACCATAGAGGTTGCCATGGAAAGAATGAGAAGTGAAGAGCATAACTGGATCTGGTCTTAGGTTGAATGGGCTACTAAGGCGAAACACTAATCAACCCAATGTGCTCCAGAGTAGGAATGCTTGCTTTTCAAGAGTCTTCTAAGCAAATGTTGGGCAACCAGTTAGTCTAGTAGACAGAGTGCACAACATGAGGTCAAGAATTTTCAGATTTCTGAGCTCAAATCTGGCCTCAGAAACTTGCTAGCTGTGTGACCTTGGGCAAGTCACTTAACTCTGTTTGCCTCACTTCTTCATCTGTAAAATGAATGGAGAAGAAAATGGCAAATCACTTCGATATCTTTGCTAAGAAACCCTTAATGGGATCACAAAGAGCTGAACATGACTGAAATGATCAAAGAACAATAACAAGACAATATCTTTTAATCACTGATACATAAATCAGAATCAGTTAACAAATTCTTCCACAAATTTTGTTAATAGACATCCTTACTTCTTAAAATATATAAACTTAAAACTTGACATCTCTTTCTCCTAGATTGCTGGTTCTATTAGCACTGGTATTCTTTGTCGTGGTTCATGGAGCCTTCTTCTGAACCACCATGAGGTTATCAAGGGTAGAGTAGTCCACAGCAGGGAGCTTAAGTATTTTAGTAAGCAGAAATATAATTTAGGTAAAGAAAGCTTATCAAATTACTGATACGGTTAATTATTTTTTATGGTACCAACTTTTGGTTATGGGATTCAATGAGTAAGTCCACCAAATTAGTTGTCTTTTAAATCAGTGATTAATTGACAAAGCCTAGACCCTCTCTATTAGTTTTACTATATTTGACCTAATTGTCCCAATCCAACTACAGAAACAGAACAGATTGAAGTAGGGCAGGAGAGAGGGGACTGTTTATTGCAATTTACTTGGTACTGGCTAAGAGAGAGAGTGGTGGATGAGTGGAATTTACATTAGGTACACTAGACACAGTAGCCAATGACTATAGTAATCTGCTGTTTGATAAACCCAAAGACTCCAGCTTCTGGGATAAGAACTCACTGTTTAACAAAATCTTCTGGGAAAACTGTAAAATAGTATGGTAGGAACTGGGCATAGACTACCATTTTAAACCATATACCAAAACTAAGTCCAAATGGGTACACACTTAGATATAAAAGCTGATACTGTAAGCAAACTGGGAGAGTAAGGAATATTTACTTGTCAGATTTATGGAGAATAGAAGAATTTATGACCAAACAAGAGATAGAGAGCATTATGAAGTGCAAAGTGGGTAATTTTGATTATCCTAAATTTAAAAATTTTTGTACGAAGTCAGTGGAACCATGATTAGGAGGGAAGCAGAAAACTGAGAAAGAATTTTTACAACCAGTGTCTCTGGTAAAGGCTTTATCTCTAAAATATGTAGAGAACTAAGTCAAATTTATAAGAATATGTCATTCCCCAATTGATAAATGCTCAAAGGATATGAAGTTTTGAGAAGAAGAAATTAAAGATATCAATAATCATATGAAAATTGCTCTAAATCACTATTGATTAGAGAAATGTAAATCAAAAGAATTCTTAGGTACCACATCACACCTGTCAGATTGGCCAACATAACAAAACAGGAAAATGATAAATGTTGGAGAAGATGTGGGAAAGTTCGAATACTAGTTCCTTGTCAATGGAGCTGAGAACTGATCCAACCATTCTGGGAAGCAATTAGGAACTATGCCGAAAGGGCTATAAAACTGTGCCATACCATTTGACCCAGTATTACAGCTTCTAGGGCTGTATCTCATAGAGATCATAAAAGTGGGAAAGGAACCCACAACTACAAAAATATTTATAACGGGTCTTTTTGTGGTGACCAACAACCAGAAATTGAGGGGATGCCCATTAATTGGGAAATGGCTCGGGGCGGCTAGGTGGTGCAGTGAATAGATCACCGGCCCTGGAGTCAGGAGTACCTGAGTTCAAATCCGGCCTCAGACACTTAACACACACACACACACACACACAAAACAACCTAGCTGGGAAATGGCTGAAAAAGTAGTATATGAATGTAATGGAATACTACTGTGCTGTAAGAAACAATGTGCAGGAAGATTTCAGAAAAACCAGGAAAGACTTAGATGAACTGATATTAAGTGACTATCAGAACCAGGAGAACACTGTACAAAGTTACAGCCACATTGTGTGAAGACTAACTTTGATAGCCTTAGCTTTTCTCAGCTTTTCTAAGACAACTGCAAAAGACTCATGATGGAAAATGCTATCCCCATATGATAAAAGAATTATGAAGTCTGAATGCAAATCAAAGTATACTATTCACTCTCTCTCTGTTTTTGTTTTGTTTTGTTTCATCTTTCTCGTGGTCATACCATAGGTTATAATTCTTCTTTGCAACATGGCTAATGTGAAAATATGTTTAATGTGAATGTACATGTAGAGCCTATATCAAATTGCATGCCATCTTGGGAAAAGAAGGGGAGAAAATTTGAAACTCAAAAGCTTGTGGAACTGAATGGTCTAAACTAAAAACAAATAAATAAACAAATAAACATATATATATATATATATTTTTTTTTTAAAGACAAAAACCTGGCACAATACTAGCTTGAGGTAAGAAATGGGGATGAGAAAAAGGAACGAAAGGAGTCATTGAAGAAGAAAAGAGAATAAAGACATGAGTTCTTGACATGAAGTTTAAAAAAAATGAGTCAATATGGGGAGTCCCTATATGTAATAGCCTGACATAGTCTGTTCCATGGCCTTTCTATGACTAGCAACTTGATATATCCAGGATTCTCCTCTGTTGAGCCCCCACATGCTCTCATCATTTGTTTGGTGACAAACTGCTCTAGTTTTTCTTTGCTTATATCTTTTTCATGTAAAAGTTTGGTTATCCTCAGAGGGTAGTTGAGAAACATACCATAAAATAAGAAGACTATCTTCTTATTTCAGAACAGAGTCTTAAAAGAACAACTTAACAAAAGTCATGTTAGTAGAATAAATTAAATCTCCTCCCTCCCTTTTCCTTGGAAGAGAAGAAAATAAGAGCCGGTTCCACAAGTACCTGAACAAATGTTCATTTCTAGGGCCTTCTGCTCTTATGCCTAATGTAAAACATGAGCTATAAAAGAAATACTTCAACTTACTTTTACCCTTTCCTTTCTTTTCCTGTCCCTCCCAATCCTGTACACTGTAACACTTTTTGGACTATAATTTGAAAGCAATATGTATTCTCTGTGACTATTCTTATTTAACAGAGGAACTGAAAGAGGATTATAATTTTACACCTTCCTGATTCATGTATATGTTTGTTTAAAAAGGTCATGAGCACAGTGAAAAGAGCATTTCTGAACTTTGAATCAGATATGAGATCATGTTCCTTACTAGTTGTCTAAACTTTCTCATCTTTAAAATAGCCATAATAATGAGCACAATGCTCTCAGAAAAACCTGGCAAGACTTAAGTGATCTGAAGCATAGTGAAGTGAGCAGAACCAAGAGAACATTATACACAGTAACAGCAGTATTGTGTGATGATCCACTGTGAATAATTTAACCCTTCTCAGGAATACAGTGATCCAAGACAATTCTGAAGGGATTATGATGAAAGGTTCTGTCCATCTCCAGAGGAAGAATTGCTGGATACTGAATGAGGATGTAAGATGCTTTTTTCTTTACTTTATTTCTTTTTGTCTATAATCTCTTTCACAGCATGACTCCATATGTGTAACCTGTCAAGCTGCTTGTCTTCTCAATGGAGGGAGAGGAAGGAGAGATGAGAATTCGGAACTCAAAATTTGAAAATAAGAATGTTAAAATTGTTAATATATATGAGTATATATTAAATTTTAAAAAGTCATAATATGACTTACACAAACCACTTCATGAGAAGAGTAGTGTCATAGTTTGGGATGCTGTCTTGGAATCAGGAAGACCTTGATTCAAATTCTTTCTCTAACAAATACCAAATATATGGACAAATCACTTGGCCATTGTCTTAGGCAACTTTTAAAGGCTCTAAATTAGAGATGAGTTGCTGGTTTGCATTAATGGAAGTATTGGGGCATAGCAAGAGTGTCCCACAACAATGAAATCACA
This sequence comes from Pseudocheirus occidentalis, assembly GCA_028646575.1. Lineage (NCBI taxonomy): Eukaryota > Metazoa > Chordata > Mammalia > Diprotodontia > Pseudocheiridae > Pseudocheirus > Pseudocheirus occidentalis. The sequence continues at coordinate 154,259,679 of CM053594.1, forward strand.
TATCTGGAAACAAGATCACTTTATGGGCTTATTGCAGGGATCAAATAAATCAAGTATGTAAAAGAACGCTATAAAACACAAAACACTATAAACAACAAGTATCATTTGGATTCATATATGGGATTTCAGGACTTCGTATAAGGAAGTTGTCGCTTCAAATTCTGTCACTGTTGCTTCTTAGCTCTGTGACCATGGACAAGTTTTTTAACCTTTCTGAAAATCAGTTGCTTCATCTGTGAGAATGGCTAGGACCTCACCTCATAGGGCTGTTGTTAAGCTCTTAAGGAAATGTATGTAACATGTCTTTCAAATTTAAGGCATTAAGGAAATGTCAGCTACTATTATCAAGGACAAATACATGTTTAACACATTTGAAATGTCAACTTGGTTGTTTCCAAAAGAACCTAGATAAGTCACTTATAGTCATGATGACCAAACAAAAGTAATAAATGTTGAAGGGGATGTATGAAAGCAAGCATATTAATATTAGCGAACCTGTGTATGAATACCACAATTCTGGAAAGCAATTTAGAATTACATACAAAAAGTTGCTAAACCATGTGTGCCCTTTGATCCAGGTATACCATTGCTAGGTCTATACCTAAAAGTGATCAAATAAATTTTTAAAAATGACTTGTTTGTAGAAAAATTATTATAGGAGCTCTTTTTGTAGTGGTGAATAACTGGAAACCAAAGGGATATCCATCAACTGAGGGAAAAAAATTGGTATATAAAAGTGATAGAGTATTATTGTGACTTAAGAAGTGAGCAAATAGAAGGCATTCAATAGATAAAGAAAGACACAAACTCATATAGAGTAATGTGAACAGAAACAGAGGAACAGTTTCTACTTTATCAATATATTTAGAAGTTTTGAAGACTTTCTAAACTGACAAAGAATAAAATAAACAGGACAGAACAATTTATACAATAAAAATGCTTCAAAGACAAACAATTTTGAATGTTTTAAGAACTATTGTTAATAAAATGACCTTTCATGATTCTAATGAAACATTTAAGTTGCCTTCTGACTGAGAGGTACAAAATGAGACATCTGTATTAGGAGTTCATCCTTCATTTCCTCTCCTTTAGAATTTGACTTCTGATCAGGGCTGTAATGAAGTAATAGTGACACTCTTCTCAGACAGGGTCACTAAATCTACACCCCAGTTCCGGTGTTCTTTGAAACTCCATTAAATAGGGTTAAGTGTCCTTTTCCCAAGGTGTTATACCCTAGATTTTCAGACACTGTCAGGTCATCTCAATTATTTCTCAGTTGACTAATAGAAGAAAATGGGTGAACCATTGACAAATTACCTAGAATTTAGGAGAACATGAGACCAGACTAGGACTCTCACCTCATTCCAGGTGAAGCTATATTCTAATCATTTAATTCTATGTATAGATATAGATATAATCCTAATCTAAACCTATGAATGCACACCTTAGAGAACTGTTCTGAGAAAAGAATGAAGTCCAGAGAGCAGAATCTGCAGTTTCTATCCTTGCAAACTTAGCACTTCTTTTAGTGTTTTACATATAGTAGATACTTAATAACTCCGCATTTAATTGAATTATATCTCTCAGCTCTGTTAAGTGGAAGAACTAGGACCGCCAGTGCTCAGAATTCTTAATCTTCCTAACTTGTATTACAAAATTTACAATCAAACTTAATATTGAAATTGGGTCCTTCAATGATGTGATGTTTGAATACTCAGATTGTAAAACTGATGCAGAGGCCATGGTAGTATAGGACATGAGATTCTAAGTACTGTACTATATGAAGTTCATTCTTGAAATTTCATGTAATTTGAATATAGATCTGAATATCTGGTTAAAGTGATATGCCTTAAGTTGTACTTATATGGTATTACAGCTTAGGGCAGTAATTGATTGATGATCTTTAAGCTCACTTGTAGCTATAAATCATAAGACTTTATGATCCTATAACTAAGACCACATAGTTATGAAAAGATGCTTTTAGATCTCCTGCCAAGTTGTCACCATTAAAACATCGTGTATTTACTATTAGCATAATCATTCACAAAACATCTTACTGGGGTGTGATGGTAAATGGTTAACAGTTCACTCTCCTGGGCAAGGGGAATGCATTTAAGACACACTTTTCAATTTAATCTACATTATTAACATTTTCTTTCCACCATTTTCTTCAGCCTAGACAATCAAAAAAACAATAAAATCAAGGCCGGGTTTGAGGTTCTTTGCTGATTTTTAGGTATAAATGTATACACTGAGAATTTAACAATCTTAAGATCTTACGTTTGGATTTGAAGTGGCCACCATGCCCACCTGCTACACCCACCTGCTACAACATGGTAGCTTTTAGTGTGAAGCACTCTCGTAGATAACCATCCGATTTCTGGTTTGACACTTTTCTTAAGGTTGTCCAAAAAAGAGTGGGACTAAGACCATATAAGAGGCACTTCCTGATCAAGTAGTTTCATTGTTAAACTTTGCATGTTCTTTTTGGCACAGAAGTGGGGGAAAGCTGCCCTTCCCATTACAGTTACTCCCAATCTAATTTGCCAAGCCAAAGGAAAGTCTGTGTGATCTAATTCTCTATATGCTACAGGATTGAGGTAAAGAACAAATCATCTTAGAAGATCCAATAATTTTGTTTCAATTGATCAGTTTCTTAGGCAGTATCCTTTGCTTGAGACTTTTCGGATAAGTAAAGTAAATTAGGTTGAAAACGAAATGCTTTTTTCTCAAATGTGGCTTGCACAATGTATGTTCCGCCCTATAGCAGCTTGGTAACCTTTCGTCTCTGTGCTTGAGGCCCAATGGGCGGCATTTACTGTACTCTATCAAAGCCCAGTTCTTTGCAGTTCAGTGAATAAAATACCGCACTTTCTCCCATTGACTGACTGAAATAAAATAATCTATGATGCATGAACAAGTCTAAATGAAATAATAATATCCTTAGCAGTGAAAAACGGATTGGTAATACAGTAATTGAGCAGATTTATTGCCATCTCCTTGAGCTAGCCTGCTGAAACAGCCTGCTATTTTATTTAATCTCATATCAGAGGAATTACTGGCTGGTAATCCATTGTTAAACATCATTTAGAATGATGGATGAAAATGTCAGCTTTTCCAACATAATCAATTCATATCTCATTAGCACATATTATTTATGATTCTCATAATGGGACCTGCAGGGGTCTCCAGGGGGAAATGGAGACCTCAGCTGTTGTTGAAATGAGATGAGATATACTGTAGCTTATGAGTTAATAACAGCATAAAAAATACTTCTCAACAGTATTGATTGTCCTTTACCATTTTACAAATGAATTGAGCCCAAGCCTCCCCTCCTTCAGTGGATTGCCTGTATGGCAGCTCTTCACCCAAAGCCAGTGAAGGCTAATAATTCAGTTTAAAAGTATTTTCTTTTTTAAAAAAATGCATAATAGAAACACTATTTTAGAACTTTTAAAAACCCCAGGAAAGAAAGCTCTTGAATGCAAAGTAATAAGAAACACTTTACTGCTCTGTTGCTGTTTGCTAAGGACTTTGGGCACTTTTCTCCCCCTCACTACCTATGAAGACAAATCGACATATTTCTGCAGCTGCAGCCCAGTTGCATTTTCAGGAGACTTTCCACCGTGTGCTGCCTCAAAGACCAATGAAAAGCAAACCTTGATTCATGGACTGGATGTAGCTGATGGTGCAGCAGTAATCATGGTCACAGTGTCAACTGCTGCCTCAATTAAACTACATTTGAGAATCATTTTATGCTCCAGCTCATAAACATCAATAAAGGAAAATGAGTAATAAATGACTGTCTAGAGTACAAAGGACCAGCTCATATTTCAGATGAAAATGAAGACAAAATGTAGCTTTTATTTGCCTGTGGAATTCCCATTAACTGCATCACTGACAGGAGGGAACTGGATCAATAGCTGGCTGGCCGCAGAAAACAGTTTCTGGCTGTTCAGCAGCCAATGCCAAAGGAAAACTGTCATATTGTGATCTTTATCAGGTAATCTTCATTACACCAGACCAATGATATATGTATATGCTGGCCAGCTAGGGGCAGTTCTAATTCTTGGTTCTATTTGTGGTCTCAGTGCAGGGCACTCACAAATTATTTGTTTACAGCAATGAAAAATCCTCCATGTTCATCTCTTTTATTCTTTTTATAGGTAATCCATAACTGGGAACTTTCTCCCTAGACTACTTTATTCACTCAGGATTTTTAAGAAAGCATTATATCAAAACTTACCTTCCTTTCCTCTCTCTTCTTCCTGGGTAAAGGAAAACCTGCCAAGTTAGTTGCTGGGGCTGAGGAGGTCAATTTGTAAGATCCTTCTAGAAGTTCTGGAAGGATAAATGTTCTTCTTTGCTTCCTTACAAGGTTCATCCATTAATTGAACAGAAAGAGCTGCTAAACGTCAGAGGGGGGGAAAAAAAGAAAGAAATGCTTCATGTGAGTTGCAAATATAGCAAAAGTATTTTCTTTTGACATCTACATGTCTTTAAAAAATAGGGTACATTCTGTTAGGCTAGACTTATTATCTACATTTCAAGAATAATTGTTTTACTTGAGTACCATGTTAATGAATTTCAGGGAGTTCAGAATTGTTTAACAAAATCTGTTCAGAGAAATAACATTCCAGGCTATAAACTACAGGGCAAAAAGTTAAAGTAGATGAGAGACTGAAGAGAAAGTAGGGCATTGAATGAAAGGTTCAGGGTAGTGAAATATCATTAATAGTTACAAGAATAATAATGATAACATTTTCCACTTACAGGGCACCTTTGATCCTGAAAGATCCCAAAGTGCTTTGCAAATGTTATTACACCCCTAAGAGTCTTTAGAAGGGAATTAAGCTGGCTGACCCAGGATGCCTTACTAGCTTTGATTTCCTAAATTAAACTGGATAGAATCTCAGAATCTAGATTTTCTCTCAAAGCTTAGATTTCTGATTTTTTTCATTCTTTCCTGAATAAATTTCTTGCCACACATTTTATGTGCCTCTTTCCTCCTCTTATACTCCTTCCTTTATTTCATAGCTTAAAGGCAAAATTCTATTTCATTAACCAAAAACACATAATTTCAGAAGTCCTGTCTTCTGTAATACGACATGAAATCCTACTAAGCTTACATTTCCAAAGATATGACTGTATGGAGAGACGTTAAGTTTATAGAAATAGTCCTGAGCCAGGAGGGCTTTTACTGTAGTTGAAAATAATAGGAGTTTATAAATATTGTAATCTTTATAATACAAGAAATCATACTGTCCTTCTGGTACACTGAAAAATCAAAGGGTCTTTGCAAGAAGTTATCCAGAATGGAGATCTGTCTTTCTTGTTTCCACTGCAGCAGTTGGAAGCCTTGTAGTGGTTTGTTTGTAGGTTACTTTGTTGGTTTTTTCCCCTGAAGGCATAAATGGAACCTTTGAAAGGCTGGTTGGTACCCTTGCCTTCAGACCTGAACTGGTTTCTTTTGTATTCAACCTTAAGTGGTTCAGTAGTTTAAAACCGTAGCAGTTACATTTTTCAAAGCAAGTAGAGTTGAAACCCAGTAAAACCCCAGAGAAAGAAGGAAGATGGATAGTAAGGGTTTACTCCTAGGTGATCCCCAGGGGGTTGGGATATTATCACAGGAAGAATGATATATAAAGAAAAGAAAAGCTATTCCTTGTAATCAGTCTTCCACACCCCCATAGGCCATATTAATTATCATGGGAATCAAGGGATATTGAATTCAGAACCAGAATGCAGCCATCAAATGGAAAGACTGTACGTAGGTAGAGGCACTGCTCTCTTTCGGTGGAGAGGGTTTTCTCTCCTCTGCCATTTTAGGGAATAAATCTACTCACTGGATGTGTATTCTTTTAAGCTACTCCATATAAAAGATAATTCACATAACTCAGATAATACACACAAATATGCAGAAGAGAGAAGACTGAATTAATGGTAAGAAAAATCACAAAATATTTAGACAGAGACTGGGACAGGTAGACAAGGCAAGGTTTTAATAATAGAAACTGATGTGAATTATTTTAATATAGAGATGCTAAAATAATAATTAACTTCAGTATCTTGTATTGATGTGGTTTAGGGGTACAGGGATCCCAAAATTATTGAGGTACATGGCGGAGTTGTCTGGAAAGCCAAATTCTTGGACTCAAGCAGACTTCCAGTCAAGTGACAAAAAGTTTATCATAATGCTATATGGAGGGCAGAGCTCTTTAGGGAACTCACAACTTAATAGGAGTGATGTTAAAACATATAGGAAAGAGTTAATGCTTTGTATCCCAATTGTGCTAATTAGGTGGTTCAGGGTGAGATCAAGTCAGCTCCTAAAGGAGCATAGAGTTTCTGTACATTGGGCACAGGCGTCATTCACTACTGGCATGGCCATCGTGTTTGTATAAGATAGCCTCCAGAGCTGGCATCTATAGCTTGGCCTCTGGATTGTATGGGGTAACTATGAGAATCAGTACATGATTCTCACATCAGTTCTGCTAGTACAAGACAGCGCTGTTCATACAAGGGAAATTCTACAGAGGTCAGCTTTGCCTCACTTGTGTTACTGTCTTTGGACCATATTGGGGAGAGATATGGTCCTAGGGCAGGAATCTGAGCACACTATCGGTATCATGGGGACAGCTCTTCTAGATTAAAAGAAAAATTGTCTCCCTATAACTATTCAGTTAGTTTGTTCAATTTGTGATTAAAAATCAGATTGTCTTATAGGAGTATTATCCTTTAGAAAATGGTTTTTACACTATGTGATGTGAATTTCTGGAAATTATCTTCTCCCTAGAAAAAGTAACCTTAGAGGTCAAAGAAAGGGAGATAGATACATAGTTGTATAAATAAAAAGACCCTTTGTCTGTATTTTATTCAACAAGATAAGCCTACAGATTCATTCTTGAAGAGCCTGCACTATCTTGTATATCTTCAGTTCCACCTGGATCTTCTGCTGGGATTAACTGGAAATCCACACCACAGATACTTTATATGTGTATGTATACATTTGTGTATATATGTGATGTCTATACACATGCACATATACACACTTATGTATCTTATCCTGCTGAAAATCATCAGAATTTTCCTAAGGCAATTCAAATGGAAGTGATTTCATTTCCTGGCATGGCTCTGGTATACTGTCCAGGTTTTACATGCCTTCAGTTTGTTAGTCAGTCTAATACCTCTTCTCTTTCACACTTTCCTTTAGAGCAGTGGTCCTCAACTTGTGGGTTGCGACCCCTTTGGGGTCAAAAGACCCTTTCACAGGGGCCACAGGAGTCACAGGGGTCACCCAAGACCATCAGAAAACACATATTTCCGATGATCTTAGGAACCTCCTCTATGTGTCTCCAGGCGAGTCTGCCCACATGCAGACACACCCACATGCATCTATTAAAGGGTCGCTGTATTAGGAAGGTTGAGAACTACTGCTTTAGAGCCTCCCAAACACTGAGCTAGCTCTGGCAATGGGTGCATATGGAATTAAATCCTACTCTACCAAAATGGTTTGATCAGATTAAATACAGGAAACACTCCCACTAGAAGATACCAGATATTTGGTGACTCCTATGACAACAAGGCTAACTAATGGGAACCCCAAGATTTCTCCCTCCCCTACAAATCATCTGATGTTCTGTCCCAACTCAACCTCTCAAATTTCAAAAAAAAGTTTCTGAGCAACCTTACCTGTTAGGTTCCTTTTTTCTGTCTATATTGTTACTCTAAGGTTGTATAAATCACTAGAAATATTCTGCAAAGTTGCCAGCCATTTGACTGCCTCTCCATCCATAAGTGCTAATTATTATCATTATCATTATTATTATCTTCTAGCCTTATTTATTGACCATGACAGTCAAAGGGATCTAGGTGGAAGTAATTACTCTGCTGGAGGATTTTAGGACCTCTGGATTGTAGAATTCCCCAGCACCCTTCCTAATAACCCTCTGAGATGGATAAAGTCCCATTAGCTGCCTTTTATAGATAAGAACATTAAGGGCCAGAGAACTTAAATGTGCCTAACAGGTTGTAAATTCCATTACCATTACACAAGTAGGTCTTTTAAGTCTTAAGTTCCACAATATTCTGCTTCTTATTCAGCACCCACAACTTGCTGATCACAAAGGCTAAAAGTGGCTGGGTGAGATTTTAGGCTGCATTCCAAGAAGTGTAAATTGCCTTCTGTCCTCTCTCATAGAGGTAGAAACCTCAGAGGCCACTTAGTCCAACACTCTCATTTACAGAAAAGTAAACTAAGACCCAAAGATATTAAGTGACTTACTCAAGGAAATACAGTCAACGTCCTTGGGATTTGGACCTATGGCCTCTGACTTCAGAGATATTTTTCCTTTCGCAAATCAGGAAAACACTGACAAGCTCAGTTACATTTGGTAAAAAGCTATCAGGATGGGAAAGGACTTAATTATCCCATGTACTGATTTAGTTGAAGGAAAAAAAATGTGATTAAGAAAAATATGTTAAATATCCTTCCTCTTCTTCCAATTTTCTCTCCACCATCCTTTATACATATAAATACATACACATACATGTATATAAATATATATATATATATATATATATATATGTATGTATATACTTTAGCCAGTTGGCTTGTTGTTGTCCTTTGTTCTTGAAGAGGACCAAAATGACATCCCTATGTTAGAATCAAATTATAATGAATCCAAGTTTGCCTGATCAGACCAATAAGAACTCAGAATAGTCTACCACAGGTCGGGCACAAATAGTGCATGTGAACATTTGAAGTGAATTCTCTAAATTTGTGCATCTCACATGTCTTTTGAGCGACTTCAATTCTGCTTTGCTCATAAAGCATAGCACCTTCTCTGCTGAGGGCATGCCATGGTAGGCGGCCCTGTGCCAGTGTCTCCCATCTCACAGTCAATTCTAAAGTTCTCAAGAGAGAGACCTTGAGAGTATTCTTCTATTGCTCCTTCTGACCACCATAGGAGTGCTTGCCCTGTGTGAGTTCTTTTGGGAAGCAGACTTTTGGCATTTGAACAACACGGCCAGCCCATTATAGTTGTGCCCTCTGTAGTAGAGTTTGAATGCTTGGCAGTTCACTTCCAGATGCACATATTGCCAGAGCTAGCTCAGTGTTTGGGAGACTCCAAAGGAAAATGTGGGAGAGAAGAGATATTAGACTGACTACCAAACTGAAGGTCTACAGAGTGATTGTGTTAACCTCATTGTTGTATGCCTTTGAAACCTAGACAGTATACCTGGATCATGCCAGGAAACTGAATTGCTTACATTTGAATTGCCTTGCAAAGATTCTGAAAATCGCCTTCATGATAAGATATATATATATATATATATGTATATATATGTATATATACGTATATATGTATATATGTGTGTGTATACATATATATATGTGTGTGTGTGTGTGTGTATATATATATATACATATGTATATATATATATATACACACACATATATATATGTATATATGTATAACAAAGAGGGTTAAGTGACTTGTCCAGGGGAAAATAGCTAGTAAGTGTCTGAGACTGCATCTGACCTTAGGCATTCCTGATGCTAAGCCCAGATCTCTATCCACTGTGCCACAAGCTGACTGTTAAGGCATGTCAATATAGAAAAATAATAGGACCAGGCTCCCTGGATAAGGGAAAAGAATTCCCACTGTATCTCGCTGGCTTTGTTAGGAATGAACATTTCTGGCAATGGAGTCTAGAAAATCCTAGAATGGGAAAAAGAAAGTGGGAGGAAGAAAGACAATACTTCTTGGAAAGAGACATTAGAAATTAATATGCCTGAAATAATGGATGATGTAGTGGGAGTAGAGGGGTTTAAAAAGGAGGGAGGCTCACCTCAAGATGAGTAGAGCAAAATATCCAGAAAATAGGTGTGGCCCATTGTAGGAAATAATTACCAAAATCTGATATAGAAAAACAAAGATACAAAGCCCACAATTATTTCAACAGATGCTTGAAAGGCCTATGGTGAAACATGTAACATAAGGGCATTAAGAAGTACAAACATGGAAAGACCTTCTCTACTAGGATCAAAAGCATGTGTGTGAACCTAAGAGCTAACTTCATTGAAATGGAAAATGCTAGTAGCTTTATCAGTATAAACAGTTGTACAGCAAAGTTGTTCCCTCTTTTTATCATTATTTGATAGAAATCTGGCTTGTAGAATAAGATGAGATAATCAATGGGAATCTCATCCATGAGTAATCTCATCCATGAGTTTTGGGGGTGATAATATCCCATTAACCCCTGGGGCTAACCCTACAACCCTGAAGTAGAGTAGTAGTAATAAGCTTCCCTTTGAGGATCTGCCATATTAATATTAATGGAAGGTAGGGAAGTTGCACTGGAGGGGGTGCTATACTTAAAAATATTAAAGAATCTGCAAAGAACCTAATAGACTTCCTCAGGGGTATTGTTGTTCAATTATTTCAGTTGCATCTGAGTCTTCATGACCCCATTTAAGGTTTTCTTGACAGAGAGACTGGAGTAGTTAGCCATTTTCTTATCCATCTCATTTTATAGATGAGGAACTGAGGAAAAGAAGGTTAAGTGACTTGCTCAAGGTCATGGGTTAAGTGACTTACACAGTGTTACACAGCTAGTTTCTGAGACTGGATTTGAACTCAGGAAGGTAAGTTTTCCTGACTGAAGGTCCAGCACTCTGTCCACTGAACCACCTAGCTACCTCTTCCCTCAGGGTAGGAGATTGTAAATTAAGTTCACAAAAAATGTCATCAGCATTTCTTTACAATATTAACCAAAGCCAAGAGAAATTATATGTGAAATTCTATTAAAAATGATTACAGAATATATAAAAATATGTGGGTTAATCTACCAAGACACACATAATATTTACATACCTATGCATATATCTATATGGTTATGCATATATATGTATATAGTATAGAAATGCAACTACAAAATACCTTTTCTTTAAAAAAAGGAGACAAGGGATTAGAGAGATTTCCATTGCTCATGGTTAGATCATGCCAAATATTGTTAAAAGTATATTAAAGCAAAAATAAAGATTCAACACAAGAAGGATACTACAGGATTTGAAAAGGAAAAAAAATGTCCCTGTTTTTATAAATGGGAAGACAATCAGGTTTATTAGCTAGAAATCATTAAATTCAACTTGCAAGGTTAATGAATCAGCAGATTAGTGGAATCAGTATATTTTGGTTACATAAGGTTTAGCAAAACATTTGATAAAGTCTGCTAGCCTATTATGCTGGCAAAGCAGAAACATGAGCTAGCTAGACAGTACTACAAATACATGGATAAGATATTGATTGAATGGCCAAAACCAAGAAGTAGTCATTAATGGTTTGATGCCAGCTTAGAAGACATATTCTGGAGTGCCCCAGAGATGTGGTTTTTACCCTTTGCTAGTTAAGCTTTTTATCAATATCTTGGATAAAACCATAAATCACATATTAAATCTGAAGAGAATGCAAATCTAGGAGCGAAAGCTCACACTTGACATGCTGGAACATTAGGTTAAATATAAAAAATGAAATTTAATAGATACAAATATAAAGTTCTGTACTTATATTTAAAAAACCAACTTCCTAATTACAAGACAGAGGGAAGGGGGCTAAGATTGAATCATTTGAAAAGGTCTGGGGACTTTAGTGAATTTCAAGCTCAATATGAATCAAGCATGTGATACAGTATCCAAGAAAACTAGTGCAGGATAATCTTTATCTCCAGCATATATAGATATAGGGAATACTAGTCAGACTACCATATTGTGTTTGACAGTGAGCTCTATATTAAAGGGAAAACAAAACAAAACAAAAACATTGATAATCTAGAGACTATCTAAGGGAAGGAATTTAGAATGGTGAAGGAAATTGAGTTCATACAAAATGAGGAGCTGTTAAAGGAATTGGGAAAATGTAGGAGGGGGACATGAAAGCCTGTGGTGTGAGGGTAAATGTTCAACACCCAGCTAAATTTAAATTTTAATTATTATAATTAGTTTTCTCCATTATTTTCTTAAGTGTAAATAATCAACAAAACA
>CM053594.1:154271824-154285286 GCA_028646575.1 Pseudocheirus occidentalis
ATTCATTTCTGAGAGCCAGTTTAAGCTGCCTCTAGAATGCCATGATTCATAAATGAAGTGTTATCATGTGGAAGATGAATTTGACTTGTTCTATTGACCACAGAGGACAGAAGTAGGAAAAAGAATGGGTACATGTTGTAGAGTCATATTTAGGATTCTTGTAAAGAAGAGCTTACTCAATGGTAACTGTTCTGTTCAAAGCAGCAACAGAAATCTTAATTGCCCACTTCAGTGGTCTTTTTTTCAGTCCTTATCCTTCTTGGCCTGTCTGAAGATTTTAACACTATTGATTATCTCTCTTCAACCTACTCTGACCCCCTCCCTTCACAGTATACAACCTACATACACTTTTCTGTCTGAGTTTTCATATTATGATACTCCTTTCTCTTTCTCTTGCTACTTGTCTGGCCATTTATTATTAGTATCATCTTCTGGGTTATATTTATCTACCCAAATTAAGAGTTTCTGTCATCAGAGCTCTCCGTTTTCCATTACCTCTTTCTCAACTAATATTTTTATGCAGGTGGCTCCAAGATCTATATTTCCAGCCCTGCTCTCTTGTCTAGAGCTTCAGTCCTACATCACCAACTCCCTAACGACTATGTCAAAATGTTTATCCCACAGTTATTTCAAACTCAATGCATCCAAAGAAGAACTCATTACCTTTTCCCCAGGACCTACTGATCTTCCTAACTTCTCTGTTTCCTTCAAGGACATTGCCACCCATTCTGTTATATATACCGGCACATGGTAGTTAACAAATGCCAGTTGATTGTTTGAGTGATAATTGAAGCATTATTGAATATAAATTTTAAAAAAAGTCTCACTATGCATCACTAATCACCAAGAAAATGAGGCAATTTTGTTGAAATACAAATATTTTTAAACCAGCAGTACTAAGTAGCTAGGTGGCACAGTGTCTTGGAGTATGTGTGTCTTGGAGTCAGGAACAATTAAATTCAAATTTTGTCTCTGAAATTTACTTAGTGGTATGACCTTGGGTGTGTTACTTAACCTCTCAATGCCTCAGTTTCATTATCTGCAAAACGGGCGTATGGATAACACCTACCTGATAAGGTTGTTGTAAAGCTCTTTTGAGCTAGCATATGTGAAATTCTTTATAAATCTTCTGTCCTTGTATAATGTGTTTACATACATATACTAGGTATCATAATTTTATTAAAAAAGATTATATATGAGAGTCAGTATAGTGTAACAGATAGAGAGTTGACCTCAGACTAAGGAAGAACTAGGTCTCTGATAAATCTTGGCTTTGTAACTCTAGACAAGTTATTTAAACTCTTAATGTTCTAGGCAAGTCTCTAAGATAGTGGTTCTCAACCTTCCTAATGCTATGACCCTTTAATACTCGTATGTGGGCATATCTGCATGTGGGTGGACCTGCCTGGAGACAGATAGAGGAGCGGTGTCTCAGTTCCTAAGACCATCAGAAATATGTTTTCTGATGGTCATAGGCGATCCCTGTGAAAGGGTCGTTTGACCTGCAAAGCGGTAGTGACCCACAGGTTGAGAACTGCTGCTCTAACACATCCTTCTAAAGGGGTGCCAATTAACATCAGCAGATTGAGTTTCCTTCCCTAGAACTCTAATACTAATAAAACTAGAGATCTAGGCTCTATCCCTTTCATAGACAAACTATAGACAAAGTATAAGACTAATTTATTCTAAATAACCTAAAAGCATCGGTATAGATGAATCTTTTTTAAAAAAATGAGAAAGTATCTCTACTTTATATCTACTGCATTATTATTTATCATAGAACTAGAAAACCTAGTAGAAACAATAATGGGCTCAAAGGAAATAAAACTCTTTATTTGCTTATGATCTGATGGTTCATTTGGAAAATGATAGTGACTCAGAAAACTTATTGAGATAATTAATAGTTTCAGTATTGTTATTCAGTCATGTCTGATTCTTCATAAGCCCTTTATGGGTTTTCCTGACAAAGATACTAGAGGGATTTGCAATTTTCCTTTTCAAGCTCATTTTACATTTGAGGAACTGAGGCAAATAGTTAAGTGACTTACTCAGGGTCACATAGTTAATAAGTTGTATTTGAACCCATGAAGATAAATCTTCCTGATTCCAGTCCCAATGCTCTAACCACTGCAGAACCTTGCTGCCTAGTACAATAACAGGCTACAACACAAACCCACAAAATATCAAATAGCAAAATGCACTTTGAGGGGAAAGAAAAGACTTGGAATATAAAGTGAAATCACACACACATACACACACACTCACACACACACACACCAGTAATAAGGAAAGAATAGGTCAATAGACCAACTAGACCATAAACCATACTATAAAACAATAGTCATCAAAAAATTTGATACTGGTTAAAAATGGAAAAGATCAATGGAAAACATCAGATAAAAAATCAGAAATACTTGATAGAAATAGTTTATTACTTAATAGGCCCTCAATTATAAGTTAAAATATGTACTAAAAAATTCCAAACCTGTTCATGGCATAAAGATTAAAGATTCTATAAAAATTAGAAAACTAATAATATAATTTTCATAGTTATTGTTAAAGGGTGATTTTTTTAATCAAACAAGAGATGAACCTAATCACAAAGGATAAAGAAAATAATTTCAAGTTATATTCAAAAAGCTTTTACATGAACAAAATGTACATTCTCTATTCACCCAGCCTATAGCTAAGTTGTTTCTTACTCCTTTTAAGCTTCCTATCTTCTATAATGAAAGCTTATTTGTGTGTTTGTTTTTAGCTGTTGTCATTTTCTTTCCAATTTTCTCTGTTCTCTTAGATGCTCCTCTTCCCTTTTTCTGTACCCACCTGGGTTCTTTGCTGAATTCATGTATTGTTGATTAAACTCTGTTTCAACCTTACTTCTTCTTGTTCATGAGATGTTCATTCCCCAACTCCCCTTTCATTTTTACATATTATGACAAGTCCTCATTATGAAAAAAAATCAATTTTACTCCTTCATTTCTTCCCTAATGCATTCTTTCTCCCCCCTTCCCCCTATTTATTCCATTAAGATAGCAAAAAAATGGAAAGCACAAACTCTACCAAGGTCTGTGTTTATCTTTCTTTGCTCCCCCTTTGGCTTCTGAAGACAGAGGTTTTGAAGAAACTTTCTAATTGCCTCTTTTGCACATAATCAACATTTCACTGCATCAGAATAATCAAATACACCTACTCTCAGTTGTCTTGTTTTTCATGTCGACTTTTCAAAGCTTCTCTCTAGTCCTATTTTTCTCAATTGTGAAAATCTGAAAAAGTCCATCCATTTCCCCTTCATAAAATTATGCTCAATTTTTCAGGAAAAAATTTTTGTTGCTTGTAAGTTTCTTTTTTAATTTTGCTTCTTGGTATATCATACTCAATATTTTTTTTCCAGTAATAAAGGTGCTTCTAAGTGTTGCATGATTCTGATTTTAGTTCCTTGGTACTTGATTTCTTCCTTCCTTACTGCTTTTCGGATATTTTCTTTGAAGTTATAACTCTGGATTTTGGCCATGATATTTTTTAATGTATTCAGTTTGGTGTTATAGGAGATGATTTTTGGATTTTTTTTCACTATTTTTACTTTGCTCCAGTTCTAATAGATTTGTACAATTGTCTTTTTAGTGACTTTTTGAAATAAGGCATCCAGGTTTATATTTTTTGGGGTGAAAAAGTAATGGTTTTCAGGGAGTTTAAGAATCTATTGATTCTTATATTCTCTCTCTCCTGTCTTCCATGAGTTGATCTATTAGTATCTATCTACTTGTTGTCTCATTGCATCATTGAGGTTTGTTTGCTCCATTCTATTTTTCAGGGAATCACATACTTTGGGCAAGATTGCTCATTTTTTCCCTTGTATTAAGTTCTTTATTCTTCTTCCAAGTGTTCTAATTTCCTTTTTTCTCTTAAGTTTCAGCTCTTCTTTAGTTTCTTTTATACGTTCCTGGAATGCCTTTTGTCAATCAATTGTTTTCTTTTTCCCACCTGATTTGTTTTTCCCATTATTATTTCAGATTTATCTTTATTCTCTGAGACCTTACATTGTTATTCATCAGAACTTTAGTATTTCTTTATACTGTATGCTTTTTTTTCTACTTCATTGTTCATATTTTCCTCTTCAGTTCTTGGATTAAATCTTGTTTCCAGTATCATGGTCTATGCCCACCTCTACTGGCATGACTAGCCACAGGTACTGTCACGGGTTACACTTCTAGAGTGAGACAATCTTGTATCAGGCCTAACTTCACCTTCTTTGTAAGCTAAGAGTTTCACTGCTCTGTAGTCCTTGGATGAGAGAATGTCTGGCTGGACCCTAAACTTCTGTATATCGCTGATATAGGATGGCAATTCTGGCCTCATGACTGATCTAATCTGCAGGCTCCATCTTATGGGACTTAGCAAGAACTCCCTATTGACCTTTTCCTTGTGAAGTTACTGAACAGAGGTACTGGATTCAGACCATGGCCCCTTGAGAGCCTTAACCTGAGTTATAACTGGTTACAGGCTAAGCTGTTATGGTTACAGACCAAGACTCCTAGTTACAATGGCCCTGCTGTTTCCTTGTGCAGCTACATACTCAGAAATCCCAGGTCTCTAGGCTCCAGCCTTAGGCTTGAATCACTAGAGGATCCTTGCTATAAATGGCTCTGACTTCAGTCTGGAGTCTTAGGGCATCCCCTGACACCCCACCGTTAATTACCCTGCTGTCCTTGACCTGGTTTCCTTGAACCTTAAACGCCCTCTTGATACAGGTACTATACCATTGTGCTCTCCATAGCATGACAAAAGCACTCAGTGCTACTTTACTTTTGTTCTTTTGATTTAGGGCAATTCACCATTGTTATTATGGGTTCTCCAGAGGCAGAGATTGTTTTGACTAGAATCTTTCACTTAGTTTTTGTCTTAAATGTCCTAATAACAATAATACTGCCTTATGGTTTATTTTTTTTTATTCTAGACAGTTTAAGAAATAGGAAGACTGTTGCTTATGAAATATATTTCCCATGATGACATGTTGGAATCTGATGTGTTTCCTTTTTATGAGTCTATTTCTCAGGATATCAATGCTTTGGACAAGATAACCCATTTTCTTCCCCTCTAAATTCTTCCAAGTGCTTTAATTTCATTTTTTCCCCATTTGTATGAGACCTTCTTTAGTTTCTTCTTTCTATTCATGGAGTACCTTTGGTCCATTCATTTATGTAGTACTTTTGTCTATCAATTATTTTTTTCCTCCTGAGGTCCTGCTCTGGAATATTTCAGCATTATCTTCATCCTATGAAATTTGACATTATTATTCTTTTAACCTATAGGGGTTTGCACTGAGCAGATGTTATAAGTGTTGGTGTAGGGGACTAATTCCCCATTTTTTTCTAAACTCCATCTAGGTGACATTCTTCCTGATATCCTGGCATTTCTTTGGTTGTGATGTCTTCTTTCTTTCTTTTTTTTTAAATTAACTTTGGTTTACTTATAGTTTACATCATTCCTTTCCACAAGATTTTGAGTTACAAATTTTCTCCCCGTCTTTCCCATACCCACCACCCCAAAACAGAGATCCCACTCTATACCCCCTCCCCCAATCTGCTCTCTCTTTTATTCTCCCCTCTGTATCCACCCCTCTGACTTTCTGGTAGGGCAAGATGGATCTCCCTATACCCCAGTGCTTGTATATCTTATTTCCCAGTTGCATGTAAATAATAATAGTAATAATAAATTTTTTTTAAACATTTGATTTTAAAACATTAAATTCTAGGTTCTTTCCCTTCCTCCCTCATCACCTACCCCCACTGGAAAGACAAATAATTCAATACAGGCTGTATATGTGTAGTTATGTTAAACAGCTCCACAATGGACATATTGTGAAAGACTGACTATATTTCTCTCCATTCTATCCTGCCCCCACACTTGTTCTATTCTCTACTTTGTCTCTGTCCCTTCACAAAAGTGTGTGCTTCTCACAACTCTCCCCCCTACCCTGCCTCATCTCCATCATTCCCCCCTCGTCCCCTTTCCCCCTACTCTCCAGTATGGCAAGATGTCCAATTTAGAGTGCATGTCAATCCCTCCCTAAGCCAAATTCAATGAGAGTAAGGTTGACCCTTTCCCTTTTGCCTTCTTGTTCCTTCCCTCCATTGTAACAGTTGTCCCTTGCCCCTTCTATATGAGATAACTAACCCAATTCTGTATCTCCCTGTCTCCTCTCATTATAATCCTCTCCCATCTCTCAATTTCACCTTTTAAAATATCATCCCTTCCTATTTAATTGATCCAGTGCCCTCTGTCTATGTATATCTGTACACGTATATACATACACTTCACATATGTATTCATATGAATATATACCCTCCTATATAGACATATGTGTGTGTGTGTGTGTGTATATATATATATATATACACATTTATATTCCCTTCAACTATCCTCATACTGAGAAAAGTTTCCTAAGTTACCATGATCATTTTTCCAAGTAGATATGTAAATAGTCCAACTTTGATAAGTTCCTTATGATTTCTTTTCTCTGTTTACCTTCTCATGCTTCTTGTAAATGTCAAACTTTCTATTCAGCTCTGTTTTTTTTTGTCAAAAATGCTTGAAAGTCCTCTACCTCATTGAATGACCACATTTTCCCCTGAAACGTTATATTCAATTTTGCTGGGTAGGTGATTCTTGGTTTTAATCCTAGCTCCTTTGATCTCCAGAAAGTCACATTCCAGGCCCTTTTATCCCTTAATGTAGAAGCTACTAGATCCTGTGTTATCCTGACTGTGTTTCCACAGTATTCAAATTGTTTCTTCTTGGCAGCTTGTAATATTTTCTCCTTGATTTAGGAACTCTGCAACTTGGTTATAACATTCCTGGGAGTTTTCTTTTTGGGATCTTTTTCAGGAGGTGATCAGTGAATTCTTTCCATTTCTATTTTACCCTCTGTTTCTAAACCATCAGGGCAATTTTCCTTGAGAATTTCTTAAAGGATGATTTCTAGGTTCTTTTTTCATCATGGCTATACAATTGAGCCTAGATTTATGGTCTATGCAAAATGGTCCAGTGGAATTACAGGTGACTGTACAGGATGAATATGCAAACTGGAGTTCATGGCAAAAGCAACAAAGCTGAAATGTACCCTTAGGATTTTGGTCTAGGAAAATCCCTTCATCTGGAGTTCAATATACATCTTTTGAAAAACAGTTGTTAGCTGCATGTTGGGCTTTGGTAGAGACTAAACAACTGACTGTAGGCCATGAAGTATTATTAAGGCCTGGAATCCTAATTACGATCTAGGTAATAGATACCCCAGATTCTCACAGAAATGGACATGCGCAAGAGGCTAGCATAATTAAATGAACATGTTATATTCAAAATAGATCTAGAACAGGCAAAAGTGGAGTTTCTTTTCTACATGAATGTATAGCAAATATGGATACTGAGGGAAATGATACACTCCCTGAACCAAAGCAGCAGTTGGTACAGTCATTGGTAAAATGGAATGAGGGATATGAAGAATTAACATAACAACAAAAGAAACATGCATGGTTTACTGATGGGACAGCAAAATGTTTGGACCACAAAAGACACTGGAAAGCAGCAGCCTATAGCCGATGTACTAGGCAGACTTTGGAAAGTACTGGGACAGGTGGAAGTAGTCAATATGCTGAACTTATGGCAGTACATCAAAGTCTGAAAATAGAATAAAGAAGACAGTGTCATATATTTACTGATTCATGCATGGCAGCTAATAGGTTAGCTACATGGATGTCCACATGGAAAAATCAGTTGAGAAATTCATGGCAAACAAGTCTGGAGTGAAGAATTATGGGAAGATAATGGGACATGTCTTTGATTACTAACTTGTCAGTGTTTCATGTTGATGCTCATGTGGCCCTCACCACACCAGAACGTGAGTACAATGCACATGTTGATCAACTAGAAAAGATTGGTACTCAACATATTGTCCCTATTCAGACACCAACCGATGATCTGGTACTAGCAAAATGGGTCCATCAAATGGCTAGTCATTTAGGGGTTCAGGCCATGCACCAATGGGTACAAGATGAAGGCATTTGTATCTCTCATTCATTGTTAAAATGGGTAGCAGAGAAATGTTATATATGTCAGTTGGAAAAAGAACAAACTGTTCCTCAGGTAGTATCTAGAGAGATAGGAAGGGGAAAAGTTCCAGCCAAAATTTGGCAGAGAGATTATATTGGACACATACCCTAATATAGAGGATGCAAATTTATATGTCCTTGTGTTGACACCTATTCAGTGTACTAATGGCTTGTCCATATAAGAATGTGACCCAGAAAAACACCTGTAAAACTAGGTATCATGTCTATATTGTGAAACACCAATGCAGATTCAAAGTGACAATGGGTCACATTTCCAAGGTAATGAGATGAAGAGATACTGTGTTTTAACAATGTAAAATGGACATATATTTCATCTTATCCACAATCATCTGGGTTAATTGAAAGAATGAATGGATTATTTGAAAGAACAGTTAACGAATTTAAGTTATAATAATTTCTATCAACACTGGAAGGCTAATTTGTTCACTTCTTTATGTAATTTGAATAGTAGACCATTGAGAGGAAGAACATCTCTAGCTAGAATGATGACCCTAAATCTGGAAATTAGGAAACAACAAACATATAGGATCCCAAACATTGAGAATTGGACTGTGGGGCAAGCTGTCCCAGCACTGTATCCATGAGCACGTAGTTTGGCAGGGTATGATTTTATATTGTTTGGAGAACTTTAGGTTGGATAGAAAATAAATTTTTTAATCTCCACTGGAATATGTATGAGAATCCATAAAAATCATTTTGGACAGATTAAATCGGGATTAATAGTTCAAGGAATACACTGACTGCAGCAATAGATATTAATTATCAAGGAAAAATTATTGTGACATTCCAAAATTTAGGTGAAGAACCTATACAGTTTTGTAAAAATTATAGAATACTTCAAGTGATTATTCTTCCTTGTGAAACAATACCCTTTGGGAAAACTGACCCTCCTTATGAAATAACTATTGGAGGAACTTAAAGGTTTGGTTCTACTAATAGAATAAAATTGGAAGCTAAAGTATGAGTAAAGCAGAAGCCAGACAATGTTCCAAATGTTGCAGAAATTATAGCACACAGGAAATATAATACAACTGTTGTTTATTCAGGAGAAGGTGATTACCAAAGTGTACCCGTAACTCATATATTCTACCATGAATGAGGTTATGATGGTGGGTTCATGGACTCTAGAATTAAGGTAGATCCCATATTAACCCTTCTTCTGGTTATAGTCTCCTTGTTTCTTTTTGGCTTTATTGTCTCCTTGTTTCTCTTTGGCTTTTTGTCTTTTAAGTCTGTTTGCTAGATTTGTTTCCTGCAAACTTGGTACACTCCACCTGCAGATGCCTGATCACTTAAATCAAATGTCACCCCCCTGTCCATGACTGTGATAGCTCACTCATGGACCTAGAGTTGACTAAGCTCTGGATGCCAGCAAAAGAATTTACCTCTCAAAAGGGACCTCTTGGGGCAGGGTCAACTTTACATCCAATTTCAGCAGGAAGTATCTATGGAAAAAGAGACCTTTCCCCCTTACCCCTAAGATTTTGGGCCCTATTCATTTGAGGGCAGAATTATGGGATGCTTGTGCTCAAGCCCGACCCTAAGATATTGTTTTGTGTACTTATTTCGTGTTTTCCCTGTTATGCTGTTGTAAAGTTCTGTTGATACCAGTTGCCCCATTCACCTATGTAAATAGGTATGAAAAATCTTGGAGCCAGAAATATTGTCAATGTATTTTTGCTTAATGAGAAGATCTTTCCCATCCATTAATTGAGTCACATGGAAGCCTGAGTCACATGAGTCTGTGGTGAGAGGATCTTGTTGAAGGGGTGGAGCAGGAAGGGTAGAAGAGGAAGGGTGGAGCAGAACCCAGAGGAAGTTGGTTAGAGCAGTTAGAGCTGAGGGAGAGAGAGGAAGCAGGGAGCAAGCTGTGTGTGAGAAGGTGTTTGCTTATGGGAAGGTCCTAGCAGGGGGAAGGCTTGGGGATGGCTGTACTCCTTGAAGTGTTATTGTGTATAGATGTCTTTGTTACTATGATGAATTTAGATTTCTGGTATTGGGATTTGACTTTCTGGTGCTTGAATAAATGTTTTGGTTCTGTCTTCTATGTTTACTGTGCAATTCAGAATTATGCTGGCATATTCATAGCTGCTCTAGGTGCTGTGAATATTACATTGGTGCTACAAGTGATCAGCTGTGTAAAATTCACTGCCATTGAGACTTTAAAAGAGAGAGACCAGAGGAATTTGTATCATGAAGCAAGATGTATCTTCTACTTTAAGATGCTTGGGAACAGCAACTGCTCCTCTTCATCTAGAACAGAAGTCCCCAAACGTATTTAGCCTATTGTCCCCCTTTCAAAAAAATTACTCGGCACCCCCTGGAAATCTACTTTGTTTAAGCTTTTAACAGTCTTTTTGAAATTTGAATCATTTAAATTATGTATTTTATATATATTTAAAATGGCACATTTTAGGGGTGGCTAGGTGGCACAGTGAATAGAGCACTGGCCCTGGAGTCAAGAGGACCTGAATTCAAATCTGGGCACAGACATTTACCACTTAATAGTCATGTGACCTTGGGCAAGTCACTTAACCCCAATTGCCCTGTCTTCCCTCTCCAAAAAGCAAAAAATAAAAGAAAAAATAAAGTGTTTAGCACAGTGCGTGACACATAAGTGCTTATTCACTTGCTTCCCCCTTTGAGTTTCCTTATCTGTAAAACGGGAGAATAATACCCACCTTCCAAAGTTACTGAAAGGATGGAGTGAGATAATATTTTAAAAGCACTTTGCAAACCATAAAACACCATGTAAATACTGCTTCCTCCTTTTTCTTTGATCACCAGCTTCATTATTATTAGGCATGGTATCCAGTCCCATCACTATCCTATTTGTTATAATTTCCTCTTTATAATCTACTGACTTTTAATGTCCTTCCTAAAAATGTCATTCCTGAAAATGAATGCAGCACTGCAGATGTGTTAAGATTAGGGCAGAACACGAAATACTTCTCTTTACTTCTTGATATTCTACCTCTCATTAGGTAGCCTATGATAACATTAGCTTTTCTAACCTGCATGATACACTATTGATCGCTCTGATCAATTTACTAAAACTCCCAAACCATCTTGAACACAAATATTTGCCTAACCGCGTCTATTAGGAGTAAGGATCCACCTTTCACCTGCATCTAAAGTTAGTTTTCTCTGAAAGGCTTAGAAAACTGATTCATGGCACCTGATTGGCTCCTTCCTCACCTGATTCTTGGTTATCTAAAGGCTTAAAAAGTTCTTGCATCACAAACTTAGCTTTGGTGCCCCTTTGACTTAATGGAAGTCTGAAGACCACACCATTCACCACACCTAACCCTGATAATCACAAAAATATCAGAGTTGCTATGTGTAGGGAAGCTAAGTATTACTGGATCTTTATTGTATATCCCTGCTGTGTTAGGGTAAAGTAAACTTTTTGTTATTAATGATTCCATGATTTGTGAGCATTTGTTTTCATGCCAACATTTAACTTCTACATGATATTTGTGTTATGTCCACCATCCTTCTCCACTTATGAAATTTATATTTTTTTACCTCAGTGTGAAATGTTTATGTCTAGGCAACTGTTGAGACACTTCTTTTAAATTCTTACTGTCTTCCCACATTTAAAACTTCTTAACTTTGTGATTTCCAAAAATTTGATAAGCATGCTATTTATATCTCCATTCTAGTTATTGGTAGATATATTAAACAATTCCAAATAGACCCCAAGGATACTCTACGAGAGACCTTCCACAAAGGTGACATAAGCTCATTAGCAAATACTCTGGCTAGAGTCATAGATTCTATTAAATAATTGACCATGAATCAGGGCATAAAATCTCACAAATAAATGCAGGAAAACAGAAATATCAAATAAAACCTTTTCAGACCATAATTTAAGAAAAATTGCATTCAATAAAGGATCATGGAAACATGGATTAAAATTAATTGAAAACTAAATAATCTAATCCTAAAGAATGAGTGGGTCAAAGAACAAATCATAGAAACAATAAATGATTTCACTAAAAATTAGAATGACAACATACCAAAATTTATGGTATGTGACCAAAGCAGTACTTAGGAATTCACATCTCTAAGTGCTTAACATCAAAAAACAGAGAGAGAAGATCAATGAACTGGCTGTACAATTAAAAAAATTTTAAATCTCCAATTAAACTCCAAATTGGAAATACTGACAATTGAAGGAGAAATTAACACAATTTAAAGTGAAAAAAGCCCCATTAAACTGGATAATAAAATTAGGAGCCAGTTTTATTTTAAAATATAATAAAATCAATAATATTAGGAGAAGTATTGGCATAATTGATCATATCAGTAAGAAAAACAACAAAAATGCTATAATCATCTCATCAGATGCTGAAAACAAAGCTTTTGATAAAATGCAACACTCATTGATCTTACAAACGTTAGAAAGAATAGGAATAAATGGAACTTTCCTTAAAATTACAAGTAGTATCTATCTAAAACCAAAGGTAAGCATTATCTCTAATGTAGGTAAGCTAGTAGCCTTCCCAGTAAGACTAGGAGTAAAGCAAGGATCTATTATCACCCCTATTATTTAATATCCTAGAAATGCCAATTATAGGAATAAGACAAGAAAAATAAATTTAAAGAATTAGAACAGGCAATTAGGAAACAAAACTCCTGTTTTTTTTTGCAGAAGATATGAAGTTACACTTTCATAATCCTAGAGAATCAACTAGAAACTAATTCAAAGAATTAACAACTTTAGCAAAGTCACAAGATACAAAATACATTCAAATAAATCATTAGCATTTTTACATATTACCAACAGAGTCCAGCAGGAAAAGCTAGAAGGATAAATTCATTTTATTTATTTATTTTTATGTAACAAATTTTATTTGTTTCTTGTTTACACCATTCATTTTCATGAGATTTTTGAATTACAAATTTTCTCCCCGTCTTTCTCCTACGCCAACCCCAAAACGGTGATCCTACTATAGAGCCCCTCCCCTGGACTGCTCTCTAACTTTCTGGTATGGCAGGGAGGATCTCCCTGTCCCAGCACCTGTAGATCTTAATTCCTAGTTGCAGGTATTGCAGAGCTTTAAATTCTAGATTCTTTCGGTTCCTCCCTTGTCACCCACCCCTGCTGGAAGGACAACCAATTCAATACAGGCTGTGTAGTTGTGATTATACAGAACATCTTCATAGTGGACATATTGTGACAGTGATCATATGTCCCTCCTTCCTATACCTCCCTCCTTTGTTCTGTTCTCTACCCTGTCCCTATCCCTTTATTAAAGTGTGAGCATCCAGCATCCCTCCCCCAGACCCTGCCCTCCCCTCCATCATCCCGCCTTTCATCCCCACAT
>CM053594.1:154285786-154303958 GCA_028646575.1 Pseudocheirus occidentalis
GTTAAGCAATAAAATTAAGCAATAAAATGCCAACTTTTAAAAATGCTACTACAATTATTAGTATGGGCCAAAGGTTAACAATAGCATTTGCTTTAAAAAAAAAAAAAAAAAAACACCTTGCAGTGTCCGTAAAGCTAGGTCTACAGAGGATTTGGAGATGCCACCACTCCACATTATACTTGAAGACCAAAAAAAAAAAAAAATCTACTTGTAACAATTAATTGCATTTGGCAGAAGGTGAGGTATTTAACAATAGAATTATGAACGTCCAAAGCTTGAGTTTTTTGTATGCTCATCATTACTATTAAAATGAAATAGACTGTTGAGCATTAAACCATAATTTTTACCCTTTTTAATTTAAGGGAAGTGCTAAAATGTATTTTATGATGGCTTAGGTGCTGTTCAGTTTTCATAAGATCAGATTATAAATACCCACCATGATTTTTCAGAAAACGAAACTGATGGTTAGTTTCTTTTTGCAGTCACAAATAAGAGACTGCCGACTCTCATCTTCTAGATTGATGCAATGCTGCCACCATATGGTAAGGACAACAAAGACGAGCACATTAAAAACTAGTTTTCAACAGGACTTCACTAATTCCTATATAAAAGGGACTTTTAAAGTCCCACAGACAAGCAATATGTGACCTTGAACTGAAGGGCAGAACGGAACACACAAGGAGGGCAGTAAGCACACGTTTCAACAATTTCTATACAGGGAAAACTCATTCCTTTGGTTGCAGGCATTTCTCAGATTTAGATATTAGAGTTCTAAAACATTATTTTCTTTTAACAATTTCCCTGAAATTTTAATCTGAGACAACATTCAAAGCTCAAAGCCAATCAGAAGAGCTGTAAAAAATGTTGACTGTGCTATTGGAATGACACTGAAACGAGTTTCTAGGAAAACTCAGTATTCAGAGCTAAATTGCTTATGGCTTCAGGCAGGAACTTAGTATTGAAGCTGTGAGTCAAGATAACAATAGCAATAATATTCTTAATTAGAATACAAATCTTTTATTTTTGTATTGGGGAATATGCTTTGAAAAATAATTTTCAAGAGATAAAGCAGCATTATCTGCCAAGTTCATTTTAAAAAATGGTGCTTGAGGCTTGAATATTGAGAAAGGTAGGTGTTTAAATTCCTTCATGAGGATTGAAATGCATATATATATATATATGAATTGGAGTTTACCTTTTATGTATTTTTTAAAAAGCACCTTGGCATCAGACTTAACAATAATATTACTTTGCTCCTGGCAGCCTGTTGTATTTACTAGTATTAAGGCTTTTGTGAAATCTTATGATTCTGTACATTGAAATGTGCCTCTATTTGGAAGCCAAATATTTCTTTTTATAGCAGTAGAGAAAGGACCAATTTCCCAAAGAGACACTTGAGAGGGGTGGTACAACACCCTTCTAAGTTCAATAGGTAAATGTCTTTTCACCTTTGGTTTGCATCCATATATTTAATATGAAACTACTGACTTTCAAGCATTAAAAAAAAAAATCCTAGTCATGTCGTTTATTTTTGTTACTCATTAATAGATTTTAAATATTAAGAATTAAGAGGCAAATGAGTTTTCTTACTTTGATGATTAGATTTCCTGGACAAGTATTTTAAAACATTCACTTTTAGCCTACAAACCCAGAATATTGTTTGTTTATTTGGCATACCCAAACTTTTTTCCATAGTGAAGAAGTAACATTTCTGGACATTTTCAACAGTGAATGGAAAGAAATGTCATCAACAGAGATTATTTCCCTTTGATGAGAAAAATAGATATGTATAAACTGAGTTTTTCTAGAAATATCTATAAGCCACCTTTATATAACAGTGTAATACGTCAGCACGTTATATTGTTTCCTTGTCACATTGTTCTAAGAAGAATATATATTTTCCCAAGATTACACACTTACTATCCACCTTTACATATATATTTAATTTTTTCATTTTTGAAATAATGAAATTTGATATATATTTATATATGTGTATCTACAAATAGAATATGGTCAAAGTTCATGCCTTTTAAAAACATTTTCATGTCTATTAGTTTAGATTAACACTGTGAGTCTAACTTATCCAACATACCTATTTGCCTTGATTGTAATATTGCATATTACATTTGATTGGGCCTAACTTCTGTGATTGTGATTCTGATCAGTCTGTTTTTCCTTTTAAATCCTTACTTTCAGGTTTTGGACTTTGTGTCTTTGCCTTGACATAAAATTTGGAAAAAAAAATCAGGCATTTCAAACATTTTGGATCCTTGATATCATTAAATGAAGCTTAAAATTCAAGCAAAGAACCATAAGGTAATGAAAATAGCACTTTTCCTCTACTGTCTTGAGGTCAATAAGAATATGGCATATAGTTGTTATTTCACAACCAGAGAAACCAAGGCACCAGCAATTAAGCAGTTACAAGACCAGTGATTCAGAAGAAGTGCTAGTAGAAAAATTCTTTGTGTGCTAGAAAAAGAGCCCAAAGTCCAAATATTTTTAAATTGCGATGTGATCTGTTCTTTACCCTGAATTTCTTTTCTCTTGAGTATTTAAGTCAACTCGTAATGTTATTTTAATGTCTTTTTTTTAAAGTTTTTAATAATGTACCCATCAGGTAAATGTACTTGTCATGATTGAATTCAATGGATTATAATGACCTTTTATCTTTATTGCAAAGCTTTAGATCATAGTAGGCAGGGCTGGTTTAAACAGCTCCAGATCGGGAATGTTTTCTAATTGAAAGTCTTCATCAATCTTTAATGACAGCATTATTATCATTGTCGAATGTGTTCTACCTCTTGCTCTTCCTTCTCTGAGCCATTTTTTTAAGTAGGGTCATGAATGTGTGTGCACATGAAGGTTAAGGGAATGGTGACAGCTGTAAACTAGGTGTAGTGAAGGTACAGCCACCTTCGCTTTTAACCAGCAACTCCTAAAAATACTCACCTTTAGTCTTTCTCAAGGGACTCTAGTCCCTTGAGCTGTAATCCAACTCCAGAGGTAAAGACAGGATGTTTAATTGTCAATGATGGTGTAATACCACATATGAAGTTTAATAACTTCATATATGAAAAAGCTTTACTTTATGCCCAATAATTAACACATTTCCCCAAAACATTTATGAATAACAATAATAGTAGATGGAAGTACCTAGGTCAATATACTCATGGACTTGCTTAAATTCTGATATATGCCCCTTTTTAAAAGAAAAAAACCAAATAATTATAATAGTTCAACTAAAATTTTACTATTAATTATTTTGTATGTATACACATATAATTTTGGTGCCTATGTATGTGTGAATACTTGTGAACTAAAAGGTATATGCATCAAATATACACATATAGGCACAAATATGTAAAACATATGTATATGATTGGGAATTTGTACTTTTTCCTCAAGATTTTTCATATGAATAATAAACTGTAAGAAATAGTCATTTGGAAATTGGGGACATTTTAAATGTTAGAGATCAAAGATATATTGCCACTGAATAAAGTAATCCCATTGCTGGAATGGCAGATCTAGCCTAACAATAAGAACATGAAGAAATTAATTTCCATTGCATTTTATTTTATAGATTTTCATCATTCTCTTTAGTTAATCGGTCTCAGTGTCACTAATTGAGGTAGCACTTGCCCAAAATAAATATTTCTAGCTGCCTTTGCTCTGGTTGCATCATTGTGAATAATTCATAAGACAACAAGGCAGAGTTTTTAATTGATAGTGATTAGTGAACTTTCTAAATCTGTAAAACTTCAACGGGCTTAAGCTTCCAATAAATGCCAGAGTCTATTTTTATTCTCCAGTCTCTATTTAACAGAAAGGCAAATGCATCAGCCTGCAGCTGCTGATGCTGCAAACACCAAAAAAGGTCTTTTATTCCACCTACAGGGTGGTAGGAGGGTCATTCTGCATCATCACTCAGAGACTGTAGTGTGCATTTTTGACTTGGCATTCTCAAATTAAAGGGAAAACAATGGACTTTTCCAGTAAAATGGTACTTTGAGAACTGCCAGCTTTCTATCACTAGTCTTTGGAGGGGATTGTGGTAGATTGAGGAATGGTTTGCTGTTAATGATGCAATTTTCTTGCTTTAACAACAAGCTTTGCATGTAATAATAAACACCAAGGAATAGAAGCCAAATTTCTAATCATTTTAGTATACTTTGGGTAAGCTGTGATGGAGACATTTAATGTTGATGGGTATTCCATATACTAATATGCAATAAAGACTTCTTCAGGCAATGATACATCTCTTTATTTTATTTTATTTAAAAGTTGACCTGAATTTCAGTTTCAAATCCCTTTTATTGAGATAAGTCATACATTTAAAAATACCTAAAGTTAATAGGAACTCTTTCTTTTTCTCCACCCCACCCCCAAAGAAATTATTAACATGATATCTACTTTCCAAAATCTGAGAATATCATTTTAGGATTCTAAAATGAACAATTTAAGTCATCCTTTTAAAAGCTTTTATTTCAAAAATATGTATTCCTTTTATTTTTTGGTAGAATCTAGAAACAGTAAATCCCATTGGGAATACTATTACCTATGTCAATAAGAATTTTTTTGTATCCAAAAATATCAGGGAACTAGTGTCATAAGTTATCAATAATTAGAATGTGCTTGTTTAAACATTTGAAGAATATTCTTTAGGAAAGTGGTCATTTCTATTTAAGTCCTACTATCTCAAATATTCACTATATACAGGAAAAAATATATGTAATTATTAAAATCAATTTAATGAGGTAAACAATATAATCTATTCAAACCTTTATAAGAGATACAAAGTGATGATAGAAAATATTGAAATATTTGCATTTTCCTATTATTTTCCCATAAAAACATAATTTTTATATTATTGATTAAATGAATGAATGATCTCATCTCAGGTCTAGCTGCTGTTGCTCAACAATCTCTTCAGTCCCTATCAGCTTCTTATCTCATTCACAATGTAGTCAATGTCTCAACCTTCTCTTTTTTGTATTCTTCCCCAACCCTTGGTCTAAATCATTGGGATCCTAATTCAACTGGGGGCTTAGGAGCTATAAGAGAGATTATCTTTTGGGTTTTTAATATTTTTATAAACTCCCCAAGCAGGGTAACAAAGAGCATAAACTCAGGCTTCACTATCCCTCTTTCCCTCAACCTCCCCCCTTCCTCAAATTCCCCACTTCGGTTTATCTCTGACAGCCTACTCTGCTCTTGAGTGAGGGGTGGAGTGGGGTATGGATTAAGGGAAAGTGATACTCCCCAGTACCTGCTAAGTCATGGGTGGTGTGGTCCACATGAATATCATCCAACAAGCCATGTCATTTTTTTTCTTTGCCTAAATAACTCCAGCCCCAAACTCCATTAGAAAAATTTTCAACTGAACTTAGTATTCCTTTGAGTATTGCCCTGTCTCTACTCCTTCACTGCTAACTGTTTTGGGTGGATAGGGCTACAAAGCAACCTGAAGCAGCTGCTTTTAGTCAATGACTCTACTTCCTCAGTACCCACTTTCTCCTCAACTCTGATCTCACAACATTACTGAAATAAAAATACTCTCTAAAGATAATCACTGACATGCTAATTCCTAATGGGTAAATACAATAGCCTTTCCTCAGTGGTGCATCTTCCATGCTGCTGCCAGAACACACACACACACACACACACGTACATTTATACAAAAACACGATATATAGTAAAATATATGTACATACACATATGTATATACATGCATATGTATGTATGTGCATATGTGTGTATGTGGGGGGTAGTGCATATGACAAAAAAGCAGATGAATGACTTAATGGCTAAAGTACAGCAAGACAAGTTCAGATCCAGTCTCAGACACTTACTAGCTATGTGACCCTGGGCAAGTAACTTTACTGTTGTGTGCCTCAGTTTCCTCATCTGTATGATAGAGAATGAAAATAACACCTATATTTTAAAAATATTTTTATTTTTATTTTTTGCTTTAATTTTTTGGAGGGGGGGAAGGTAGGGCAATTGGGGTTAAGTGACTTGCTCAAGGTAACATGGCTAGTTTTTGTGTTAAGTGTCTGAGGTCATATTTGAACTCAGGTCCTCCTGACTCCAGGACCAGCGCTCTATTCACTGTGCCACCTAGCTGCCCCAACACCTGTATTTTAGTATTACTATGAGTATAAAGTGAAATATTATTTATAAGGCATTTTGTAAATCTTAAAGTACTATGTAAACGTTAACTATTATTACTAACATCCTTAGCTAATAGTAAATATTGTACTTTGTATATATTTTTATGCAAATATTGTTTCCTTCCTGTCAAATATAAACTCGTTGAGGACAGGGCCTCTTTTCTGCTGTCTTTGTATACGTAATGCCAGACACTACTAGTTATTTAATAAAAGTTTGCTAAATGCAAATGAATAAGGAGAAGTCAGTTTGGATTTTAGGTTTTTGTAGCTTTAAGAAGTAAGAATTGTAGGCAGGCAACGTTTTTATGGGCCCGTGAATGGCTGCTACAGGTTAGCGATGGTCCATGAACTGGTAGTCGAAAACATTGGTGGGTATCACAAATTAATGTTTGTTGTATTTAAATCAAATTGGTCCTGAGCCAAATTATATCATCAAAAGACACTAGACTGTGGAAATTCTGCTTCTTTCTCATTTCAACTCTATAAACATTTACTAAAGTCCTACTGTGTTGCAATGGCCACACTGTTAAGGTAAATGATTCCACCTGTTATATTTTTCTAATAGTAGAGCTAATTAGAACAGGTAGTGAATGATGAAATTTGACATACAGTAAGAGTCTAAGACACTGGCTTTACTAAGGCTCCGTTGTACACAGCAGGACCAAGGAAAAATGGGAGGAGGGGGCAGCATTCTGAACTATAACAGTCTTAAAAATTAGGATACCTGGAATACATCTTCCCTGTCCTCCCCCCCCATTACATTTTAGGGGCCATTTCCCCACAGCTTCTCCCCACTACCCTGGCAGAGAAGGATTTCTCCTTCCCTCTTAACTTCAATTCACTCAAGATCCCTTGATCTGCCTCCTTGCTTCCATTACCAGTAATAAAGAAAGAAGGCGCTTCTTATCATAGCAGAAATTGTATCCAACTCACCACCTAACAAATTATTTACACATAAGAGATGCTTAATAAAGAGCTGTTGAATGAATGAATGAATAATTATGTAAGGGATATTTGTAAGCCATCTCTTCTTATATTAGAAATTTTCTGTATAAATAATTTGAATCTAAGTGTTTAGAACTAGGAAACAGGAAAAATAGGTGACAACAATGGAGATGAAGGCAGATTTAAATGCACAAACACATACACATACGCACAAATGTATAACATGTATATATTTTTAAAAATTCAATCAATACTCTTCTATTTCCATAATGATAGCAACTACCACTGATTCTTCCTTCATAGGATTCTCAGATCTTTCTCTTCACCACTTGAGTCCAGGCCCCAGTCATCTCCTTTTTATATTGTTGTAATAGTTTCCCCGTTTCCCACTTTTAGCTAGCCATTCTAATGTATATTTTCATCTTGTCAGTCTCCTGCATGAAAATCTAAAATTTCCCTAAATTTCAAAGTATGGAATCTAAACTCCTTCGCTTAGCAGTAGTGACTCCCTGTTGTTTATCTCTTCATAGCTTTGAATTCATCTCTCACTATCTCCTAATTTGGTCCCTTGGATCTAGTAAAACCCATCTTCACACTATCACCCCACACATAACTTGCTTATTCCTGTCTCTATGTCTTTGTTCAGTCACACCCTCCACTTTGGAAACTCTCTTCATCATTTCCAAACTGTTGTTTACTTTCTGAGGGGTACAGCTCAGAACTCTTTTCCTCAAGGAAGCCTACTTTGACTAATAACATCTTTTATGTTACATCACACTTTAAAGTTTGCAAAGCAATTTATATACATTATGATATTTGGCCCTCAATACAATCTCATTTTAGAGGTGCCATAGGTATTATTTTCATTTTATAGCTGAGGAAACAGGCCAGGAGAGTAACTTCACACAGTCCCACTGCTAATAAGCACCAGAGGACAGACTTGAACTGAAACTAGTTCTTTCTTACTCCACCTCCAGAACTCTATCCACTATTCTCCTCTCCTCCCCCCACCATTCTACCTTCTCTGTCTGTCTGTCTGTTTCTGTCTCTCTCTCTGTGTGTCTCTCTCTCTGTCTCTTTCTGTCTCTCTCTCTGTCTCTCTCTGTCTCTGTCTCTTTTTGTCTCTGTCTCTCTCTGTCTCTGTCTCTCTCTCTGTCTCTGTCTCTCTCTCTGTCTCTCTGTTTCTCTCTCTCTCTCTTCCTCCCTCCCTCGCTCCTTCTCCTTTACTGTACACAAGTCCACATGCTTTTACAATTGGATGGAAAACTACATCTTATCATGTTACATTCATTTTCTTTCTTCATGGCCACCTCTTTATCCACTTCTTTCCCTTAGCATACAAATACCACCAGACTCTAGGGTCTTATCCTATTTTGATAAACTCCTAACTGGTATGTCTCTCCAGCTTTACTCTATTCTTTCTTTAACCTATCCTTCATATAGTTGCCAAAATAATATCCTTGA
The DNA here is from genome assembly GCA_028646575.1 of Pseudocheirus occidentalis. Taxonomy (NCBI): domain Eukaryota; kingdom Metazoa; phylum Chordata; class Mammalia; order Diprotodontia; family Pseudocheiridae; genus Pseudocheirus; species Pseudocheirus occidentalis. The sequence goes on from CM053594.1 coordinate 154,294,372, forward strand.
GGTAGAAGTTTGTCCATTACATTCCTGTGCTCAAAAGCATTCAGTGGCTCCCTATTACCTGTAGAATAAAAGACCAGCCTCAGTATTTAGGGTTTCTGTAGTCTATATTGTATATTCTTTATCTCAAGTTACTCCATTTCACATCCTCTACTTTCTAGACAAATTGGATAATTATGTATTCTAAAACAATAAGATTTTCCTCTGCCTCTGTTCCCCATGCTGAGAGTACACTTCCTACTACCTAACTCAATTCTAAATTCCTCTTTTCCTTGAAGGTACATTCTCTGTGTTACTTCTTCTTCCCTGATCCCCAGCTGGAAACTATTCTCTCTATATTAAAATTTTCTTATTACACTTCAATGGAATATTTTCCCTTCATCCCCAATCACTCTCTACATTGTATTATATTTAAATAATGTGTACAGGCTATATCCTACCCTCAGCCAATACAATGTGGCTTCCTTGAAGTTAGGCGTTGTTGTACCCTCAATACCCAACTCAGTGACTTCCTTATAGCAGTCATTGCCTAGCAGTGGTTTTCAACCTGTGGGTCACGACCCTTTTGGAGGTCAAACAGAGTCACCTAAGACCATCAGAAAGCACATATTTCCTAAGGTCTTAGGAACGGTGCAGTTGGGTCTGCCCCACATGCAGATACGCCCACATATGAGTATTAAAGGGTCTCGGCATGAGAACCAGTCCTAATGTATGTTTACTGAATGCAGGTATACCTGAGTGTCCTAGTTCAGATCCATCATTTTACAGGGCAGGCAGTTGAGATATAGAGAGATTAAGTGACTGACTCATCAGGGTTGAGAGGCTACTTACAATCATTTGTAGATCATTTTATTGGAGCATATATTCTTGCCCAATTGAGAATGGAAAGTTCCCTGAGAAAAAGGACTATTTCTTTTATTCTCTTCACTCCACCATTATTTTTCCTGCTCTTCTCCGTAGTATTTCCACAGGTCTTCCTTCAGGAACTCACTAAGTTCATCTTAATTCAACCAGAATTAAATTGGAGGGGGAATGGAAGAAGGCGCAACATGCTATAGAGGTACCAACACTGACTAATCACTTCCTCTCCTGTTACTCAATTTTCACTGTGAAGAATTGTATTTACAAATACTAGCTGAATGAGTATTTGATAGTCCATTTTGCAAAGAAGCTGCTACATGGTATATCTATTGTATTTAGAAAGAATCAAAATATCCCTTGATAACAACAGATCCTCAAGGAAGAAATACAAGGGTGTGTTATAAGAAATAAAAGAATCACTAAATTCTCTGGAGAACCAAAACCATGTGTCTTTACCTATCCCTGGAAGGAAGAGAACCACAGAGCAAGGCTTTGGGTCACTGAACCGAGGGTGGTCTAAAAATAATCCCAATCAAAAGATAAAGAAAGAGTTAGAGGTTCCAAAGGAAGAAATCTGATAAAATTAAAGTGTAATAGACACTTCAAACTGTGTGATCTGACCTAATAAGTTATTAATAGGGAACCATTACTCCTCATACATTTTTTATTAGGAAGGCATTGCCTTTTTGTCAAGATTAGTGGATTATAAAATATTTGTGCTACACAATATAAATGACCCTACCTATTAATAAGTCTCTAGAAAGATATGCTTAAATTGAATTACATTAAGAAGAGAAGTGCCAACAGAAAATTAGGCATAATTAATGGGAACACATAAATAAACCAGAGATGGAGGGAAAAGGACATTCTCCTCATTGATCATTTGGAGGATTAATTGCTGATATGGCTCTAATGACATACCAACTATTACTGTTTTCATAAGGGCGATTTCATAGAAGATGAAATTCATGTAGCTATGAATATGTATTGTAATTTATAGCTGGAAGATAATTGTGTTGATCACCTACCTCTAATTAGTGGGCATAATTCTGAAGAGCTAAAAGCTACAGCTTAAAACACAATATCAAACTAGGGCTCATTAAATTCTGTTTTGATGAAGCCAGGCAGTGACTTCACAATGATTCACATCTGAGCTGCTCCCTGTGAGCTTTTCATGGGGCTGCCTAGGACAATCTTTGCTGAAGGTATCAGCATGGGCAGTATTGCTTTATCATTTTCAATGGGCAAGAATCAGTGATCTACTTAGTGCAGTGATACCTTAGAAACACAGGAAATTATTTTTCACATCTCATTCACATAATGGATAATGTGAATTGAGTGACACAGTAAATGAGCACCCTGGATCATCTCCATTTCCCCTGATATTACAGCCAGGCTTCCGATGTGCCGTTGCAGGACAGAAGTAAACACTTAAGATTCCATGTTTTCTAGTGCTCTGGAGCTTAAAGGATTAACCATTTATCAAAAATTTAGATATTAATCTCTTCTGTTACTTTTGGCTTCCTTTTGCTGAAAGTAGACAGTATGATAATGTATATTGTCTTTTTTACCCACAGTAAGCAATTCTCATTGAAAAAGAAATGTTCAACAACCAATTTAAAATAATTGCCAGAGTAAAACAAGACTAATCAGGGTTTGTGCTTGCTAGCCCAAATTATCTACACAGAGGGGGAAAGAGCTACATAAAAGTTGTGTTAGTGGGCCAGAGAAAACACAGGAGCATGAGGAAGTGAGCTCAAATTTTATTTGTCCCTACTGTGACTAGGTACTGTAGAAGCCTGCATATCATGTGGGGAGTTATTATGTGCCATATGTGCAGTGACAGGGAGAGACATCAGGGCCTGCTTCACATACAGCAATGTCCTTAATTAGCTATTTGTGTTGGGGGTGTTAGTAGTGATTGACCTTCATCTTTCTCTAACAAGTTTTTTGAGGCATGATGTATTTTTCATAGTCTTTTGAGAAGGGCTGTAAAATAGAAATAGAATTCTTTAAATGGGTAATTGTTAGAACTATGAGGCTTCAGATCGAACAAACTAATTTTGATCACTTAAAAACTGTCCTCTTTCCCGCACCCATCTGAATGGAGGAATTTCAGACTAGGGATGGACCTTGTACTACTACAGAAGACTGCATATCATTTAGGAAATCATTAAATGCCCTACATGCTGTAGGGTAGATAACAGGGGCTGCATCAATCGGCAAATGAAAGTCTATACTACGTTCTGGCAATTCAACTGTAAAACTGGAATTACCTCTGTCCTCAACGGACTTGCATTCTAATGAGGAGAAAAAAATATGTACACATCTAAAGGCTGCATCTGACTGAATAAATCAATCAAATCACTCCACCACCTTTACAAATTGCCAAGATTCTTAGTCACGATGTCTTAACCAGGTGAGAATTCTTCTTTATTGAATTACCCTATCATAGATTTTAGATTACATTTGGAAAAAAAAATTCATCAATTGGAGTGACATTGCACAAGAAATATGTTCAGATCTTCTAAGGAAATTTGGTTACAGTTTATGAGTAATCTATAAATTTTCTTTTCTTTCTTTTCTTTTTGGAGAGGGGAAGGCAGGACAATTGGGATTAAGTGACTTGCCCAAGGTCACATGACTAGTAAGTGTTAAGTGTCTGAGGTTGGATTTGAACTCTAGTCCTCCTGATTCTAGGCCCAGTGCTCTACTCATTGTGCCACTTAGCCACCCCAATCTATAAATTTTTAAGCCAATTTTGACCTGAAGAAATCTAGTTCCTGGAAAGATGGAAGAGAGAAGCTTGGGGCTTAATCTAGATAAAGAACTTTGGAGGCTTGGGGAAGGTAGGGAGAGGGAAGTAGTAGATACCTTGTCTTGGTATTGGGTTCTTCTCTTCATTCTTGGCCAGAGAAAGACCTTTTGAGCTTTGATGGGTCTAGAGGAGCTGACACTTTCCAGCATCCTAGCATCATCTTCAGAACACTGTTAGCTACTGGCCATGATCACTTCATTGGGGTCAAAGGACAGACTGAACACAGTGAAGGAAGACAGACTGGAAGCTCTGCTGTAAGCCCAGCAGCAAAGCTACACAGCACCTAAGGGGAACATCTTGGGCAACTACCATAATGACTTTCAGGAACTAGGATTTAAATCTTTTCCACCTGTTCTTTCTAATCTTAAGACTACTTTCTCCTGGATTCTACATATGTACTAGCAGAAAAGTATATCACAGACTTTTGGGTGGATTATTTTTTTGTACAAACTGTTCTTACATCTTAGTAAATATCTCTTGCTAAATGTTAATTATGTCTGTCTGACTAACTTACATAAACTTATAAACATAGTGGGATGTACCATTGTGGGGACTTATGAACTGTATGACACCAGAAAATACATACACCTGTCCCCTCTCCTCAGACTTAACCCTAGAATCCTGAGGGGAAATTTATCCAGTCTTGCTCTGGTGACCTGACATGCCAGTGTTTGTATGATATTTGGGATAAGGATTCTCAGAGCTTAGACATACTACCCAGAGATAAATAAATACAAATAGACCAATACACAGTATTTTTTTGGAGGGGGGAGCATCACAAAAAACCACATCATTTTATAGAAATGGCAGAAAGGTGAAGTGATTTTCCCCAAGGTCACTACTATTAGTGATCTGGAAGAGGGACAGAAAATGAAACTGAAATATTAAAATCAGCCTGAAATTGAGTATCAGAATAATTTTTAAAATCTTGCCTAAGGTGTAAGCAATATTAGAAAGAAGGGAAAATTGTGAATCTGCTGCAGTATGCTAGATAATGGGAATCAAGACAAAAAAGAAATCACACCAACCCTCAGTAAGCATGGTGCTAATAAAATACAATAACTTGTTAACAAGACACATCAAATTCATTGTTTCGTAAGGTTATCTCAACATTACTTAAATAATTTTCTGTGAAAATACATTGGAAGCCAGTGGTAGCTGGTATATTGACCTTAAACCTACTCTTTCCACTGAACCCAGTGATAATGCCATTAGAAAAGTTAGAGGGACCCTTTATAACACAGCAAGACCTTAGAAGTATGTTTTTTGTGGTCTTTTTTTAATGACATCTGTTATACAGTGGCTATACACTGCCAGGTGTCCAGTAAATATTTGTTGAATGAATAACTTCACAAAAAATTCAAAATAAAGTTGAGGGGATGCTTTTAGCCATGTGAATGTTGTATATACTTATTTGAGATGCCAGGTAAAGCAAAATGAAGATTAGGGAATTGAATAGCTGATAATTGAGATCTCCAACGATCTTTACCTGATAGATAGATAGCTTGCTTTGTGTATATTTGTTCGCCTGCTGTCTCCAACATTAGATTGTAAGGTCGTGAAGAGAAGGATTGTTTTTTGTCTCTTTTTGTATCCCCAGCACTTAGCACCATTCCTGGCACATAATATCCACTTAATAATTTTTTACTGATTGATTGGTTCATTGAGATCATAGGAAATTCAGTTGTTTTTTTGGGTGGGGCAGTGTGGGATTATATTTTCTTTCTATATTGTGTGTGTGTGTGTGCAATAGCCTCAGAGTAGATCTTTTCTCATTTTTTTTAAATGAATGAGAGTATAAACGGGGAAGGGTTGAGAATTGATGAATTCGTATAAATTTTAACAAGTAGCATTTTAACATACCTACCATACCATATAGTGTACTTTAGTTCTGTTTAGATGATGTTTGAAAGCACAGAATTGGCAAAAACAGTAAATTAAGTATCTTAAATCATTCATTCATTCATTCATTCATTCATGAAGTTCAATCATTCATTCTCTAAATAATGAATGAGGCCTTGCAGTTGAGATCTGTACCACCTGCTGGTGTTTTGGTGGCTCTTGTAAATAGAATTCACAGAGGCTGGATTATCACTAGTTGATTCCTGAAGTTTCTTCCAACTCTAGGCATATGATTTATGAGCACAAATTGATTAAATATATACTACATTCAATGGACTGTGTTGGAGACCGTAAGTTATGTGTGGTTAAATAAGACATAATTAGCCTCAATCACATCTTCATAAGATTTGGAATAAGAACCTTAAAACTACACTAAGTAATAACAAATAATAACAAATGTGTCTATTACTTCCCCTTCTATTCAACATCCACATACTCTTCTGTTTAACAGAATAGAATCCTAAGCTATTGTACATCGGAAATGAATTTATGTTTAATGAAAATATCCCCACAGGGTTTTCCCACCATTCATATAATACACTTTTCTACATTTTTCTTGGTCATGCAAAAATTGATTTTATGCATTCCTTTACTTTTCCTTTGAATTTAATCCCACAAAGTATATTTTTACAAGAATTACCAACTTCATCCTCAGAAATATATTATTGAATCTCCGAGATTACTATTACTAAATGGGAAACTTTTTTATTGAAAAAAGAAAAAAATAATAAAGTGACAGCTGTATTTCCAGCTTTGTCTGATTATAAGTGGCAGGGAAACACTACTAACTAGTCACTTAATTGCTAAGGCATTACAATATTCTCATCCTTCTCTGCCAAATGCGTGTACGTATTTGTACTTGTGTCTCAGAAACCTTTGCTTGAAAATAATTCTCTTTTATCCATGTGAGAACAACGAAGCAAAGAAGGACCGGGGAAGATAAGTGGAAGAATGTGTATGGTGGTGATGTGAGAATAACAAGACATGTTTCAATTCATCAAGTTCTCCTTAAGTACTGTATGTAACAAAGCCCAGCTACCAGTTCATCCCTAATTCTTTTTGAAACTACACTAAAAAGGCAGCAGTGGGTAGAGCATGGCCCTGAAGTTAGGAGGATCTGAGTTCAAATTTGGCCTCAGTCGTTTACTAGCTGTGTGTTGTTGGATAGGTCACTTAACACTATTTGCCTCAGTTTCCTCATCTGTTAAATGATCTGGAGAAGGAAATGGCAAACCGCTCCAGTATCTTCACCAAGAAAGCCCGAAATGGGGTCACAGAGTCAGACGTGACTGGACAACAACTTTTATGATTTTGAGGTAGCTGATCAACCTCCCGACGTCTCAGTTTTCTCATCTCTAAAATGAAGAGGTTGGGCTAGACGCTGTCTAAGAATTCTTCTAGGCTGGAGTTGATGAATCTATGAATTAATCTGCCTGAGTTAGCTTTGTCAGAGATAAACCAGGAAATTATTATTAGCACAGTAATATAGACTGCTGCTATAGGTGCAAGAGATTAGGATTCCCTGTCTCAGCTCCCATTTTAGCTCAGCTACCATACCAAGTGTTTCCGGGCAGAAGCACATTGCTACTCTCCCCATATACTTATGCCTTTCCAGTGTTGCAATGATAAACCCCATTCTCTGTAGTTATTAGTCTGACTTTAACTTCCATTGTATTGTGTTTACTTTCAGACCCCTGAGAGGTTCCTTCTGTGAATAATTAAGTTTTGTTTTGTTTTTTACATACACATTCTCATAATATAAAGTCACTTCATATTTATATTTTTATGGAAAATGAATGAAGTATGACATGTACAGTCAAACCAACCAACCATCCCAACTGAAGAAAGAATAATTAATCCTTTTAGACAACTAGCCACAGACTCTGAACTTTAAATTTCTAAGTTTTCTCTGTAGCGATGCATTTCCTTGGCAAAGCATACCAAAAGGGCCATATGGTCTTGTGGATAGAGGGCTAGGCTTGAAGTCAAAAACAGATAGGTTCAAATCTCAGTAACTCCTAGCTGTGACTGTGGGAAATTCCACTTCTCTGAGCCTCAGTTTCTTTATTTGTAAAATTGGGAAGATAATATTTGTTGTAAGTGCTTCATAAGACTGATATGAGGATCAAATAGGAAAATGTGTTGAAGAGCTTTGTAAATGTAAGATTAAAGGAATTTGTTGCAAACATTACATGTTTCTTTTTCCTACATGTAAAATTTTGTACATGTAGAATTAAAAGAATGTATTACAGCCATGGGGCAACTAGGTGGTGCAGTAGGCAGAGTGCCAGACTTGGAGTCATAAGACTCCTCTTCATGAGTTTAAATCTGGCTTTAGCCATTTATTAGCGGTGTGACCCTGGGCGAGTCACTTAACCCTGTTTGCCTCAGTTCTTCATCTGTTAAATGAACTGGAGAAGGAAACACAAACCATTCCAGTGTCTTTGCCTATAATACCCCAAATGGAGTCACAAAGACATGGCTGAAAAATGACTGAACATCATAACAAATTTAGGCAACTTATCCTTTCTGTTCCACAAATGTTCTCAAAGACTATCATTTACAGCTGTTGAACTACATCAGTAGAGGGACTTTCAATGGTGTGAGTAATTTCCTGATAGCTTTTAATCGCATTTAGATTTGTGGGATGCTCTTTATCCCATGTGTTCATATCTACTTAGACAAAAGTTTAAGATGTTTCTTCACTTTTACTCTTAAATCCATCCTACCCAGAATTCACTGTATGATTTTATAAAATAATAATTTAGACATACATTTCATTAGTTATCAGGAAAGATTCGATTTGTGTATACTATGTGTCTTCCTACCAAAAGAACTAGAACATTTAGGACCAATTTTTCATTGAATATCTGTAATTTAGCCTACCACTCATATTTTTAACTGCTGGATGCAGGACTTTTCTTGAGAGTGACAAACATTTGGGGGGAGGGGTGTCGAGATCTGCCTTTTATCTGTGTTCACTTAAAGTCTTGCTTTTGTTTTTTTAAATATACCTCCTCAACTCAGTGTTTGCATTGTCTACTTTAAACACATCCTGCCAGTTTAAAAAAAAAGTAGAAGATGGTTTAGAAATAAAATAGTTCTTCTGTGTTGATAAATACAGCTGGCCTGCCTTAGTGCCATGGCGGATTATATGCCAGTTCCCCCATATGTTTTGTATTACAGGCCAGCATACTAACACCAGACCACCTCACAGTCGGAATCATGAGGGTCACTGAACATTGAGCTTTTTCCGCAGTGTTTGACAATTGCAGAAACACCAGCGATAAATATTAAATAATAACTTTGTGCCAAACCACTGTGAAAATGAAGTGAGCATTCAACAGCTCTCGTAATTTCTCCTTTTATACCTGCTGTGTGGTGGTCTAGTGACTGCACACTGAGCAGCAGAATAAAATAACAGGGACAAAGGTTCAAGGCCTCTCACAGAGTTATTTTTACACTGATTGCAAGGTACACCTGCGCCGCTTTATTTAGGTTTGTGCATTTCTTTGTTTCTGCATTTATATTTAGTGGACTTAAAAGGGGGAGAAAACATTTTAAAAGCATCTATCAATACACACAACTCTTTCTGGGAAAGTGTTGTGAGGTTTTTTTTTCTTTCTATTCCTAGGAATGAGTGTGTATAAGCATGTCAGTTTCTTTACATCTAATAGATTACAGTTGAACTCTCATACAAGTATTCAAAAGATTTCTGTCATATTTGGGTAAAGAAATACTACACGTAAAAGTGTGGTTCTTTAGATATGTGAACACAAGAAAGTAAGTTCATTATTCATAATGCATTTTTTTCATTATGAAAAACAGTAGATAATTGTCTCGAAATTCAGAAAAACCTACACTCTAAAAACTGTCTCAGAATTCATCCACATTTAATCCACATTAACCTCTTTAATGTACTTTAGTCTAGCCCCTCCATATATATATCATCTCTCTCTCTCTCTCTCTCTCTCTCTCTCTCTCTCTCTCTCTCTCTCTCTCTCTCTCT
>CM053594.1:154304458-154321435 GCA_028646575.1 Pseudocheirus occidentalis
GCCCCTGTGTCAACCAGGCCAGAAAATGCTCTCCCTCCTAATCTAAGGGTCATCATAGGTCTTGTTTGTTCAATTTGCTGTGTGATGAAAGTTTCCTCCACGGACTATGGGGCAACTGAGGAGTATGCCCTGTGCTATGGGATGTAAGTGTGATTAGCATCTGTATTTGAAAGGAGAATGGAGTTGGGGATTTCATGATATATTCTAACAACCAGAGTGGCCATAGAATACGTGTCAGGGGGAGTGATAACGAGAAAAGGGGGGAGAAACCTGTGAGAGAGGTTGAACTGGGACTTCACAGATGCTGCGTTGGGGAAGGCTAAAGTAGTTTAAACTCTGAGGTTGGAAAATTCGGATGGTTGCTGTGCTGCTAAAGCTGTATAATGAGCCCTCCACTCAGGCATCTGTGGTGTCTGTTTCCCTTGAGCAACAAGTACCTGGGGTTGTGGGTCCCTTGAGGGGCCCCCAAACACATTTCCCTGGTTCTTTCCTTGTCTACATTTAAAACCCCAATGTCCAATTTGGTCACATTTTGGACAAGGTGTAGTGGGGTCTCCCTTGGCTACCTTCTAGAGCTCTTCCCTTTACTGGGCCCTCCTTTAATCTATATTTGCACTCCCTTATATAATGTCCTGGTTTGCTGCACCTAAAACAATTTCCACCAGTTTTCCTTGGAGTAGCCAGGAGAGAAAACATGAGCTCTGCCAGATAAACTTGAGAGGGCACCTTATCTCATCTTTGAGTCATCTCCTCTAAGGAGGCATCTTCTCAGAGCCCTATCATCCCCCTTCTACAATAGGAGTTAGCTTTCTCTCTCAACAGGATTTTTAACATTTTTTCAGTGCCGCCCACACCCCCCCAAGGCTGGAGCAACAGCCTCTTGCATTCAAGCAACAAAGTCAGTGAAAGGCTCCTTTGCTTTTTATCTTATTTGCATAAAGCTTTCTTTGTGGTCTTTGGCCACAGGTATCTTGCTCCAGGCATGGGAAGCCCAATCAGAGATATTTAAATAGGCCTCCTCTGTATAGCCCAGTTGTTGGGCTGTATCTGCAGAAGGACCAGTGCCTGAAAGTTGAAATACCATTTGCATCTGCACACCAGTTGCTAACTCAGCAGCCTGGAGGCAGCATTGCTCAGTGTATTCTGCCATCCAGAAAACAACCTGCCCTAGGGTCAATATTGCTCTGGCTAACATCTTCCAATCTTTGGGACACAGAATGGACTTTGAGATATTTTCCAATAGGTGTAGCACAAAGGGACCAGTAGGACCATATTTAGAGGCGGTGTCTTTCAGCTGTGGAAGAACCTTAAAAGGAAGAGGTTCATGCTGCCTTCTCACCAGTCCGGGATTGAAAGCCTCGGGTTCTTCAATAACTGGGAAGAATTCCCAACCATCTATCCTATCCCCCTTTTCTCCGGCCCTCTCTAGTGTTTTTTCTAATGCAGAGTGTGCATGCAGCCTCGGCCAGCATCTTGCCTCTATTTTACTTGCACTTTCCTCAGGTGGGTGCGCTTGGTACTACTTTCTCTTCTACCTTGAGTGAGTTTTCACAACCATAATCCCTTCCTCCTTTCTGTTGATTCACCTGACTTTTGCCTAACTCTGTAATCCCAGGGTCTCTGCAAGCGGGCATGGGCAGCCAGAGCCATTCCCTCTCTTTGTCTCTGGGACGAATCCTACTTAGACCACCTTCACTAGGAAGGGTTTGGACTGTTTGAATACAGGCAAGGAACATAGGAACCTCCCTTCTCTCCCCTGCAATTATTTTGCCTATATATTGTTCCATCTTTACAATTATTTTGCCTATATATTTTCCTATCTTTACTCACTACTCTTTGAGCGTCTGCTGATTCCTGGATACCGTGCAGTTACTTGGGAATCCTCTCCTGGAGCCTCTCTGCAAACAGAGGTGTTTGTACCCTGTCTCCTTGGGGCACACTGGCATGATTCTGGGGGTCCTCCTCTCGGCCCCTAGGGTTCTTTCATCTACCCTGATCAATGTTGTGGTGCCAGCTGTAACAGCTGCTTTTCTCAGGAGCCTAAAGGCCAGCACCAGGCTGTATTCTCAGGAGGGACTGAAGAGACCAGAGTCAAGAGAGAGGTGTGCAGCAGCTAACCTCTATTATATTGTGGCATCCTCCTTAAATACCCTATATCCCTAGAGGTAACATGATTCTCACATGCACCCACCCGAGGAGAACTGACCGATGGAGGAGTCGAGCCCGCTGTTTCAGCCGCCACTCATCAGGTGAGTGATTTCTAAAGAAACCTCCCTGTGAGCTTAGCAACTGGGCTGTGACCCTCAGCACCACAGGTGCCTTTAGACTCACACTGATTCCTACGCAGTTCCATATCAGCCATGCGGTTTTGGCCAGAGGGAGGCAGCAGCAGCCAAAGTCAGGAGAGTGAAACACCAGCAGCTGTGGTGGTTTCCAGAATTTTCAAACCATAAACACCAAAAAGAATGTAAAAGGTCAGTAGGGAACTCTGTTGGACAGAAAGGGCACAGTCCAGCCCCTGCCCCCAGGGGCAAGTGGTGGCTGAGGCATGGTGGCTACAGCATCTGCTGCATGGCTGCTTCAGGAGCCCCTGGCCTACAGATCATGGCAGCGACCAAGCTACCATTCAGAGGGTAATTCACTCTTGCTTTGACCTGCTTTAGTCTGGGTTGCTTTCTTGGGCACTGGTTATGGGGTGATAAACACCAGTTTGCCAGTGTAGTGTCTATAGAGAGGGTGCCCTCTGACCTCTGACAGCCTTTGCAAAAACCCCAGCAATCTTGGACAAAGCTCTCTGCAATCTGGAAGCAGAGTTCTACTGTGGCAAAGAGCTCAAAAGTCAAATAATTGAGTGGTGCCATGAGCAAACAGGAAGCACAAACAGACCATAGAATCTTTTTGGGGGGACAAAAAGGATCAAAGCATGGAATGGGAGGAAAACAACAAAGTCAGAACTCTTGCATCAAAAGCTTCCAAGAAAAATATGAATTGATTACAGGCCACAGAAGGGCTCAAGAAGGATTTTTAAAAGTAAAAAATGCAATAAGTGATAGGGCAGGATAGAATAAAGGGAAATATAGTGATTGTTTCATAATATATCAACTATGGAAATGTTGTGTAACTACATGTGTATAACCTATATTGAATCACTTTTCCTCCCAGCCTGCAGATTACAGGGGGGCCAAGCGATCATTCAGAGGCTAAGTGCTCTTGCCTTGAGCTGCCTGGATCAGAATTGCCATGTTAGCTGGTGGTCCTGAGGTACATGACCACTGAGCCAAAACTGGTGGGGGCTGCAGAGACAGTTGCCTCCTAATAGCACTGGCAGCTGCAAAAACTCCAGATTTGGATCAGAGCTCTCACCTCTGAAAGCAGAGTGCTACTGAACACAAAAGTCAAGTAATTGACTGACAACATGACCAAGGAAAGGAAGCAAAGCAAGTCCAGCAATCCAACTTTAGATTCTTTTTTGGGGTCTAAAAGGATCAGAATGGGCAGAAGACAGTGCAGTCAGAACTCCCACAACAAAAACTTCCAAGAAAAATGTAAACTGTTTACAAGCTACAGAGGAGCTTAGGAAGAATTTTGAAAACCAAATAAGAGAAGTGGAGGAAAAATTGGGAAGAGAAACGAGAATGATGCAAGAAAAACATGAAAAGAGAGTCAACAACCTAACTGAAGAAAAAAACACCTTAAAACAGATGAAAGCCAATAGATTGGCTTTTTGGGCAAAAGAGGCCCAAAAAGCCAATGAGGAGAAGAATGCCTTAAAAAGTTGAATTTGCCAGGAGGAAAAAGAATCTCAAAAGCTTTCCAAAGAGAATGATTCCTTCAGAATTAGAGTGCAGCAAATGGAAGCAAATGACTTTATGAGAAATCAAGATACTATTACACAGATCCAAACAAATGAAAAAATAGAAGGCCGTGTGAAATATCTCCTTGAGAAAACCACTGACCTGGAAAATAGATCCAGGAGAGACAATTTAAAGATTATTGGACTACCTAAAAGCCATGATCAGAAAAGGAACCAAGAAAACATCCTTCAAGAAATTCTCAAGGAAAATTGTGCTGATATTTTAGAATCAGAGGGCAAAATAGAACTAAAAAGAATTCACCAATCACCTATTGAAAAAGATGCCAAAAAGAAAACTCCTAGGAATGTTATAGCCAGTTTCCGGAGTTCCCAGATCAAGGAGAAAATATTACAAGCTGCCAAGAAGAAACAATTTGAATACTATGGAAATACAATCAGGATAACTCAGGATCTATGAGCTTCTACATTAAGGGATAAAAGGGCCTGGGGGGATGATATTCTGGAGATCAAGGGAGCTAGGATACAAACCAAGAATTACCTACCCAACAAAACTGAGTATAATGTTCCAGGGGAAAATATGGTCATTCAATGAGGTGGAGGATTTCAAGCATTCTTGATGAAAAAACCAGAACTGAATAGAAAATTTGACATTCAAATATAGGAAGCATGAGAATATAAACATGGAAAAGAATTCATAAGGAACTTATCAAAGTTGAGCTATTTACATGCCAACATGGAAAAACGATAATTGTAACTTATGAAACTTTTTTCAGTATGATAGTTGAACAGAATATAAATGTATATATATATGTATACATACACATATGTCTATAAAGGAGATATATATGTGTATGAATACATATGTGAATGTGTATATATGTATATATATGTGTGTGTGTGTGTGTGTGTACATAGATAGTGGGCACAGGATCAATTGAATAGGATGGGATAATATTTTAAAAGGTGAAATTGAGAGGTGGGAGAGGAAAAGTATGAGAGGAGACAGAGAGAGACAGAATGGGGTTAATACTTTCATATGGAAGAGGCAAGGCATAATTGTTACAATGGAGGGGAAGAACAGGAAGGCAAAAAGGGAACAGGTCAACCTTACTCTCATTGAATTTGGCTTAGGGAGGGAATGACATACACTCTAAACTGGGTATCTTGGCCAACAGGAGAATAGGTGGAAGGGGATGAGAGAGGAGGGAGGGGAAGGCAGGTTGGGGTGAGGGTTGTTAGAAGCACACACTTCTGTAAAGGGACAGGGACAAAGTGGAGGACAGTTCAAATGGGGGACAGAATAGGAAGGAGGGAAATATACAGGTACTGGGGTAGGGAGATCCATCTTGCCCTACTGGAAAGTTAGAGGGGTGATGTGGGAGGATAATAGGAGAGAGCAAATTGGGGGAGGGTGTATATAGTGAGATCACTGTTTTGAGGTGGTGGGTAGGGGAAAGATAGGAAGAAAATTTGCAAATCAAAATCTCATGGAAATGAATATTGTAAACTAAAAATAAACCAAGAAAAAAAGTAAAAAAAAAAAAAACAAAACTGTTGTCAACAACAAGGAAAACAGACACTCCAAACTTATATGCTAATAAATAAATAAATAAATAAAGATCAAGTGTCTGTAAATATAAAATTTTTTTACATGCAACTGGGAAATAAGATATATAGGCACTGGTGTATAGAAATCTATCTTGCCATATTGGGGGAGGATATAAGAGAGAGTAGATTGGAGGAAGGGATATTCAGTAGGCTTGCTATTTTGGGGTGGAGGGTTGAGAAAAGAGGGGGAGAAAATTTGTAATTCAAAATCTTGTGGAAATGAATGTTGAAAAGTAAAAATAAACAAATTAAACAAACAAACTAAAAAGGAAGGACTTCTTCCTCAGAGAGTGGAATAAAGAAGATATACATAGAGACCACTGAGGTAACTACCATGGAAAATTAATCACAAATCTATACTAAGCTTATTGCTACCAAACAGAGATCAAAAGTATAATAGAAATTACCATTACATATAAGTTTGTGTATAACTCTTCCAATGTTGTGAACTTGTGATTTAAAATATATGTAATAAATCTATTTAAAAATATTTCTGTCTGCAAAGTGTTTCTTCATGAGATTTCCATGGGTTTTTCTTTTTAAAGAAGATTTAAGCTTAGATCTTTCTACAGTTAGTGGAGGTGTTTGTGACTCAAGCATTAGCCCACTCTTCCTGCTCTGATTTAATGGTATGACCAGAAATATATGTTTAAAGAATAATACCAAAGACTTTAAAGGTAAGAATGATTAAAAAAAAATCTAGCAAAAATTTCACCATCTGTAGTGGGGCTTCTTAGTCAATCCCCAATCTTTTCTTTGGTTTGCCAGGATGACTAATGGAAAAGAAATCTTACCCCTTTTCTTTTTTCTCATCCTCACTCACCCTTTAGCTTACCCTATTCCACACAGGGAATTGATTGATACCACCTGTCCTGTTTTTTGCGCTTATTGGGGGAAAACAAGTATGACTTGAAAAAAAGAAAAAGAAGTCTGTACTCTTAATCTAAGTAGTATGCCCCTAAGTGGAAGAAAGTTGGTCTGTTCTCTTTGTTTGGTGATTTATGTTTTCAGAATGTGTCCCTGATTGCTGAGTTTTCAGGACATTTAATGTAGACATAATAATTGTGCTGGCATGAAAAAAAATGGTTTTATTAAGGGATTTGTTCTGCGAAATTTGGATTCAATCAAAGGGCCACACGTGAAGACCTAGAGGGTCATGTGTGACCTTGAGGCCACAGGTTCCCCACCCCTATAAGCTTCCCTTTGTATCTTGATCCAGTTACCTTCCAAACCTGGTTGACCCAGAGGAATTCTGCTATACACATGCCACATTCTGGTCCTGACACTTCTATGAACTGTTTCACTCTGGGCAAGTCATTTCCCATCTCTGGGTTTTTGTTTCCTCATCTACTCTACAAAATGAGTTGATTGTACTAGATGATATCTAAAGTCTTTTTCAGATATAAACTCTACAACTGGACCTTTTCTTTCCACAAAGCCAATTTAAGAGCAATTTGTCAGCTTTTGTTCTTGGCCTTGCAGCTTTTGCAATTTAGCCAACAGAAGCCAAAGAAAAAAAATGTCCTTCAAGAAGACAATTAAGCCCCAAATACATTATTTCCAATGTCATTATGAATCCTTTGGCCTGCTTTGTTGGCCTAGTACAACCTGGAGCCCAAGTCTTTAGCCAGTCGCTGTAGGACTAAGAATCAAAGGATTTTGAGCCAGAAATGAAATAGCCCAAGCCCCTCATTTCATAGATGAAAAAAATATGTCTACAGAGTTAAAATGATCTCTTGGTCAGAAAATATAGTTTGGGGTTTTAGATTCTAGGAAAGCAGCTTACTACAGGAGGTTTTATGTTTTGCAAGATGGAATAAGTCCTTTTAATTCCTTACTGCCATCTATGTCATCTCCCTTCATTCCTTGTCTGACATTGTTAAAAAAAGATACTTTTCCTGCTTTGAAAAACTCAATTTTGTGTCTACTTGTTTTCCTAAGAGTTAGTACTAAACTGAGCTGTGTGCTACTTCCTTCATGAATCCTTCCTTGACCTCTTAGATAGAAGTATTTTATTCCTTCTCAAACTTTCCTATTGTATGTTGTTTATCTGCTTTTCCCCCATCACTTCCTACCCATTATTGTGACTGTCTGTACCTTACTCCCTTTCTGCAACCCCACCAAGAAAGTAGAATATAACATTATCAATGGTCCAGTGTAATTGCTAAAATTATGTCTCCTTGGTGTTTGATACAATGATTGAGCCAAAGCAATGCTTACTAAGTGTGTTAATTTGCACTGAATAATATGTACACATACCCCAAATCCTGAGACTCGTAATTGGCAATTAATGACTATTGGTAGGTTTGTTTCTAAATTTTTTATGAGATATTAAAAAAATTTCCAACATTTTTTCAAAGCCAACACTTTCCTTCTTTAAAAAATGCTTAAATAATCATCAACATTGAAAAAATGCTTAAATATTAATATTCTTATTTCTAATATTGTATAGTTTTATCCCTAGTATCTGGTCTCCAAATTTATCTTATATCATCACCTAGGTGTTTCAATTATTGTTTATGCATATGCCTTTAACTATGTTTTTCTAGTACTCACAATCTTCTTGTTACTCTCCATCCCCCTCAATATTAAATAAGCTCTAATAAATAACTAAATATGAGTTATTTTCAACAGCACATTTTTTCATTTAAAACATATCTGCAATCTAACTGTTCATTTTTATCTCTCACTATGTTCCAACACACACTCAGACTTAGTTCTTGCTGTTCCCCTCCTCTAATCTTAACAAGGTTCTCCTTCTTTTACCCTTAATTCTTTGCTCCACTTCTCCCCAATATATGGAATGGCTTTCTTCCTGCTGTTCACTATACCACATGCCTTCCTCCCTTTAAATTGCAGGTCATCAGCTTACAGAAAATTTCCCCTTATTACTTCTGACTACTCTCCAACATGCCAGGATGATCTGAACTGCCTTTTCCACTCAACACACCCTGGTGATTATTGCATTATGTGCACAATTTGTGTGGATTAAATGTTTATTGGACTTGTCTCCCTGGTTAGATTATAAACTCCTTGAAATAATAGCCATTTCAAGTCATTTCACACAAATGCTTGTGTTAAGAATTAAGGAGAGAATATGATACAGTAGAAAGAACACTGGTTTCAGAGCCAGAGAATATGGGTTCAAATGTTGGCTTTGCTACTTACCACCTGTGTGAGACTTGGTAAATCAGTTAACATTTCTGGGCCGGTTTCCTTTATTGTAAAAAGAAGAGATTGGGCTTGATGGCTTTTGAGGCCCACTCCATATGCGATACTATGGATTCTTTGGCTACTTTTTAGAAAGCTAATGAGGAAAGTGCTTGTTTTACTGTTGGATACCCTTGGAAACATAGGATTAGAACAGAGGAGACAGCTTGTTTGTAGACATATGGATCTTAGAGTACTCCCAAAATATGTTTGTTTGTTTATTTATTTATTAAACTTTATTTTAGAATCAAACACCAGAACACAAATCTATAACAGAAAAAAAGAAACAAAGATATCATGAACTTAAATATTTGAACTCAAAAACAAAGAAAAAAAAGCATGTCATATTATAATCTCTAATCAATAGAAAACAGTCTGAGTTGCCTTATTTTAATGTGTTTCTTCTCTCATTTCCTCTAAGAATTTTGTTTTAATTTCAATTTAAACTATAATTTTGAAATGATATAAAAAGCTACCAAGGACATTTTGACTACCCTGAAATCATAGATTCTCCAGTGTATTTATACTCTCTAGGCTAACCCAAATGGGGTGAATAGCACTTTAATCTCAAGCAGTCTAGAGCACCTGCCAATTATGAGATGATTTTTATAATATATTGTCTTGGGCCCTTGTCCTCATGATGCCATCAACTACAACTTTTTCCCCTACAGAGCATACTAACATTAGGCAATGTAGCACTCAGAATAGTCATTGAGTTTCAATTCCACTTTTCTTGAAGTGATGGAATGTAGCAAGTTTGCTACAGCATTTGTTGCCTTCCTCACCCAAGTAATGTATGCAGAGAACAAAAGATTCAATAAATCCTTTGTTGCCAGCTGCTCTGAGAACTATTATATCAATTTAAGAGTTTTTTGGGGGGTAGGGTGGGATGATGTGAGTCCCTTGATTTGCATAGGATAAAGCCTTATTGCAGCCTACACCATAGCCAAGCACCCTTTTTTGTTTTGTTTTGCTGGTATTGGTTCTCTTAACAACTAGACTGAAAATTTCAAGATACTCCAAGAAATATTTGAAATCATTAGGAAGTCACATCAATCACTGGTCTAGCCCTAGGTCTACTTCCTTGGAAGTTCACTGAGGAGGAGAAATGAGTGTCAGTGAAGCTTTAGGGCCTTTGTGGGTGGGAGGTTCTGAGAGTGTATTTGTCACTTGTTGATTTTTTTTATCTTTACCATTTTTCCCCAAGTGAATAAACTTCAGCAGAACTTTTTTTTTTATTAGAGAATGTTTGCTGAGTAAGAATAAGAAGGTGGCATTAATTCCACTTTGAGGTAGTTTCATTATCATCTTTCTTTCCAGGTGGGTAATAGTCTCTTACATTAGAAGCAATAGACAGTATTAGCTCCCTGGACAGAGGAGTATGTTGATTATGTGCTATTTCAAATGACTTAATTCTTTCATAGTTCAACATCAGGGCAATAGTTTGGTTTCTCTCTGAAGACTCATCTTCCTGCCCACATATTCAATCTTATTTCTTTTACTCATTTTGTTTGGGTGGGTAGGAAAGAGCAGAGTCCACCTGTTCTTGGAGTAGATCCA
This sequence comes from Pseudocheirus occidentalis, assembly GCA_028646575.1. Classification (NCBI taxonomy): domain Eukaryota; kingdom Metazoa; phylum Chordata; class Mammalia; order Diprotodontia; family Pseudocheiridae; genus Pseudocheirus; species Pseudocheirus occidentalis. The sequence continues at coordinate 154,314,651 of CM053594.1, forward strand.
TATCCATCTTGATGGAAAATTTCCCTTGTGCATGTAAGCTTATTTGTACGCTTGAACAGAATTTGATAAAATTCTAGTGGAGAACACAAGATAAGGTTATTTTCTGCAAGCCTTATCTTTCTTACTTTTCTTTGTATTCATCGAGTAATGACTTTGAAAGGACCACCTTTGTCCAAGTCTCTACTAGTGTTTGTTTTGTCTGTAAACTACTTAAAAGAGTGATGTTTTAGCACCTTTCCTCAAAATGGCAAAAGTTTTCAGGAGAATTATCAGATATACACATGATTTTAATTCTGTATTTGACAAGGTCACCTTCTTTTAAGTTATGCTTTATAAAATGGTGTTGTTTGCAACCTCAATGAATAACTCATATAATTACACCAGGGGTAAAGTGTCTCATTCCAAGCCAAGAAGGGAATTAAAAATTGCAAATTATAACTCATAGTCTGAATTTCCAAATCATCTATTAGTTTAGTGGAATGTGTATTATGTTGATTTTAAAGTCAAGATATATTACTATGTTATGTCATGTTATGTCATGTCATGTCATGTCATGTCAAGTTACGTTACGTTATGCTATGCTATGCTGTGTTGTGTTACATTATATTGTGTTGTGCTGTGAGACAAGAAGCTCTTGCAATGTCATTTAATAAATGACTGCTGGGTCTAATTCTCATGTAAGAAAATTCTTCCTTATATTACCATTTAAATCATTTCCTCTTGGTCTGCTTACTTGGAATTAGCATCTCAATGTTAAAGAGATAATAATTGGACCTTAGAAGACAGTTGAATCAAGGCCTTATACAGGGAATCTCAGTCATTGTCCAGGTTCACAGAAACATCTGGTTGCTGGGAACTGACTCCCAATGCTTCTCTTTCCACTCTGTTATCCTACTTCTCAGGAAAGCATGTGGGCTGATAAGAATGATTTAGCACTGAAGGGGACTTTAGGAACTATCAATTCTAACCTCCTCATTGAAAAAAAAAATCAGGAAACCAAAGCACAGAGATGTTAAGTGACTTACTTTAAAAGTCAGACGGCTACTATTGAGGGGCAATTTGAACCCAGGTTTCTTGACTTCAAGAAATGCCATTATGTAATATTTGACAAACTAGAAAAGGGGGGATCAAACTGGCTGCTTTGATAGAGCTTAATAAAGGATTTGGAAAGACAACTACTTAAGGGAAGACTTTTTTAAAAAGCCTTCTCTAGTGCCAAAGGAGAACATTCTTTGCTTTTAGATCAGGTATCTTACTTTAATTTTTTTTTTGTTTTGTTTTAGATGCAAGGTGTGCTGTTACACATTTAACAACTGGCTTCCTTGGGAAAAAATATGCTGGAAGTATTTTTAAGTTTAATCTTGTTATTAAAATTTCCTCTATCACTTTCTTAAGTCCAGACAACCAACAACACAACCAATAAATTAACCCTTGATTTGTAGCATTTGCTGATTTCTGAGGCATAATTGTTCACACTGAAAAATTTAACTTTCTGTGAAGCCAATTCAAACTGGCTCCAACCCATCCCTGAGATACTTATGGCAGTGTGGTGAAGCCTATGGGCCTCTTTTCATAGGATTCTAAAGAAAACAAATTATATTGACATAGTTATCCAAAATTTGAAAAGAAAAATAAAACAAATTCAGGGCCTCAGGATTAAAAAGTTGTTTTTTTAGAAAGAGACATTTTCTATCATCACAAACTGTTATTACTATTTTTGTATTTGACAGGAATATTTTACTTTCATTATTAAATTTTTAATTAAAGCAGTCTATGTTGATGCATCCAAGTTGCTATATATGTGCATTTACTTAGTGAGAGTTAATGAACAATGTGGTTTTTTTACAAGGAAGAGAAACTGGCTCATAGAAATGGGCAACAGTGTAATGCCAAACTAAAGGGGAAAAGTTTGTTGTTGCTGCTGTTTTTCCCCACTGAGAAAGGAAAGAATTCCATTAACCAAGTGAAAAGTGGTTTCATTGGTTAATGAATTGGACTACTACAAGTAGTAGTCCATTGGTTTAGGCCAGAGGATGAGGTATAGTGGGATTTTTTAAATTTTTGTTTTTTGCACTTCATTAATCATACTGTGTTAATGTTCAAGCATTTGATAGATATCACTGGTAGACAAATTAGTAACTTTCTTTGGTCATTGAAAGCTTATGAACTGACTTTTTCCTATGGCCACTATGAAGTTGATGAAAAATTTGTTAATGATATTATGGTTTCCCTTATTTTAGTGCATTCTTTTTTTTTTCTTGAACTGCAACTAGTGATTTGAATATGACACTAAATTGGAGAATACCTCCATACTTTAAATCTTGAGATGACTTTTTTAAAAAAGGTAATTATCTACATTATTTATTTTTGGAATTGGACCAAAGAAAATAACTTTTCATCTCATGTAATTCATTATTCTATAATTTCATCAGTTCTCTGCAGACTCCTTTTCAACTTAAATGAAACTTCTCTTTGGTGATTCCTATAACTGTCTTCACTGACCTTCTCTGGAAGTTTTCAATCTCATCTAAGTCTTTGGGGCTTAGCCCTATTAATTTGTACTTATACAAGTGTTGAATTATTCTGTCCTTAATTATACTATGTCAGTTTCTTGGCTCACTGATCTGTAATTATGGAGGTCTTTCCTTATGGCTGGGTACCATGTTGGTATCTTTCCATTCTTGAGAAATGGTTTCTATTCTTGGAAATGCAGATCTACTTCCTTCAATTTTAGTTCCTTCAGAACACTTGGATGAATCTTTCCTGAACCTAGTAATTTAATACCCTTAAAACTTGCTCCAAAATATATGCCTTAAAACTTTTCATTTTTGTTAATGCCACCCCATAGAACCATAGGCTGATGGCACTGAAAAAGGCCTTGAGCATTCATTTACTCCATCCTACAAGACAGCTATCATCAAGACAAGTAGGACTCTATTACATTTTTTTCTTTCTAGCTCTTTTAGAAGGAAAAAAATGGCTGTCACTCCTTAGTTGCTTTCTTTATTGTTTAGAGACAACATATACTAAGTTCTTTGTATTTAACATAAATATTTCTTGTCATAGAATAAATACAATTTACTCTTTTGTTTGTCCATTATGGAGGGCCTAAACAGGTAGTCTATGTTCTCTATACACTAGAATACTGGGTTTGGAGTCAAGGGAATTTGGATTGGGATTTCAGCTCTGTCATTTATTCCTTGTGTGATATGGGGCATTTCACATAATCTCTCTGGTCCTTAGTTTCCTTATATGTCTAATGACAGAGTTGGACATGATTGCCTCTTGAGGTCCCTTCTAGCTTTAAATCTTATGAACATGTTCCTTATTGAGGAGAAATTATCTCTTATTAAAAGGGATTATGTCACTAAACAGCTTCACATAGAATACTTTTATTTTTAATTAGATTTTTAAGTAGGGTAGAGAAAATGAATAATACTGTTCTATATGCACATTGCCAGTTAGTCAGCAAACCTTTATTAAGCACTAACTATATGCGGTAAGTTCTGGAGATACAAAGAAAGGTAAAACTTTGGTCTCTGCTCTCAAGGAACTGACATTCTTAAAAGGGCAGAAAACATGCAAACCACCACATACAAACAAAGTATCTATAGAGTACATGGAAGAAAATCTAAGAGGGAAAAGTCTTCTAACTTTCTTATTTCTGCCATTACACTGGGAAGCAATAGGATATAAGAAAATCTGTGCCAGGATGAAAGTTAGAGAAAACTTTGGGTAATTCACTTACAATTTCTAGACCTCAATTTTCCACTTTACAAAAAGACTGGAGGTAGATTAGATAACCTTGCATATCCCCTTCACGTCAGGATTTATGATACTACTAAAATGTCTCTATATTTTTATACAGTGTTTTCTATCAATTTAATAACATATACTTTTAACCAGTTAATCTTCTATTGATCTACATAGTTTTAAAAATACATGTTGATAAAATTATTAATTTTTAAAATAAATACATTATTGTTCTTTTGCTAGAACTTAAGGAGGGTTTTTGTGGTGTGTGTGTGTGTGTGTGTGTGTGTGTGTGTGGAGACAGAAAGAGAGAGAGAGAGAGAGAGAGAGAGAGAGAGAGAGAGAGAGAGAGAGAGAGAGAGAGATTGTCTTGTACAGACACAAATGACAATAAGAGATAACTTAGATCAGAAGAACCATGTAGGGTAATGCTGGTTTTTCCTTTCTCCATTTCCAAAGGCTGTTGCAAGGAAAGGCATTATTTACTAAACTTATTTCAAGAAAATAGTATTATAATAATATTATAGGATAATATGTGCCCACTTATATCATTTATCTTAATTTTTATTCATTTTAATCTAGTAAATTATATTATTTTCAATTTGTTTTAAATAATCAAATATTAATCCTAAAGTCTTTTAGTAGTTTAAGTTACTAGGATAAATGATGAAAGAGTTGTAGGTAAACAAAAGTTTTAGGCATATAACCTTAATTGAAGATTTTCCTAAGGAAAAAAATAATCATCTTTCTTTTCTGCAGCCAATTTCTTTTGTTTTAATTTCTATTTTGCTACAACTAAATTGAGACATTCTGTTTCTCTTAGACAAGTCTCAGGTCTTCTCTAATCTCTTCCATTGCTTCTGCTAGCTTTTGGAAGGAAGAAAGGAATGTATAAATTTTTTCAATATGCAAGATATAAAAATGATTAGAAAATACTTTGGGATACACTTAGAACTTAGGATCATATTTTTGTTAAATTTGAATGAAAGTATTTATTTAGAGAGGAAAACATAATATTAACATAATACTTGAAATGGAAGTAAAATCATACTTTAGACTAACAATTCATAATTTTTCCTTAATTAGACAGAATGCAGGTAAGGGTTTTGAGTGTGAAATGAAAGTCTTGAAAGCTAGTTCTTATGTATGTATGTATGTACATATATATATATATATATATATATATATAGATAGATAGATAGATAGATAGATAGATAGATAGATATAGATAGATAGCAATAGATAGATAGATAGATAGACAGATAGATAGATTAGTATCTAGCATCAACAATGACTGCATTTTTGCCACATATGGCATATTGTTTATGATCCTGAGAAAGGATAGGTAAGAGTTGGCCCTACAAATAGAGTGACTTTTTTCACTCCATTTCCATTTGGAATCTTACATCCTTGGTTCACCTTTTCTTTGTCATTCATGTAACTACTGACTAGATAGCTATGAGGATGAACCTAAATATGGAGACATAATGACTAATTCAGCTGACTTTAGGTATACTCATCAGCCATTTGGGCAAAAAACATGTTTTTATTGCAAAAATAGTTTTTTATTACGTATTATTGTACTTATCTCAAAATTAGATTGAGCTACTTGAGGGAAGGGACTAGTTTTTGACTTTTTTTCCTTTTTTCTATTTTTTTTTTTTACTATTTCCCATTCTTACCATAGTACTTGGCACATAGTAAGTGCTTAATAGGTGTTTGTTGAATTGATTTGATGACAACAGGCATTTATTTGGAGTTTTAAGGTTTTTGAAGCACTTTCCTATCAAACTTATAAAATAGGTCTATATTACCAGGTGATTGCAATATATTGGGAGTTAACACTAAAATATACTATTTGATTCTTGCAGAAACAGTCCTTTTCCTTCATTGATAGGTATGCTATAGTGGGAAAAATACTTGACAACTAGAGTAATTAGCCCTGATTTTCACTAACTATATGACATGGGTAAGTCACCTAAGCTGTCAGATATGGTTCTCAGGTCTTCCTGTATAAAATGAAAAGGTTATACCAAATATTATAGCATATCATAGTGGCAGAGAGCAAAGCCACAATGTAGAGTAAAGGCAGCAATTCATCTGGTCTCTCCCAAATTCTCCAAACAACTTTATGATATATATTTTTTTAATTTGTTTTCTTGTTTACATCATTCATTTTCATGACATTTTTGAATTACAAATTTTCTCCCCATCCTTCTACCACCCCAACCCTAAAACAGCAATCCCAGTGTAGAGCCCCTCCCCTGCTCTGGTCTCTTACTTTCTGGTAGGGCAGGGAGGATCTCCCTACCCCAGCCCCTGTATATCTTAATTCCTAGTTGCAGGTATTGCAGAACTTCAAATTCTAGATTCTTTTGGTTCTCCCCCATCACCCACCCCCACTGGAAGGACAATGCACTCAATACAGGCTGTGGATGTATAATTATACAGGCCATCTTCATAGTAGACATATTGTGACAATGATAATATGTCCCTCCGTCCTATCCCCCCCGCTCCGTTCTCTACCCTGTCCTCGTCCCTTTACTGAAGTGTGTGCTTCCAGCATCTCTCCCCCAGACCCTGCCCTCTCCTCCATCATCCCCCCTCTCATGTGTGGTATGATGACCCCCACTCTCCTGTGTGGCATGATGCCCAGTCTAGAGTCCATGCCATTTCCTCCCTAAGCCAAGTTCAATGAGAGTAAATGAAAGTAAAGTTGTAACAGTTATCCCTTGCCTCTTCCACAGGGGATGATTAACCCCATTTTGTCTCTCCCTGTCTTCTCTCATTCTGGTCCTCTCCCACCTCAGAATTTGCCTTTTAAAGTATCATCCCTTTGTATTCAATTGATCCTACACCCTTTATATACACATATACACACATGCTCAGATATGTATTCATATGCATATATAGCTTCCTATATAGACATAGGTGTAAGTATATATATATATATATATATATATATATATATATATATATATATATATACATTTGTATTCCCTTCACCTATCCTCATACTAAGAAAAGTTTCA
>CM053594.1:154321935-154334006 GCA_028646575.1 Pseudocheirus occidentalis
CAGATGGCAGCTACAGAGGAGCCAATAGGCAGCCATAGCTGAAAGAGACAGATGACAGAGATAGTGGCATCAATGAATGGGCAGATTGGATATCCAATTAGAAAGTAGAAAAGATATTTGTCATGGAACTAATAGCAATTGTTGTACTCCCAGGCTGTTGGGACTTTTCCAGTGATTCTCAACCTACCTAGTGCCATGATTCTTTAATACAGTTCCTCATGTTGTGGTTACCCCCAACCATAAAATTATTTTTGTTGCTACTTCTTAACTATAATTTTGCTACTGTGATGAATTGTAATGTAAATATCTGATATGCAGGATGTATTTTCATTGTTACAAATTGAACATAACCCACAAGTTGAGAACTGCTACCTGAGACTTTCTTCATAGATTATATGAGTTTAGGAACTCAAAGACCAAACAATTTTGAGAAGGGGAGTAAGAAGCAACACTTAACAGGACAGATGGTTGATCATTAATGCCTATTTCAGTTGCTAAGGTAGATCGTTGTACTAATTTTTTCTTATACATATTTTGAAACAACTTTATATTTACTACTATCTTAAATCAACACCTCTTGCCTAAAAGTCTTGAAAATATTGTGTTATTTGCTAAAGAGGAGGTGCATGTCTCCAGGGGTGATTTAAAATGAGTGGGATTGTTATCATTGTTTTCAGAGAGTTTCTGCTTGGTACCACGTGAAAAAGATGTGTATTTATGAAGAATTCCCAGTCTGGTTGTTGAGAGTAGATGAATTTTGGAACCTCAATTGTTATTCAAACTTCATGTTCGTCCACCAAATATGTAAGAATTATAACATCCTAGAACCAAGAGAAACCAATAAAGTAACCAAGTCTAAGAAAACCATTAAGTTCATTATTCTACTTCTTCTAACAAGACAGTACTTAAGGTACATACACTAGGAAGACAGGTGATTTGTTTATATATGGAAATTATCTGGGATGGTGCCCATCGCTCTTTGTTCTGTGGTACTATATCTTGCCACTGGGCCTAGATGACTTTGGAAGAAAAGTGAGGCTGGTGACTTTGCCAACCCTGTGTCACTTAATTCACTTGTAAGTAATGGCATCACCTTCCTCATTCATAGTCCTCTTTGAGAATGAAGGACAAACAATAACCTGTGAATAGTACCAGCTGCCCCACTGGGGACCAAACCGGCTAGTTTCAGTTGGGCAGCACAGCTTCTCACCTTCCCTTCCCTCCCTTCCTTTCTCTTCCATTCCCTTCCTTTTCACGCTTTCTACCTCCCCTCCTCTTCCATTCACTTGCTTTCTCCTCCCTTTCCTTTTCCCTCCTTCTCCCCTTACTCTCCCTCCCCTCCTTTCCTTTACACTAGGTCAAAGAGACCATTCTTTTGTTTCATTTCATTCACACCCTTAATCATTGCCTGGGCATTGCCTCAGTCAGACTGAGACCTGGGAAAGACTTTAGACTTCAGAAAGGCCAAGGTCTCACACAGGAACTGGGGTCATCTGCAATCATCTTGATCTATATCTTGCCACTGGACCCAGATAGCTCCAGAGAAGAAAATGAGACTGGTAACTTAAATCAAATTTACTTACAAGTCATGCCATCACCTTCTTCATGTCATGGTTCTCTTCAAGAACGAAGGACAAACAACAACTTCTATAGTAACTCATCCTGAGTTTACTAAGCATAGTATTTTCATTCTATTGAATCATATTTGACCAACATTGCTGGTGAGATTTAATTTTGATTTATTTTCTTCAAAAGCAATTTGCTAAGGTGAAAAAAATAGTAAATTAAGTAGACTGAAAAAGTACACTTTAAAAAAATAAGCTTTAAGATAGAAAATTTGGACTAGACATTCTAAAGGACATGGGTATCAAATAAAACTCTCTTCAACCTCCTCCCAATTTGGGAAAAAAATTCAAATTCATATTAATAAAAATATATTGACATTTCTTTTAAAATTTATATGTCTAAGAAAAAAATAGCCATACTCATTTCAGAGAATGTGAGTTGGAAAGGACTTTACATTTCATCTACTTTAACCCATGTAGAATCCATACAATAGCTCCAACAGCTTGCCATTCAATGTCTACTTGAACACAATCAGAATTACTACAGGAGGCAGGTCATTCCATTTTTTAAAAGTTTTAATTGCTGTTCAGTTTATCTACTTGTTGACCTGAAATATACATCTTTGTAACTTTTACCCTTTGGTACTATTTAGGCTTTTGAAACTTAACAGAAAACACACACACACACACACACACACACACAATTCCCTTTCCAAAATGAAAATCCTTTAAATATTTTGATGTAACACTAATGGCCCGGTCAGAGCTGCCCCTCTTCTAGGCTAACCAGGACCAAGTTATTCATATTTCTTCATAAAACATATTTTTAAAACACCCTGACCATCTTGGTCACGTGATCTTCTCTGATTGCACTTTGTTTCTCAATATTCCATTCAGCATTGACAAAATTGAGCATATTCCTTTGCTCAAGTTGTCTTTCATTTCTGAAACATTCTTCCCTTACTCTTCTCCATCTGGAAAACTTCTAGCTAGCATCCAAAACTAGGATGACATTTTTTTTTCAGGAAGCCTTCCTTCCTCACCAGTTTAACACAATTAATCCTGGATATTTATATTCTGCTTTAAATTATACAATTCGTGTACTGTATATATCTTTTGATAGGTTGCCATAACTATGAGATAAGAGATAGGACTTCGTCATTTATCTAGTAATTAATATCAATCATATTCATCAAAGATGTTGACTATTTTCATGAAGGGGCTTTAGCACATTTCCATATAGGGAATTCATAGAGATGATAAAATCTTTCACATGCTCTTGCTTGCAAAAGATATTTTCCTGATTGCACAAAGCTCTGAAACATTTTAGAATTCCCTTAAAAGGACCTATACTCATTCTAATGAATTTGGCTCATCATTCCTAAGAAAAACTAAGTGGATGAAAAAAATTGGTTGTCTAGACTGAGATGTAGCTGAAGAGAGTAAGTATTGAGTTCAGCTGTGTGTGTGTGTGTGTGTGTGTGTGATATGTACTATAAGCATATATAAATGCATGCATACATTTGTATATTTAGCTATTTAGCTATCATTTTACAGATAGATATCACCATGGATGTTGCATGAGAGAGGGCTTCATTGCCTTTGTTGTTATTTTAAGGAATTCAAACTTCCCCCAGAAATAATGAGCAGACTTTACAAAGCCAAAACACATCCCTGATATTGCATACTTTGAATCATTTAACTCTACACTTTCCATAAAATTAACATTGAAAATCAGCTAATGGAGAACATGAGGCATATTATCTAGCTGCAAACACATTACAAATAAGGATTTTGAAGGAAAAATGGTAAACTGGATGTCACCTTAGAGATGTATGAACAAGAATGAAGATAGGTCACGTGATAAGAGTGATACATGAAAGACAGCTTTAATACACCATTGGTATTTTCACAATGAGCAGATAGGTGACACAATGGAGAGTGCTGGGCCTAGAGTCAGGAAGACTCATATTCCTGAGTTCAAAGGTAGCCTTGGATACGTATTAGCTATGTGACCTTGGGCAAGTCACTTAACCCTGCTTGCCTTACTTTGCTCCATAAAAGGAGATGGCAAATCACTTCAGTGCCTCTGCCAAGAAAAGCCCAAATGGGATCATTAATAGTCAGGCATGGAGAGAGGATTCTGGAAAGATAGTGGAGTAGGTCAGAAAATTCCAAGCTCTCAAGATCTTCCCCCACAAAAGAATCAAAACAGCACCTTCGGGAGAACAAAGTGTGGGTAGAGATAAACAAGAACAGGGGCATAACCTAGGCAATTTGAGAACATCAGATAGAAAAATTCCAGGATGAGGATTGGTCCCTGTGAAGAATAAATGCCTCCAGGCTAGGTTCCCTTTTAACAGCCAAAGGCTAGCCTCTTAAACAACAAGCAGCAAGCCCTGCAGTTAGTTGGCTTGAAAGACTACCTCAGTCCAGCCACCAGAACTTTTTCTCCTGGGACCGTGAGGGGAGTTAGGCTTTTGAGCCTGGGAAGATTGAGGGAACCTCTGCTGACCAGGAATGCCAGGCCCAGCTGTGCTGAGAAGAGTGGCAGGGATGAGAAGGGACCAGCATACGCCCATCTGGTGAGTGCAGAAGCAATGGGGCAAAAAGCCCCTGGCTGTGGGCACTTATAGGACACTGGAAGCTTGGCTTTGGTTTCAGACTAAAGGGAAGAACTGAAGATCTGGGGCAAGAGGCACCATAACCCACACCATAGGGTTAGAGATGACTACAAACAACTAAGCTATCAATGCACCAAAAAAAATGCACAAAGGAAAAAGAATCCAACTATAGAAACTTATTATGGGAATAGAGATGACCAGAGTTCATCTTCAGAAGAGAAAATTGAAGTAAAGAAATCCACAAAGAGTAACATTAAATGATCACAGGCCTGACAAGAATTTATAAAAGACCTTAAAAAAAACTAAAAAAATCAAATGACAGAGATGGAGGAAAAACTAAAAAAGAAAATAAGAGTAATCCAAGAATAACAGGAAGGGTATGAAAGGAAACTCACTCAATTAGAAAAGGAGATCCAGAATCTTAAGGAAGAAAATGACACCTTGAAAATTAGAATTGGGCAAAGTAAAGCCAGCGAAATTATGTGATCAGGAAATGATTAAACAAAATGTGAATAATGAAAAAAAAATAGAAGAGAAGGTGAAACATAAGAAAAACAGATTTGGAGAATAGATTAAGAAGAGAAATATAAAAATAATTGGCTAACCGAAAGTTATGATAAAAAAAGAAACTTGATGCAATAATAAAAGAAATAATTAAAGAAAATTGTCCTGAAGCATTAGAACAAGGTGGGGGAGGGGGAGAGTAGAAATAGAAAAAAAATCCATCCATCATCAAAAGAAAGAGGTCCTATGAGGAAAATTCATAGGAATGTCATAGTCAAATTTCAAAACCCCCAGCTCAAGGAAAATTATTAAAAGCATCAAGACTAACACAATTTAATGATGGTGCCACAATCAGAATTACACAAGACCTAGCAGCAGAAATATTAATGGACCGCAAGTCTTGGAGCACAACATATAGAAGAACAAAAGAACTGTGTCTCCAGCCAAAAATATCATATCCTACATATCTAGAACAACAACAAAAAATGGACATTTGATTAACTTTCAGATTTTTAAGACTTTGTTAAAAATAAAATCCCTGAATTTATTACACAATTTGACATACAAGTACCAATATAAATATGAGGTACAAACAAAGACTGATTATAAGGGATCCATAAGGACAGACTGTTTACTTTTTATGTATGTAAAATGTAAAATTTATGTCTAAGATTTTTTTTAAATTATTCAGTAGTTCATAAGAAAGATTGGGGAGAACCTGGGCATGAGTAGTTATTTTATACAAATGAGGCACAAGAGGAAGAATTGATACATAGGAATTAGATGGGGGAGGAGGGCTGGTAGTTCTGGTAACCTACTTTTATCAGGAATGGGTGTAAGAGGAAACAACACATATATATTTTGGAGAGTATAGAAGTCTTCTAACTTCAGAAGAAATAAAATGCCAGGAGCATAGGGAAGGGGGGAAAGGACAAGGGAGGGAACTTTAGAGGGCGGTAGGCAAGTCATAGGAGGGCAAGGTAGCAGATAAAAATAAAATAGACGAGGCAGGAGGGATAGGAAACAAGATGTGCATATACATAAAAAGTGGTGACTAACAATAAAACCTTACCTCCAAACTAAATGGATGGGTTCAATAGATGCATTGGACTTTGCTTTACCTAGGAGTAAATTGCTGGCATTTTGAAAGATCAGGAGTAGAATAGGTTTGCGAATGTATAGGTCTATATATGTATGTATATATGTATATGTGTATGTATATATCTATAGCTATGGAGAAACATATCTAAACTTTATTGTGGCCTTCTAGGGGGCTTAGGGGAAGGGGAAAAAGAGAAAAGCAAAAAAGTGCAAAGCAGAGAACAAAAGAAAACTCACAAGGAAGAAAAGATGAACAATTCTGAACACAAGTATTTTTTTTATCATATAGGCTTTCTTGAAATGAAAATTTATTGTTACATATTTTTAATGCTTTCTGATGTTCTGCTATGCACATGACATGCTCTTATTTCTTTCTAACTTTGTATTTAAATTCCAATATTTAAGTTTATGATATGTTGGGGTTTTTTATTCTCTATTTGTGTTCTGTCATTTGAGTCTAAAATAAAATTTTAGGAAAAAAGAGTCAGGAACTACTGAAAATGAATAAACAACAAGAATTTTCACAATGTCTGGAGAAAGTGAAATAGATCCCTACAATGTTGGGTTGATCCTGTGTCATGAATCTAGAGTATATATAAAGAAACATCACACAAACCATATAGATACGATTGACTGGCAAACCGAATTCTTAGAAGAAAGCACCTAAGACAATTAGAACACAAATCAATCTAAGTATTTTTTAAAATGTCCTCTAATAGATTGTAGAGTCCCAGGAGCAGTGACTTTGTGTTGTTCATTTTTGTATTCCTGTCAGATCCTAACACAGATCAATGCATATAGTAAGTATTCTCAATAAATATTTGTCAAATTAATTAATGAATTATTAGTATTAATGGAATTTGTTAACCACAATCATCTTTGGACATAGTTAATTATTTACAAACTGACAGTGAATAATGATTTACACTGGGTATATAGAGAGGACTGGTAATTTTGGATATATTATTTAATTAGAATTATTAGAACCTAAAAAATTTTATAAAGAGATATACATATCTTCTAGTAAATATTTTTCTACTTCACAAAAAAGTGGTGACTAACAATAAAACCTCCTTACCTCCAAACTAAATAGATGGGTTCAATAGATGCATTGGACTTTGCTTTACCTGGGAGTAAATTGCTGGCATTTTGAAAGAGAATCAGCTAGGATGCTAAGCAAGATTTATCTTCACCATAAAATATTTATTCTGGGCCTCACATATGCACTACATTTGGAATTAAGGAGAGGAGAAGTGGTCCCTCCATTTATAATCTGGGGTTGCCATGCCAAGCTACCTTTCAGAGTTTTGTATAGGACATCTGGGACATGAATTCTTCATGTAAATGGTTTTCTACAAAGTTGACTTTCCTTTAAAAGGTGTACATTTTACTACCAGGTTGTAGTTTACTGAATAGTAAAATATAGTCCCTTGTGGTCTCTCCCCTGCCCCCCCCCATACAGTATTGAATTTTCATTTATTAATTGAAGCTTCAAACTCATATAGTTTACAGGAAATGCTCTGATGTTCTTCAGCATGAATGAACTCAAACACCTCCCCTCCCAAATATTTAACTGGGATTAAATATTTGGACAGATGGAAAGCCTTGCTTAAGTTTCTGTTTGACTGTAAGCCAGCTACAGTTGGTTTTGTAGAATCTTGAGAATTTTGTACAATATGGCCTGTTTGAAAAAACCTTCCCATGAAGGAAATCATTCATACTATTAAATGGCCCCTTCTGTATTTAGATGATAGAAAGAGTTCCATTGCAAATGCAAGAGGTAGCTAGTGAAAAATTGTAAAAACGAGTTGTATGAATTGCAGCTGTGATGACAAGTCACCATGTTCTTTTAAGAAGAAGAGACATCCAATTCCATTAGCTTTTTCTTAAATCAGAGTCTCTTTAAATCTACACCAGTAAATGATTACAGGAACCTGGCATTTTTCTCAATTGCCCTATAGGGAATGTGTTCTCCCATTTGTAGCAGGATGAAAAAAGCTTTGAAAAGTGTAGAGTGAGACGTCAATTGACCAAAATGTGTAAGTTCCCATTTCTTCAACACTAAAAATCAAAGGGTTTGCCTTACTCAAATAAACTATTCAGAGGTTTTTACAGTTTACAGCTACCCTACAGAATACAATGATTCTCTGCAATAGGAAGTAAGAATTTTACGGAGAAACTTTATTTACAGTCCATTTTAATTAAATAAAAATTCACATTTGAATAGTGCTTTAAGGTTTACTTGCATTGGGATAATCCTAGGAACCAGGTAATATCTCTATTATAAAGAGAAATTGAGTTTCAAAGAGATTAAGTCACACATTTGGTAGGTGCCAGCTCTGGGACTTAAAACCAGGTCCATCTTATTCCCAGTGTGACTCCTGTGCAGTCAGTACCAATCTACTTTTTCTCCTTCAAATTTTTATACTTAAAAGAGGCATGAACAATACCATGGAGTTCAAAAGTTGGTTTAAAAATAAGTTAGCCATTGTCAATTTTTTTCTGCTTGTTCTCTATAAAAGCATGTATTTTGCTTAACATGCATATGTTTAAATACGAATTAATAAAAATAATTGAGTGTTTACTATGTGCCAGACAGTATGCTAAGTGCTGTGCATATGAAAACAAGATGAGAGACAGTCTTTGCAAACGGAATATTACTTTGGGGGGACAGTGTAAAATGTATAAAAGGGACTTTTGAAAAGAAAATGGGAAGGCATCTGTAAAGGGGCATGGTGTTGAAGTCTGAAAAATAAAGGGTTATTAGAATCTGCTTTCCTTCAAAATAGAGGTTCTGGGAAGAATTCTCTAATGGGAAGTCTTCAGGGGTGAACGGAGAAGGCAACTGAGATATATAGTAGGGTAGTCTCAAGAATGAAGAAAAAGTAGCATTTGAATTATGTATTTATAATAGAGGAATGACTCTAACATCTAGTTGGACAGTAGCTGGAGGAGTTGTTGGTAGATAAATAGGCCTAGGCCCAGAGGACTGAGTCAGAAGTTGTCCCAAACTATCACAAGTGAAGGGAAATGATTTAGAACCTGCTAATACATGGAAAATATGCCTGAGAGTGCAGTAGATGGATTAAGAACCAGCCCTGAGATGGCAGACAGATAGTTAAACACTCACTATTCTAACTTTTCAATTAGCTTAAGAGCTTTGAACTAATACTATAGTAAAAACTTGGTATCTAAATTATAATGGATTTTTTTAATAAAATTTAGCTCAGATTGACTTTTTAAGTGGTGACATCATCACCAACTGAATAGTCCTACTATGAGATAAGTGCAACACAATCTTCTGATGGACTTTATCCATTTGGAAGATTGTCTAATGATAAGGCCAGTTACTGTCCTTTGCACTGGTTTAGAGCTGCTGTGATCTACACAAAAGATTCTGGTTGGGATAAAAGCAGTTGAACTTGAGCACTGCCCAGGTCTAATATTTCAATTCAGACTTGTCATTTCAGGGATGACCATGAGTTTGAGAAGAGAGATTTTAGATAACCACCTACCAGATTTGTTCCATTTTCTAGGAAACACTAACAGTATAGAGGAAATGCTTCTATCTTAGGATGAAATGAAAATGAGTATTAAGAATAAGAAAAGTTTTGGTCCCATATCATCATACTGCTATTTTCCTATTGCTGTTTTGACTACAGGCATACATATCAATAAAAAGAAAACATTTTTTATACTCTAATTTGCTATTTTTTTATATTTCCTGTGTGGGTTGTGTAAGAATTGTAGCAAAATAAAATAATGAATCTTTCCAATATCTACATTTAATTCTTTAGATGGTCAAAATTAAATTAAACATGATAAATGAATTAAGGTTATTTTTATTGTTTTCTTTATTGGTTTCATATTTCCTTCCACTCGAAGTGAAGGGGAAGTTTAGTAATTATTCATTTTATTTTATTCATATTGACATTTCCACCTTCCATAAGGCAACTACGTGGTCCATTGAGTGGAGAGTGAGGGCCTGGAATCAGGAAGATCTGAGTTCAAATTTGTCCTCAGACATTTAAATAGCTGGGTCACCCTGGACAAATAATTTAATCACCATCTGTCTCAGTTTCCCTCAAACGCAAAGAAGAGGTAATAATAGCATTTACTTTACAGGGTTGTTGTGAGAATCTAATGAGATAATATGCATAAAGCGCTTAGTATCTGCCTGGCACTTAGGAAGTGTTTAATAAATGCTTGTTTTCTCTCCCCCCAACCTCCATCTGTCTGTACCTTCTTCTTTCCATTCCTTCCTGCTTTCTTCCTTTCCTTCCTTCCTTTCCTTCCTCCAGCTCTTCTTCCTTCCTTCCTTCCTTCCTTCCTTCCTTCCTTCCTTCTTTCCTTCCTTCCTTCCTTTCACAAAAGCATCATAGCAAAGAGATAACCACATATTCTCAGAAGTAACATAAATTGAATATAAAGTCTTGCAGATTATAAATTGCTAGCAAAGCATCCATAATTATTCTGGCAAAAGACTAATTCTGATTCCTGAGGATCACCCCAGTTATGTATGGAGAAGCTCGTCAGCAGTAGACCATCCACTTGGTTATGAGGTAATGCCAACACATGAATCAACAAGAATAAAATACAAATTAACCCTCCATTTTGTGTGTCTCTCTTGTGTTGTGATGGTGTCAAAGGAGCAGAAAGATGAGGCTGAACATACTCAGAATATTTTTAAGCCTTTTATAAATTTGGGCCTACCTATTTTTTTCTCTAAACATGAGATTCTTCTCCACGGACAAATAAAACTAAAAGAATTGAATCAGAATGATCTTATTTGGGGCAACTGGGTGGTGCAATGGATAGAGCTCTAGGCCTGGAGTCAGGAAGACCTGAGTTCAAATCTGGCCTCAGATACTTAACTAGTTGTATGACCCTGGGCAAGTCACTTAACCTTGTTAACCTCAGTTTCCTCATCTATAAAATGAGCTGGAGAAGGAAATGGAAAACCACTTCAGTATCTTTGCTAAGAAAACTCCAAATGGGGCCAAGAAGAGTCAGACACAATTGAAAAGACTAAGCAACAAGAATAACAATGATCAGACTTTATAAATGAAACCAAAAGAAAGAAACCTTTTAAAACTTAATTGAAGGATGGCTCACTGGTCCTCTTTGGAGAGACAAAGAAAGTACTTAATGGAATAGTTTTTTGGGGTGGATTCCCCAAAGTCAATGAGACGTCTCTTATTGCTAGGCAAAAGATAAGTATTTGCAGAGACCATCATGAAAACAATTGGATGCTATGTAAAAACACTTGGTGCTGTAAATGAAGAGGTAGAATAACTTTATGCATTTATGGATAAGACCTTCCATGTTAAGTACTCAGGCATATATTTGATACTTGCTAATTTCATGCAAAGATAGGAACAAGCAACAATGGCAAAAATGTGCATTAGAAAACATGGGTGGTAGAGCCAAGATGGCAGCATAGAAGCAGCAAGGTTGTGCAGCTCCCACATAGCCACCTCAAATACCCATAAAATATGACTCTAAACAAATTTTAAGGCTCTAAAACTCACAAAAATACAGAAAACACATCTGTAGCTGAAGGCAGCTGGGCAGGTGGGGCTCACTGCAGGAGTCTGGGAGCCAAAACGAGCCCAGCCTGAAACCATGGCCTGGCCCCAGGGCAGTCAGGAGGAGCTGCAGCTGGAGTCTTCAGGAGAGTGGATCAGTGGCAGCTGAGGCAATTGCCAGATGTATCAAGCCAGGAAAAATAAGGACTAAGAGAAAGGTCAGTAGAATTCAGCTAAATTTGGGGGAGAAAAGTGGTCCAGCTTTTGCCTCCAGGGCAAGGTAGCAGAGGAAGCGGCAATAGCCGCAGAAACGACTGCAAGCAGCAGCCGCCACCCCACTGCTTCAGAGCTCCTGGCCTGCATACTGCAGGGGGGCAAAGGTATTGTTCAGAAGCCAAGTGCTCTTGTGTTGGTCTTGGGTGGTGGTCCTGGAGTGTGTTTTCAGTGAGTCAAAGCTGGTGGGGACTTCAGCACCCCACTAATAGCTCTGGCATCTGTGAAAACCCTAGCAGTTTGGGACAGAGCTTTCCCATCTGGAAGCAGAGTTCCACAGAGCTAAAAAATCAAGCAATTAATTGACTGTATAATATGAGTAGGAAAAGGAAGCAAAGTAAGATCAGTAACTGAACTCTAGAGTCCTCTTTTGGGGACAAAAAGGATCAAAGCATGGAATGGGAGGAAGACAACACAGTGAGAAGTCCTATACCAAATGCTTCCAAGAAACATGAAGATTGCCTATGAGCCATAGA